>NW_021011561.1:1233499-1342881 GCF_003987935.1 Bombyx mandarina | reverse complement strand
ATCTTTCGGTAGAAAATTGGGAACAAGTATTACCACAAGCCTTACATTCAATTCGATCATTACTTTGTACAACCATAAATTGCACTCCACATGAAAGAATGTTTAGACACCCTCGAAGATCTACTAACGGCACTTCTGTTCCATCGTGGCTTACAAATTCTGGACAAGTCTTGATGAAGAAATTTAATCGTACAAATAAATATCAGCCATTAGTAGAAGAGGTTGAATTGATACACAGCAATCCTGACTTTTCATACATTCGGCTTCCAGATGGCCGAGAAACAACAGTGTCGAATCGTCATCTAGCACCATTGGGTTCAGAAAGGGTAGATCTGCGAATAGATAATGAACACACTATTGATTATCATAACGTCGCATAACCGCTTCCGGAAACAGAAGACCAAAACTTGGAGATTCCGTCATCTAATGAGACGGGACCTGTGGTACTTGATAATAGCAGAGAGCTAGAGACAGAATTACCATCATCACCTCCGCCGGAGCCAACACTTCGTAGATCTGGTCGCGTCCATAAAACGCCAGGATTTTTGAAAGATTATATTTTAAAATAGTGCGGGAGAATGATGTAAACTTCTTAGTTAAAATTATCAGCCATAAGTTGACGTCATTGTCAATCTGTTTTATTCGTTATTTGTCAATGTATCTAATGTAATCAAAGCAAATTTTACTGTTAATTTTAGCTTATTAAAACCTTATATTCAGTAAAGGTTTTCTCTTATTTCAAAAGGAAAAACAAAATTGTTATTTTTATGTAATTCCGAGCATTTTCATATTTACCTACCTTTTAAACCTTCCTTGGACTTCCACAAATAATTCAAGACCAAAATTAGCCAAATCGGTCCAGCCGTTCTCTAGTTTTAGCGAGACTAACGAACAGCAATTCATTTTTGTATATAGAGATCTATATATTACTTAATACGTGAAACAAAAACTTTGTATCCCTTTTTACAAAAATTGCGCGGACGGAGGAGTATGAAATTTTCCACACTTATAGAGAATATAGAGAAGAAGTGCACAATGCTAATATTTTTTTAAAATAATGCATAAAACATACATTAAATCAATAAAGAAAACATTACACATACTACATACCATGTATTTGACGCACACACGCATGCATACGATTTATTGTCAAACTTTTGTTCTTGACATCTGTTGTCAAATTGAGAATAGATTAAATATTGTTTGTCTTTGTTAATATTTTTTATTGTGTAGTCTTGGCGAAGTTTGTGATTATAGAAGTATAAAATACAATCATAATAGTGTACAAACTTACAATTCCAATTAATTATAGTCGAATTTCAACTACTGCGGGACCTCTAGTATATATTATAGATTTACAATAATCGGTCGAAGTAGTGAAGGAATAGCAAAAAATTAATAATTAGATTGCTCTATTTTTTAACAGGCGCTTAAGTTTTTAATGCCATCGGTGCCGTCGCTTTCACGGTTCAGCGAGTACTTTCTGATGTCCACAGACATCATAACGCTAATATTCATTTATTTAACATACGAAATGGTCTGCAATTGCATTTTACATGGCTTTTCAAACAGAGACGCATGACTGCATTACGCTACAATCAGCCGGTTTGTTGCTCTTTTAGAATATGCCATACTATGTCATTCCTACATCGTGGAAGTCAATCGTGAAGCTAAAATTAATTGTTCAAGCATCGGTCAAGCTTAGATACTATTAGTTTTTTTTCTAGCGACAGACAAGCCTGCTTTCTACCTGATGCTGAGGGGCTACGGCCGCTCATGCACATCGGTAGTGCCAAAGGCATAGCTAAGTCGCTGACTACCAGTCTCCGCAATCCTTGAAATAGAGATGTCATAGCGCTCAGAAAGGTTTCGGTTAGCGTGGTATGGACAAGGATGCATGTGACTAGGAGATGTATGGAAATACATAGTGCAAGGTAGAGGGGGAAGAGGTCGCAGAAGTAGACATGGATGGAGTATGTGAATGACGATATGAGACAAACATGACATGATAAGGAACAGACGAGGAATGTCAACTATTTAACGTTGTTAAAAAAAATATATTTTATTATAAAAAAAGCGTGGGGTGCATTTTAAGATATTATTAAAATTATAATTCTTCTACTCATATCTGTCAGAAAAATATTTCTAACTAATAGCACCATGCACCCCATGCTTTTTTTACAATAATTTTTTTTTTTATTCTATTTTCAATTTAATTTTTTTAAAACTTATTTTCTATTTTTAGTTGAATTTTATATAAAGCGTGTTTTTTAGTTTTTTTGAACTATTATTTAATTTTCATTTTTTAGTTGAATTTCAATTTTTTCAATTTTTTTTTCTAATATTTCTTTTAATGTTGAATTGTCATCGGTTCTCGATAAATCTATAAAGTTTGAATGAAATCTGGCCGTTTAAAGTGGGTCAAAATCGCGTCTAAAGGAGTCAGTTACAAACAAACATACAAGTGGTGGTAGGACCTCTTGTGAGTCCGCGCGGGTAGGTACCACCACCCTGCCTATTTCTGCCGTGAAGCAGTAATGCGTTTCGGTTTGAAGGGTAGGGCAGCCGTTGTAACTATACTTGAGACCTTAGAACTTATATCTCAAGGTGGGTGGCGCATTTAGGTTGTAGATGTCTATGGGCTCCAGTAACCACTTAACACCAGGTGGGCTGTGAGCTCGTCCACCTATATAAGCAATAAAAAAAAAAGTGAAGCTAATATAAAACGTGTAAAAGTTATACAATTTTGCTAACTTCATACTTCGAATAGCATAGATTTATCAATGAAGCCGTGGCCGCGTGGTTTGAACTGACTAGACATGCAAACTGAAGTGTAAGTTGACCGTGTATTGCGCACCTTAGTGCCTGTTACGACAATTCTAAGATTCTCCAAGAATTACAAACTACCTTTGGAGGTTGACGACAAAGGAAAGATTTTCACCGAGCGTACGGAATTGCTCGGTAGACCGAAGCGTCCAAATGTTGTTGTTATCTTAAAACTTTCATTAGCGAGATTCAGGGCACCTGTCAAATATCTTGTGTTCTATGGTGGCTATCTCACTATTCAATACAAATAGGGGATCCGTGAAATCTGAAGGTTTCCATAATCACAAGATTCCATTTAAGGTTTTAGAATAAAAGCTATGTACTTACATATTTCCTATAAATGTTTTAATATTTGAAATTAAAAAATAACATTAAAGAAATTAGACTAATACACAGCTCATCTGATGGTAAGTAGTCACCGTCGCTAGTGGACGTTCGAAAGTTAGAATTTAGACCTCATGTTTTAAAGTGGTGTCCACGTTCCAATATCTATGCGCTTCGGTTACCATGTAACGCAGCTCAGCACCTACACCTGTACTGGTGGTAGGACGTCTTGTGAGTCTGCACGGGTAGGTACCACCACCCTGCCTATTTTTGCCGTGAAGCAGTAATGCGTTTCGGTTTGAAGGGTGGTGCAGCTGCTGTATCTTGAGACCTGAGAACTCATGTCTCAAGGTGGGTGGCGGCATTTATGTTGTAGATGTCTATGGACTCCAGTAACCACTTGACACCAGGTGGACCGTGAGGTCGTCTAACTATCAAAACAATAAAAACTAATACAAAAAAAAAACATTCCTTTAATATATCACGTTGAAATACATTCGGGTAATAACAAACGTTACCTGGTATAGTGTACATAAATATCTTTAATCGTCGCCGCAGTACGGCTCGGTCCGGGGTCCGTGGAGGCAACGATCCCGTCAACTGTGATTCCGTACTGAATAATGGCCTGGATTCAAATGGCAGTGCAAAATTGCTATATTTGGCTTACACGATGTTACAATACGACCATTTTTAGTTGTTTCAATTTTTAATGGCTGATTGGCGGTTTATTCTATTAGCGTAGATGGGAAAGGGATTTATTTGTTGCTTAGATAGGCGGACTAGTTCATGGACTACCTGGAGTTAAGTGTTTACCGGGGCCCATGAGATCTACAACGTAAATGCCGCCACCCACCTTGAGATATGAGTTTTAAGGCCTTAGTTTTTACAGTACAACGGCTGCCCCCCACCTTTCAAACCAAAACGCATTACTGCTTAACCACAGAAACAGGGAGGGTTGTGGTACCTACCCGCGCAGACTCACGAGACGTCCTACCATCAGTAATTACCTAGATTATTATTTGGTGGGTTTGATTCGTATTACACAGGAATAACATTCCTTCACCGTGGAAGTTAATCGGGAACATTTTTAACTTTTTAAAATATAAACAAAAAGTAAAAGGATTTTTTAATTATTAGTTGAATCATGGATGAATGAATGGTAAATTATATAATATTATAATATTTTGCACTGCACTAAAATTCACATGTCAAATAATGACAAAGCATACACGCTGCTTTTAACTTATGTAATAACTCATTTTCACTATGCTTGGCGAATAAATGATTTTCTTTCTTCTTCTTTAAATTGCAGCCTAGCTCTAAACGATACCAAATTATAAATGAAATGCAAATAACTTCTAACTGTTTTGGTTCATCCAGCTGACTGTCACAAAATTCGATTAAAGCTAAAGCCATGGTACAAATCATTCATAAAAATAACGATCGGGTACTGATTTATGTGCTTAATGTTCTTGGCACGGGCAAAAGTTTCTATGTAAATAAGTTTGTTGATTTACTCCGAAGCTCCTTGATATACTTAGAATTTTTACATTATTTTCTAACATTCTTTGATTCAGTAATTTAAATTTTTGGCAGTGGTACCATGTTTAAATTTTTATTGCAATTTTGTCTTTTTTAAGTTTTTTCATAAACGTTCACACTTTTTCTTGGGACGTCAAAAAGTGCCTTCGATAAAGTAATGAAATAATTAGGAAGAGGAAGGAGTGACGGTGACCACTTGCAATCACGTGGACTATCTGCTCATCTACCCAATCACAAAATGTAATCATTACAATTGAAACTTCGACTTGTTATTCCTGTGACGCAATGTGTGATGTCCATATGCTAAGCTACCATCATGTGGTCTGTAATTTCATTCACTTATCACAATCAACACAGCAAGAAGAAACAAAAACTGACAAAAAAAACTGAAATTGTACATTTACGTAGTATAGCATGGCGTACGCAAAGTGTGCCTAAAACCGAAGAGAGCCAATGCAGTCTTGTGTTTAATAAAGGTAATAGTTAGCTCAAGGTGTAGCGCCGTGAAATTAGCTGAAGAGAAAATTAACTTATACCAAGATGCTTGAAGCGAATTTAGCTTTTTCTTATCATCAAAATAGTATTTGAATCGTATTTTACCACCTAAAGAGGAGATTCCGAATGTCTTTTAGTTTTTGATTGCCGTTTTCTACAAGAAACTACTATAATTGATGATGAGACTAGAAGTTTTGTAATCTAATGAATAAAATGCTTCATATGAAAGCCAAGAACTGAAATCTTGATATAAGTAAATAAAACATAAAAGTCATTTAGGTTTGCCTAATAGGCTGCGTGTTGCTATACAGCTTTCCCACAATAAAAGGTAAGCTTGATCCTTTACAACAGCAAAACCATATTTATAAATAATCCAGAGCCAAAGTTAATGGTGAAAATATTCCAAACCTCAAATATGTTTTATTTTTATGGGGAAAATCGTCCTTATATCCATTTAATGCGATAGACCTAGAAACAAATAATAATATTAAACTATTTCACTGATCCTCGTCCGTCCTGAGTAATATACAGCCTTTGAAACAATGCTTCCATTCTTTCTCCGTCTAAACTGTATCCAGTGATGAGGCTGTCCGCCTCTACAGATTTATTTTCAACCTTATCCCTAAGCTGCATAGATACATTATCAGTGTCGCAGGTCCGGTTTTGATTGCGTACGGTTTTGCCTGAAAATTGACTGTTAGCATTCGGACAAACGGTTTTGAACCCACAGGCCGCTTGTAGAATGGAATCCAATGCTATTTGATCCTGCATGCGCCTCTGAATGGCAGTTGATTGTACGTTCGCTACAATCTCTTTGTATTTAGATTCCAATTTATCTAATGCTTTATTCAATTCGATCTGATTTTCGTCTGTCGTTTCTCTAGCCACCCGAGCCCTATGTTTAACTAATTGAAGTTGCATTGTGCATTCGCCTAAATTCTTCTCTCTGTGTAGATTTGCCAGTTTGTTCTCGTAACATTTGCTGCATTTCGATTTCGGTTTTTCAAGTTTATGTAAACGTTCTTCTAGTACCAGGCCTTTGTGTTTTACGTTTTCGTTGCTGGAGTTATCCGCGGAATCATCTAAAACTTTACTCATTATATTTTCTATGTACTTCTTTTGCTCCTGAATAAGTATTTTAAGTTTGGATATTTCATTTTCTTTTTCTTGTATTATTTTATTTTTCCCAGCAACGTTAGTTTTACACATACATCCTTTGGTGTCCGCACTCGCTTTTTCTTGCATCTCGTTCATTGTATTTTCATAATGCAGTTTTAATTGTTCTATTTTTTCTTCGTAAACGTTTGTAATTTCCTCTCTGACTGTAGATTTTAATTTGATGATTTCTAATTTATGTTTAGCTTCGATATCATTAATTTCATGTCTTTTTAGTTCTTCAAAATTATCTAATTTGTTCTGTAGTTCTGAAATCGTTTCGATTAAACTGTTTCTGGATGCTTGTATTTCTTTCATTTTAGTTCTATAAGAATTCAATGTAGAATTACTATCGTTTTTCGTTAGAATACTAGTAGAACGATTAGTTTTATTAATGCTACATTCTTCGCAATTATTTTGGGATGGCAGTGTATCGTGTCTCAAAGATTCCAACTCGTTATGCAACAAGCTATTTTGAGCCTTTATATCACGAAGTTTTCTAATTAGACTAGCAGTCCTGAATTGATATTCCGCAGAGGAACACCGATTATCTTCTGACTGAGCGGGGCAATTACAATGTAGGATTTTTCGATTGAAATCATTAATACTCCTTGAAGGTCTCGTTGTTGTCTCAAAAGTTTTGCTTGTCTTTAAACTTAATTTATGATTTTGCAAATTATCAACGTCGTCTTCATTGGCCAGGGAGTTAGGTTCATATGGGTTTATCACCGCATATTCCACTTCAGATGAATTTTCGCTTTGTAAACTGTCTACTAGAGGCGGCAAATTAATGTTCGCTGAAGGCGATTGCGTAAATGGATCATCTAAAACACCTTTAGATAACTGATAACATAAAGAAAAAATGTATCTATTACGTAAGGATTTTTCATCGTCTCTACATGCTGAAAGTCTTACAACCCATGCACTACAGATTTCAAGAAGCTTTTGATCTTGAAGCTCGTTCAAATAACTTTTTAAAATTTCCAAATACTTTTCGAATTCATCTTCCTGATCTAAAGTATTCGAATCATCCATTTTTATAAATTTTCTAACTAACAATTTTCTACTTATTGTTTTGCCTATTGAAATATATAACTTGCCAAATGGCGTCAACTTCAGATTTGACTTGACTACTGTCTTTAAAATGTATGATGATTATTCTCTTTGAGTAATTTGTTAGATAGTTTTAGCATAGACCTTTATAATAGGTTTCATACTTCAGTGAGTTATAATGATAGCTTGAAATATTTTTCGTATTCCTTTGACATTTTATAACAGCTTATATTGTCGAACGAGGTAATACATATTAACTGTTTTTCTTTTCTTTTAATGGCGTGACATGGCGAAAAAAGGTTTCAAATTTTGCTCGCCCCCCTTTTTACGAGAAGTTGTTAATAAAGTACTCGAAAATCCTAAAATTATTAAAACAGGAAATGAATAAAATGTGTTAAAAACCTCACGCGGACTAGACGACAAGTATGATATGCGAGTTTCAACTTAACGGAAACGCATGAAAACGGGCCTAAACTCAATCAAAACTGCTATTAGACAACTTCTTAAATTAATTTCATTATGATATTTAAAATGATCGTCCACGTCATTCTTAAAACACTGAATTTTTAATTTATCGACCTCAATATTTTTAGGTAGAATCCTTTTGTTCATGGATCTGCAACAACTGAGCAAATTTGAAGTGGACTGTTATTAGGCACAAAGCTGTACAAACACGTAGGTATAGTGCACTCAAAAAGTTTGTTTACAATATTCATACCCAATTATTACCAATTAGACCTGCCTCGCGGTTTCGTTGACGTCGAATTTGTAATATAAAAGGAATTAAACAGCATTTTTTCGGGATAAGGAATTGCTTTTGTTTCTGTGATCCATAAGCTAGTGGTCGAATTGTAGATCCGCTAGTACATACTATAACGAACATTTTTTTTTCATTACCTAATCGCTGGTAGTCTCTAGGGCCTATTACAGTTTCTCCGGGCGGGTAGGTGAGCTCATGTGACTCATCCTGAGACAGTTAGCTAACATTTGCCATTAGCAAGAACTGTGTTTCGCTGAATTTTTCACCAGATCGGAATCGCAATTGTCTGAGAAGATCCGGTGGAAAACTTAGTGGGATGTATCTATGGGTTAGGTTGCGGGTTGAACTCTTCGTTGCATTCGACGATTTCCACGAGAACAGTGCCCGGTGCTTAAATACCTAAAAGCACCGTGAGTGGGTCGGGAGAATCCGAAATTACATGTACAGGGCGACGGCGGTTGTGCGTTGCCCGGTCGTCTGCGTCGTTTATGTAATTCTAGGTAGCCACGATAAGAGGGTTATCGTGCCGCGCCGCTTTCTTGAGGAAGGGTTCTGACGCTGTCTTGAGATACTTACTAATGCCAAACCGTCATGAAGTTCCATCATGAACCACCGAACATACTGTCATGTACTATACAGCAGATATAGTTGTCTGAGTCATGTGAGAAAGTATCCTCTGTGTGTAAACCTAGGTAATAAATTGTCTTTTTGCGGGTGTCTAATTTTATAAAAATACATTAAACCTTTTATTAGTGATTGAGTTACAAACAACCAAACTTATCAACTCTCACATTTAAAATGTTAATATAGATTCTCAATGTATCAAAGCGACGGTAAACTTAAAATTCAATTTCAAGAACTCTCATAATTCGACATTTTGAAAATCGGCTTAGAATGGACTTCTCAGTGATAAGCGCTTTACCTATAACCAGCCTCCTTTTGAGGAAATGAACCTCATTCGGAGTGCAGGGTTACTATTTCTGAAGCTTATTATGGGTACTGGCTAGACGTAAGCGGATAACAAAATTATTTTGTTAAATATAATTGTCGTTTTGGGTTGTTTGCGTCAAAAGTGACTTCGATGATTGATGGTTACCGGTATCCACATTTTGATAGGTACACGCTCAGGAAACCGCTCAGAGCCATGGAAGGTTGCGAACTCGTCTGAGCCTAAAAACGGTAGGCAGCGGCTTGGCTTTGCCCCTGGTATTGCTGACGTCCACGGGCGACGGTGACCAATCACCATCAGGTGAAGAGTATGCTCGTCTGCCTACAAGGACAATAAAAAAGTTGCAGAAGACCCCGTACGTTTACCAAATTCATGAAGAAGAAAGAAGAAGTTTTTGCTGGTTTTTCTTCTATTGGGTACTTGGGTTACAGTGGGTATAATTAAAGGATTTTTACAATTTAAATTGACATCTTAATGTTACAATTAGGTATTTTAATGTTTTTATGGTGAATGAAACGTGAGGTTTATAAATGATAAGGCAGGAGCACTGTTGTTGCTCTACTGTGGTTGATATTGATATTTTGCAGACGAAGAACCCCCCTTTTCGGGTCTAATATTAATTTGGCAGATATCAAGATACAAATACCATCCATTGTATGGTATAAATTAGTGATAATGAAGCACAAGCAAGACCCTTTGAGACTTGGCTGCTGGTTTTAAGGGACGTTTTGAGCGTTAACACATCATTTGGGCTCTTGTCGTTCCCTTAAGCCTTTATTGGAAGGGGCTCGAAACTTTAGAACCAAAGAAAGACAACGGATGAATAGAGGTTGATATAATGTTGACAATCGTTGATTCTCCACAACTGTTTTTTTTTCTTTTTCTTAGATGGATGGACGAGCTCACAGCCCACCTGGTTAAGTGGTCACTGGAGCCCATAGACATCTACAACGTAAATGCGCCACCCACCTTGAGATATAAGTTCTCAAGTATAGTTACAACGGCTGCCCCACCCTTCAAACCGAAACGCATTACTGCTTCACGGCAGAAATAGAGCCAGGGTGGTGGTACCTACCCGCGCAGACTCACAAGAGGTCCTCCCACCAGTAATTACGCAAATTATAATTTTGCGGGTTTGATTTTTATTACACAATGCTATTCCTTCACCGTGGAAGTCAATCGTGAACATTTGTTGAGTACGTATTTCATTAGAAAAATTGGTACCCGCCTGAGATGTAACAGTTAGTAACTAACATTTTTTACTGGTGGTAGGACCTCTTGTGAGTCCGCACGGGTAGGTACCACCGCCCCGACTATTTCTGCCGTGAAGCAATAATGCGTTTCGGTTTGAAGGGTGGTGCAGCTGCTGTATCTTGAGACCTGAGAACTCATGTCTCAAGGTGGGTGGCGGCTTTTATGTTGTAGATGTCTATGGGCTCCAGTAACCACTTAACACCAGGTGGGCTGTGAGCTCGTCCACACATCTAAGCAATAAAAAATAAAAAATAAACATTTTTCGTTAGAGAACAATATTACAAACATGAATTGATCGGTGTAACTTTCTTAAAGCTGCCCTAAAATATGAAAATAACCATGAAATGCGAAACGTAAAAATGTAATTACATCCAAGTTCCCTCGTAGTAGATAAAAATAATCTTGGCTTGATCTTTACAGCGCTACAAAATTACTTTGCGAAAGCTTTTATTGTTGCGAATTCAAAAGAACATTTTTCATAAGAAAGTCTCTTAGATTTATCTCATAAGTATAAGTAGGCACTTATCATTAGCCGTAGGTATCTAATGTTAATGTCTTACATGCATTAACGCAAAAATATACACTTTCAATGAAAAAAGAATAATTAGATCATCATTTATTACGTGTATACCTACATACATACATGTATATTGGTATATAAATCAGTTTATATCTGTTTGTATATCTGTTTATTGTATGTGTATATTTTCTATAATAATGTATATAGTATGTCTATAGTACACCGCAACATACCTGCAATATTTTTATATTTTCCAGAATTTCTGTAAATTAAACGGTTGTCTGGAAGAGATCGCTTTTAGCGATAAGACCGTCTATTGTACAAATGTATCTGCTTTTTGACTGTTTTTTTAAAGGAAATTGTGCTTTGGTGTGCACTAAAGTGTATTCTCTCTCTTTCTCTCTCTCTCTCTCTCTCTCTCTCTCTCTCTCTCTCTCTCTCTCTCTCTCTCTCTCTCTCTATCTCTCTAAATCATCAGGTGCGTGTCATGATCGTCGTGTAAGATGCCCTACACTACGGAAATCAGACACTGATATACAAATATGTTGTGATACATATACTAGTGGTATAATACACAGACATATTATATGTCGTGATGCATTTACTAGTGGTAAGATGTCTTGTTGGTCCGCACGTATAGGTACCATCACCGTGCTTATTTCTACCGTATGATTATTATTCTATTAAGATGGACGGAAGAAGACCACGAGGTAGAGGCCCGACACTTTGGACTGACCAGATCCGCACTACCCTCGACACCACAGTTCACAATGCTCTACACTCGGCGGCAGATAGAAGCAAATGTCGTGGAATGATCCAGAATAAGCTTTGGTTGCGAGAAGGTGGTCACGACCCTCAGTATGGAAAACGAAGCGAGAAAAAAAAGTAATAATGCGTTTCGGTTTGAATTGATTTTTATTACACGATTTTATTCTTTCATCGTGAAAGTTGTTTGTGTATGCAGGCTAGATAATTGGTAATTGCCTGTGGGATTCGAGTCTATACCTAGAAGCATCACTTAGATTTTTTCACTGCACTGCTTTTACTTGCTCTTGCACTGTTCCGTATTTTTTTATTGCTTAGATGGGTGGACGAGCTCTCATCCCATCTGGTGTTAAGTGGTTGCCGGAGCCCATAGACATCTACAACGTAAATGCGCCAGCTACCCTGAGATATAAGTTCTAAGGTCTCAAGTATAGTTACAACGGCTGCCCCATCCTTCAAACCGAAACGCATTACTGCTTCACGGCAGAAATAGGCAAGGTGGTGGTACCTACCCGCGCAGACTCACAAGAGGTAATCCCACCAGTAATTACGCAAATTATAATTATTTTGCGGGTTTGATTTTTATTACACGATGTTATTCCTTCACCGTGCGAGTCAATCGTGAACATTTGTTAAGTACGTATTTCATTAGAAAAATTGGTATCCATCTGCGGGATTCGAACACGGGGTTGCATCGCTAGATACGAATGCACCGGACGTCTTATCCTTTAGGTCACGACTTTCTTGTATACTGTAAACATTAATCTGCCACCCACAACAGTGGCAAAGTTTATCAGAGGTATTAACCGAAAGCTAACCCAATGATCTGACCGTAAAAGTGGAATAGATCCTAATGTGGTCATAACAAGGATCTTAGCTGTTTACGGCGTCGTTGGAGCTCTGCATCTAACTCGTTAATGTCAGTTAAATGGACTGCACACTGTAAGGCGAGCTCGCCGCGATAGAAACGCTAATGTACTTCAAATTTCTATAATGGATGTGTACTTAGTGTGCATACCAGCAGACCGTGTCCCATTTGGAGACGATAAATCTATTTATATAAAAGAAAGTCGAGAACGGCTGAACTGATTTGGCTGAAAATTGCTGAAGAGGTAGCTTAGAACCAGGAGAAGGACATAGGATACTTTTTATCACATTCCCATGGGACGTGACATAAAACGTGGTATGACAAAACGCAACTGATATGGAATAGCAAAACGCAACTGACAGCTAAACGTTCTATGGTTAATTATAGTAGAATTTTGAAGTTAACCGGTTGATGTGTGTGAAACAAACCGTGTGGCGGAACTAAGTTCGCCGGGTCCACTACTAATATAATAAAGTAACAGTAATGTTTAATCCCCCGTATTTTCGTGTATCGTTATGTAGGTGGACAAAGCTGTTTGTTTTTGATAACGTGTTAAAACCGATTAACACCGGCTGCACGCACGAACATTTGTCACGTTCTTTCTGAGCCTGAGCATGCCAGCGAGAGCGCGGTATAAGCGATAGAGAGGCACGCTCGGCCTAAGCTTTTTTTATGATTGAAGGATTACTGGTGGCCCGGAGGCCTTTCCAGTTTCACCAGGACAGGTGGGCGAGCAAAGGCTCAGCCAGAAGGAACGGGCTTTGTTAACAGGTGCCCGAGCGCCTCCAAAGAAGACCAACAACTCAAGAGCAACTGCTTCGCGAATGAATCTATTACCAGATCGAAATCGCGACCCGCTGAGAAGATCCGGCGAGAAACTCAGCGGGCTGATGCATGGGTTAGGTTGCACGTCGACCTCTTTTTCGAGTTCGACGAGTACGTTACCGGGGTTCCTAAGCCTGCTCTTAGTGCTAAGGTTATTGGATCTGATGGATCTGTAAGGACGTGTCTAGGGCGTTGACGGTGACTGTCTCCTGCGTGATCAGAAACTGGAGAGTAGTCAGCGGTGGCAATGATAAGGCGATTATCATGACGCATAGCCTTATCGAAGGTCCAAGCGTTGGCTTGTGACACATTTATCTCCCTTCTCGCATGACGTCAGAGCTAGCAGTTTAAATAGCTCTGTTACTGATGTTATCACGTAAAACTAATCCGTAAGCCGACTTTACAGACAACCAAATTTTGTTTTTTAAATATTATAGCCACATATTATTATATCGCTACACTTTTTACAGCTTATAATCAACGACTTTTTTCCCTACCTAAGCTGATAGCCTTGAGAGGCCATTCCAGCGTAACCTTAACTGATGATAGATGTAGATGAGATCACGGGGTTGAAACCTGACAGTGTTGCTAACCCTAGCAAGAGCCGTGCTTCGCAGAATCTACCACCGGATCGGAAACGCGACCTACTGAGAAGATCCGGCGAGAAACTCAGTGGGCTGTGTCTGTGGGTTCATTTACTCGTCGAGCCCTTCGTCGCCAGTGACGGGTTCAACGAGAACGATGACCGATGCTTGAGTTACCTAAAAGCACCATCAACGATGTTACCACTTTTTACACAAATGTTCACTCCTACAGCGGGCAATGCGCTTCCAAAATCGGACGTTTAAGCGTGTAGTGTGAAGGTTCCATTACTCAAAACAGATGTAGTTACGACCGCCGGCTGGTCGCGATAGAAAGTGCAATTTCGCATTATTGTCGTTGCACGTTAAAAATCCTTATAAAATAATTCTTACGAGCAATAGATTTTATATTAGCTAAGGTGGATCCTCGGTATGCGGAGGTGCACTAAAAGTGTGTCCGTAGCGTAATACTAATAAAAGGAGCTCTGAAATGAAAATACCGGAGGAAGTTACTTTCGAAGTCAAGTTAGCTTTCCGTCTTTTTGATGGGAAGTGTTTCTGTTGCTCATTGACATCAGCTATGCTACAGTCAAGTTGCTGCCTACCGCTGGTAGCTCTTCGGTACATTACTTTTTTATTACCCTTGTAAGCCTTTTATTACCCTTTTACTGGTTTACTCTTGTGAGTCCGCACGGGTAGGTACCAGCACCCTGCCTATTTATACCGTGAAGCAGTAATGCTTTTCGGTTTGAAGGGTGGGGCAGCTGAGACCTTAGAACTCATATCTCAAGGTTGATGGCGGCATTTCCATTATAGATGTATGTTATGGGCTCCGGTAACCATTTAACACCACCCATCTATGCCATAAAAAAATAAAAAAGGACTCGAGGATACGGCCCCCCTGATGGTGAGTGGTTACAAGGGCCAGGAACACAGCGACTGCTTTCCATTAAAATATGTCTTAATAAAGAAATGGAATGAATTTAAAATATAGATGGTATTTGGAAGACAAGGTCTAACTTTGTATAGAATCATTGTTTGACGATTCCATCATCAAACTAAATTTTTAATTTAAGTTACGACCAGTGATTGATTTTAGAACACATTTCAAAATTGCAGCCAGACCGCGCCGTAAATCAATTTATTTGCAAATAAATCCTGACAAATTCGGCACACCAAAACAACATTAGCCCGGGTACGACCTTTCGACGTGATGTTTGCTTATTTTAAAACGGTGATTACTGTTCCGTTAATTACATTCCGAATGATCAGGACTTCGATGGTAATTGGAACGTCGTAATTAAAATGTCAAACCCCTGTAATCTCGCTGCCCGAACTTTGACAGGCCGATTTTGTTGTTAGGAAATACAACAACAATTTATTCAAACTCTACCGGTAGCACTTTTTTTTGAAGTGAAACTTCTTTGAAATCGTTGGGTGTGATTTGAAACTCGATGAAACGTGAAGTTAAAATATCAATTCACAGAGGGCGCTACCTCATACTATAAACGGTGATTTACAATTATTTCTATTTAGTTTGTTATCAACAGATTCTGATGTCGCTGCACGTAAATTCAACAATTCCTGAATCGCGATGACGACATGTTATACAGTTGATAGACGTTCTCGTATTTCTCTTACTAAATCTTACTTACCTGGCTTAAAAATGATATAAAAAAAATATAAGGTAGACTTCTAGTGTCGTGAATCTAGTGAAAATATCGCATGAAGCACGTCATTTTTTTTTTCGTCTCACTACATTTTATGTTCTGACCTATCCGTCCCTAGAAACCTTCGCAGTTGTACTAAAAAGTGGTGAAACTTTCCCTGGGCACGCGTGCGATTCGTTCGGTTCAATTATTCATCGAATGATTGTAGCTGCGCAGATCGTTTGCGTAGGAGGCTGCCGTGTTCCGGCCTGCGTGATACAGCAATTCCACTAGACGTATCAATAATTGGTTTGGTATAAAACACAAGAATCCGAGTTTTAATGTAAAGTAGATGATGACCGAGCTTTGCTCGTTTTTTTTTTGATAGCGCCATCTTGGTTAGTTGCCCTCAATTAAGAAAAATAGTATTATTATTCACCAATAGATGTCGGGAAGAGTTGATTATTGAAAACACGAATAAAACAACATTTTCTGAAAATAAATCGTAGCTAGATCGATTTATCGCCCCCGAAACCCCCTGTATACTAAATTTTATGAAAATCGTTGGAGCCGTTTCCGAGATTCAGATTATATATATACAAGAATTGCTCGTTTAAAGGTATAGGATTCTAAAGTATATTATTATTCTAAAGTATATTAAGTATATTCGGTTTTTTTAATACACTTTTATTAGCTTCAGACGTATGCATGTTTGTAACGGAATCTTTGAACATGATTTTGACTCCCCTTAAAACGTCGGATTAACTCGAAATTTGGTATACTTATTAAGGACCGATGACAATACAATATTTAAAAAAAAATTGAAAAAATTGAAATTCAACTAAAAAATTAAAAACAAATAATAGTTTAAAAAAACTAACAAAATACGCTTTTATGGAAAATCCAACTAAAAAATAGAAAATAAATTTTAATAAATTTGAATTAAAAATAGTGTAAGAAAAAATTATTTTATTGTAAATAAAATGCGTGGGGTGCATGGTATCAGTAGTTATAAATATTTTATGAATAGATATGAGTAGAAGGGTTATTTTGAGAATATCCTGAAAAGCACCCCACGCTATTTTACAATAAAATCCTTTTTTCTTAAACTATTTTTAATTAAAATTTATTAAAAAAAAAACTGTGGCTGTTATTATTATTATTTTAGTAAAGAAATATCAGGTTCAAAATACACAGCAGTTGCACAACAGCACACAAAATGTATGAATAATAGCGGTGTGTTCCGAATATTTAAGCAGCAAATTGAGAATATGACTTAATAATTGAGGCCTATAAAATCAAAGGCAGCTAAACGCCATAATGTCGTAAAATGGATTAACAATGGCGCTATCTTGCTTAGTTAGTTGGACACGCTTTAGTGTTTTCATGTTATAACTAGTGCAACTAAATCTCTAACAAATTCAGTTAAAAAAAATTATTTTTACTCTGTACTAAGTACTAACAAACGAAGTTTTATCATTTGAAATTTAGATTATTAGTAATATTTTCATTCGTTATAAATCTGCTTTAAAATAAAGAATATCGTAGCTATCCGAACAAAGTTATTTCAGATTCTCAAGCCGGGAGTGTTGCTACACTGGCCCTAGCAAGAGCAGCACTTTGATGGATCGGTAGGATCCGTAATGACGTGTTTAGGGCCGATTTTTGTAGTTTACCTGAATATTTGACAAACTTGGATTTGATTGCCTTTGATTTTATAGGCCTCAATTACTGAAAGTGTTTTCTGTGTAATTTTCTTGACAGTTCGATACTTAAATTTTTAATTTTACTGTATTTTATGTTGTGTATAAAGAGCTTTATATAAACACACGCTTGTCCCTATGAATATGTCAGAAGTACACTGATTAAACCGGAGCGTAATGCACTAAAAATCAAATCCGCTATTAACTTATAACACGGAGCAAACACTAATACATCAAGTTCCCAAGTCAAACCGTGCACCGCAGCCGTGACCGCTCATATTTTACTCTCCAACTGATTTTCGACTTTAATGACAATCAAACAAAAGCTATTATTGCGTGTGATTATGCATCCCAATATTATTGTCGACACTGTCAAATTTTGGATATGCTTGAACAGGCATTACCGAGCTTGGTATTGTACGAGGATGTGTGATTTAAGGATGTACATATTATGTGGAATTAATATAAGGATGCGATATAATTTTTCAGTTAAATTGATTTTTCTTATGTCACTATGCATTTGGATAGCATACATTGCGGCTTCAAGCGATCACTGCTATGTTTATAATGGAAAAATCAGTAGTCTTCTAACGTGTCTATCTTGTCTTATACGGGTGAAGAGCATGAATGTTTCGTGCCAGGAATAGGCAGGATGCTGATCCTACTTATGATACCAGTACAAGCGTTGAGTTCTGTAGCCTGCAATTAACTGCTTATAATTTGGTAGAGCACCCGTAGATTGGTCAGGGTTGATAGAAGTGAATTTGACTATGAATGTTCTGGAATAAGTGAGACTATTCTAGATTTTTTTGAATATATTGATAATATGCAGTAATCAGTTGCTTGGCTGTTCCTTTTGGTATTTTGACGTCTCCATGAGCGACTCTGACCTTAAGCCAAGTTAACCTAATGCTCGTATGCTTACGATGCCAATAAAATTACTACATACTACGATTGAAAATAAACTGTAAAAAAATGCTCACATTTACTAAAAATAAATCGAGCAGTGTGCATCCGTGAACCAATTGCCACAACTAAAACGCCTGTAAAATAATTAATACTATTTTTCTCTTAGATATTTGCTTTACGATTCTGAAAGACGCGATGTTGCGTTTGAATGATGTAGATGATCTCCGGTGGTAGGACCTCTTGTGAGTCCGCACAGGTAGATACAACCACCCTGCCTATTTCTGGCGTAAAGCAGTAATGCGTTTCGGTTTGACGGGTGGGGCAGCCGTTGTAACTATACTTGAGAGCTTAGAACTTATATCTCAAGGTGGGTTGCGCATTTATGTTGTAAAAGTCAATGGGCTCCAGTAACCACTTAACACCAGGTGGACTGTGAGCTCGTCCACCCATCTAAGCTATAAAAAAAAGATAAAATATCGTAAAAGACACTAGCAGAATGTTAGAAGAACGCGTGAAATTTGTAACAGTAATACTAATCCAATTGAAACTTGAGGTTTTTTGTTCTGTGATTTTTATATGCCTATGTTTTCCATTTACACAAAATGGCCCCGTAACCCAGTTGATTCAGCATGAATTGAAGTCGCTCCGGTCTAAAAGCTATGACACCAAGTAGCGTACCGATTGATGCGACCACGCGGGTGGTCAAATCCCACAAACGGATACCAATTTTTGTCATTAATAACACATCTACTTACACGGACGCCTTCTATGTAGCAATAATGGGATGGCTGGACGTGCTCAGAGCCCAACTGGTGTTGAGTGGTTACTGGAGCCCATAGACATCTATAACGTAAATGCCACCACCCACCTTGATATATGCCCCACCCTTCAAAGCGAAACGCATTACTGCATTACGGCTGAAATAGGCAGGGTGGTGGTATCTACCCATGCGGACTCACAAGAGGTCCTACCACCAGTAATTACGCAATTAATAATTTCTTGGCGTAAACGTTTGCCTACGTTTGCCGCTAGGGGCGTTGTTCCAACTGCATACAAATTTGAGTTAGCTTTTACGCTATCGAGAACGTTAAACAACTCACACTAAGCACACAGAACTCGCTAACGACTACTAAAAGAATACCACTTGCCTATTTGAGGCAATATCTCAACTGCACTGACGCAACTCATGCTCGTATGAGACAACGAAATATTGAAATAAAAAGAAAAACAATTCAATACGCGCAATTTATGCAAACCAATATTTACATTTCTGTTCTGTATCTCGCGAAAGGTCGGGATGTCGATATTGGGGACAAATTGGACGAAAAGCTACCGAAACTAGTCTAGTTTGAGCTCTTGAAAATAGAAAAACATTTTATTTTCATTTTTTTTAACTCTGGCAATCAACGAACCAGCTGCTAAGTCGTGTGGTTGACAATTTCGACAAATTGTGTGGCTGTCAACTGTCACTGTATGTTCCCTCCACTGAATTAAAGGTCTATGGTTCCCTCTGCATTCTTTGCAAATCGCTCCTTTGTGATTGTCCATAAATTCTTTGTCTGATCTGTGTTTTTTTAATAACAAAATATTATTTACGGAACTCAAAGTGGTATTATTTACTAAAAGCAGGTGGGCAAGTTGCTTACTGTCCACACTCGGGACAAATAATATGTCTGTTTTGTAAAAGTGATGTTATTTAATTTTAGTCCGACAATAATAATTAGATAAAATATTTGAAAATTTATAAAAAAAGGCGCAAAGTCGTGATTAAGTGAAAGATGCACAGATAATATAAAAAAAAATATGTTTCGTTTGACGCTTCCTGAACACTTACGAATATTTTACATTGGCGATCTTTAGCTTTATTACATTTATTTATTTAAATTGCTTAGTATAACAATGAATATATACAGGTTCAATATCGACAGTTCATGACAATTTATATGGTATCTTTATAGATACTATTTACACTTTATAGAGGCAAGTTAATTCATGCACGAGCTTCTGTATTATATTATATTGTATTATATCAAGTATAATATAATACAGAACGTGAAAAATATACGCGAATCCGAGGAAATATAGAGTATAAAAATATAAATAATATTTTTTTTTGCCAGGGATGGGATTTTTCCCAGGGATTTGATGAACAGCATAGTGGTCAAAAACGTGAGGGCTTATACCACGCTCTATCATCAGATAGAAGAGAAGCTATAGCATAGTTAGCACGTGCTCACGGTCCACCTTTAAGTGTTTACACATGTATAAATACATCACAACGTACCCAAATGTCGCCACCCTACACATGGCGTTTAAGTTTTAATTGTATTAAGCTATGTACAATTGTTCAAACTCCTTAAAGTGGCGTGATTAATTGGCGGCGAAAAATAACTGTGGTAGCAACACCTATCCGTGTTGATTTACAATTCGCCATACAATCATTCGAAAAAGCACAAACTCAATTATGTGTGCTCATAAAAATATTTATTTTATACTTATATTTAAGTAAAAAAGTCTCGAAACTTCGCCCTTGTGACTAATAAACTTGTTTAGTACCGTTAGCCGATTCATTACAGCATTCGAAAAAGTAATAATAATTTAAATACATATTATATTTAATAATTTAACGCTTCGTTTAGATTCGTGCGATTTGTAGTTCTATTTAATTTCAATCTCATTATTTACCCGAGACTAGAATATGATTCATATAACAGAATGAAATATGTTCGTAATATCGAGTGTATGATAAGAAAATCTGTAAACACAATGATGGTACCAATCGAATGTGCTCGAACAGCTGTATATGAGTGGAAGGTGATGGAAAAGATTTTTAGTTGTTTTTTTAATGATGCTTAAGAGCTATTGAATATTTTGTATATCTTGTATTGAGTTTTTTTTCCTACCTAAGTTGATAGCCTTAAGAGGCTATTTCAGTCTAACCTTAACTAGTAGGTGAGCTCACGGGGCTCAAACCGGAGTGCTGCTAACACTGACCCTAGCAAGAGCAGTGCTTCGCAGAACCGGATCGGAAACGCGACCCACTGAGAAGATCCGGCTAGAAACTCAGTGGGCTGTGTCTGTGGGTTAATTCGCTCGTCGAGCCCTTCGTCGCAAGGGACGGGTTCGACGAGGACGGTGATCGGTGCTTGTGGTGCCTAAAAGCACCGTTAATGGATCGGGAAGATCCGTAATGACGTGCTTTGGGTGACGTCGACTGTTTACCATTCGATCTACAGGATCAGGTATGTAGTTTCCAGCGGCCACGACAAGAGGGCTCTCATGTCGTGCCGCCTTTTCAAAATGGCGCAATGATGCCGACTGTGGATACTTACTGACCGTTGTATTGAGTATTATTGTAAGTCATACTATAAATGAGCTACCTATCTTAAGTTCGAAGTCACTTTTATATTTTACAACAACTGTCGCACTTTTCAATCTAATGGCTGCGTTGATAATTACGTCATAACTGATCATTGCTGGGGGTCGTGGGTTCGATTCTCACATCGCGCAAACGTTCGTGTGATGAACAGGTTTGCTTGCTCTTTGTCTGGATGTGTGCAATATCTATTTATGTATAATAATATATTTCAACGTATATAAGTACGTATGTATGTCAGTCTCTGGCACCCAATCCACAGGGGATCCTAATACGGGGCCGGATGAACGTGCATGATTTGTTCCCAGTTAGTTATTTATTTATCATCAATACGACATGACAATAAAAGTAATTATTACTATCATAATAATAAGAGTGATATTATGAACCAACCCTAATATTAAAAGGCCAAGGTCGTCGACCTTTTGAAGGTTAACGGCCCTTGAGAGCCTTGCGAAGGCTTATATGGTGAAAAGTAACACCGCAAGGCTGCTTTGTATGGTTTTTGTTTAAATAAACAGCTTAAGGTAGGCAGCGGCTTGGCATTGCTGACGGTAACCATTTACTATCAGGTGGGCCGTATGCTCGTCTGCCTACAAGGGCATTAAAAAAACCACCCGGTTTTTTTTTTTTTGCATGGATGGGTGGACGAGCTCACAGCCCACCTGATGTTAAATGATTACTGGAGCCCATAGACGTCTACAACGTAAATGCGCCAACCACCTTGAGATATAAGCTGTAAGATCTCAGCGGCTGCCCCACCCTTCAAACCGAAACTAATGACTGTTTTAAGGCCGAAGTAGGCAGGGCGGTGGTACCTACTTACCCATGCGGACTCACAAAAGGTCCTACCACCAGTAATTACGCAAATTATAATTTTGCGGGTTTCACTTTTATTACACGATGTTATTCCTTCACCGTGGAAGTCAATCGTAAACATTTGTTGAGTACGTATTTCATTAGAAAAATTGGTACCCGGCTGCGGGATTCGAATACCGTTGCATCGCTAGATACAAATGCACTGGACGTCTTATCTTTTAGGCCACGACTACTTCATAGTACCCATGTGCATAGTAGTCTCACGGGTATTCACCGAGCTCTGCTAATCCATTGATAATCTTTACTGGTGACATCGTATATATTGAGTTCTGAATGGGAAGGTACGATGATTTACCTAACAAGCATTACTTGACACCAGATGGGCGGTGAATTCGTCCACCCATATGAAAAAAAAAATCGAGCTCACGGCCCAATTGGTGTTACGTGACTACCGGAGCCTATAGACATCAAATAGACCACTACCTATCTACAGTTTTCGGCTGGACATGCCCTTTCTTGGACACCATATATAATTATGTTTATTGAAAGGACCACAAAATGAACATAAGGACTTTTAAAAAGGGCCCGCTGATTTTGTTTTGCCGGTTCCTCTCAGAACGGGTCCTTTAGGAATCCGTGTTAGACTTAATGCATTTGGTATAATCATATATATATACAAGTAGTTAAGATGGTATTTAAGTTGAATTAAATTGGATTTTAATTGCGGTTACATCTTCGGGGATATTTCCTTTACTAATTACTTACCTTCTGCACGTATCATAGTTTTCCTTTGTCTTATTCAATTTAAATATCTGGCTTTAAGTGGCAGATCCCATAGACATCTCAACGTGATGATCACCACCTCCTTAAAGCATGTGGTTGAAATCTCAATTGCGGTAGAAACCGGCTGTTCCATCTTTAAAATTTTACAGAAATAAGCGTCACAAAAATGTCCTATTATCGTATTTATCAATATAATAATAAAAAGTTTCTTACAAAAAAAATATTCAAAACAGTAATGTTAAGTTTTTCGTAAAACGTATCATTGTTTAGAAGCGTCTAGAAGAATATTTATCAATATAATAATATAAAGTTTCTTAAAAAAAAAAAACTCAAAACAGTACTGTTAAATCTTCCGTAAACCGTGTCATTGGTTAGAAGCGTCTAGAAGAATATTTATCAATATAATAATAATAAAAGTTTCTTACAAAAAAAAAAAAAAAACTCAAAACAGTAATGTTATGTCTTCCGTAAACCGTATCATTGTTTAGAAGCGTCTAGAAGAATTTAAATTGCATTTAATAAAGTGCATTACGAATCGCTACGAAGGTCGTGATATCATAGACATTAATTAGTTTGAATGCGTTTTTTTGTTTGATTTGTTTTATTAGTTCGGAGACCTATGGAATCGTAGCTTATATTCTTTTTTTTAACTAATTCCATACCCGATTCGAAAAAAAGCCCCACTGAGTTTCTCGCCGGATTTTCTCAGTGGGTCGCGTTTCCGATTCGGTGGTAGATTCTGCGAAGCGCTGCTCTTGCTAGGGCTAGTGTTAGCAAATTCTCTCAGGTTGAGCCCGTGAGCTCACATACCCGTCCGCACGTAACCGGAATAGCCTCTTAGGTTACCAGAAACTAGGTAGGAAAAAAAAACGGAAAATCGGTTCAGAGTTCAGTGCCTAAGACTTGAAAATGTAATATATATTTTTACTTTCGGATTTATAATTTTAGTATAGATGATGAGTAGATAATAGATTCGTGATGTCAAGTGGTAGCCGAAGCCAAGATATTACAACGGGAATTAGGTGGAAGTCTCATTTGTATTATAAAGTTGCTGTCCTTTCCTTAAATTCGGATGGTAGTACCTACCCGTAGGGGCTAACATAGCGACTAACAAATTTGCTCAAAGCACACCTTTTCAACACCTTCACAACATCACCAACTCGTACCCCTGAGATACCCCACTGGGCAACAATCAGGATGCATGCAGACACTTAAGGCCAAGTATTTGGGCGAGATCGAGGGGTTTATTCCGGCCCCTATCGCGAAAAAGCTTTCTCTCACACCCTGCCACCTACTTGATAGTGTACTTAAAATAGTCGAGCATGACCCATCACGACTCGTCTCAGGCGATTTTTGCGAGAAAGACGCGGTGCCACGCCTCCCAAGCGTGTAGACCACATCCGTGTGTTTCCTGGCCCTCTATGTCCAAGTCGCATATACGACTACGTTTTGTGTAACATTTGTTAGAAACATATCCATACTTCCATACTAATCCATATCCATACTCCATACTAATTTATAAAAAGGTAAGATTTGTTTGTTTGTTTGTATTGAATAGGCTCCAAAATTACTGAACCGATTTGAAAAATTCTTTCACTGTTTCAAAGCTACACTATTCCCGAGTGACATAGACTATAATCTTTTTGGAAAAAATTAGGGATCTTTACTAAAACTCCAATAATGTAACCCAAGGTGTAAAAAATTAGTTATAATATTCTTTACATCGCGTGCCCTGCGAAAACTATTGATGATAGAATAAAATAATGTACTACAACTTTGAAGAACACGTTATTATTTACAAAAATTGTCGTGACAGCATATGTCTAACTATTGTAGTTATGCCGCAATAAGTGTTCTTTTATTTTAAAAAATAAACTACGTCAAATAGCGTTGAAACTTTTGTTAAGGACCTGAGCGGAGCCGGAGAGGGCTGCTAGTTATGAAGAAACATACGAGACATGAGCACTAAAACTCCAAAGCCTCAAAATACGAAATCTTTTCAAGCAAGCAACGCTAGGTAGCTTGACGAATGAAGCGAAAAGACATTACATTATCGAAGATATTTAAAGTTACAATTGGTTGCCTTTGTGTTTATAATATAGTTTATGTTTCATACTAAGTCACGTAAAATGTGATACGTTGTTGTCTATATGAACATTCGTAATCAGAATACGTGACGCTGGAGTATATTGATTCATAATTAGGACAGAATGTCCATTTTTTTAATATACAAAGAAAAAACCTTGAAATTTATGCCTTTGTTTACTCATGTTCCAACGCTCGCCTCATTTATCTGATTCTTCTAGTTTCTGGCATGTCACCTTTAATGTAGAATTGTTGGTACATGCAACAAATGTATTTATGGAGAAGGAAAGTTTTGCTAGTAAAACGTAATTATAGAAATAAAATGTCATAAAGCCCTACTTCAAGCGTTCGTGAGGCGTTTGGTTTTCTTACACACGCTTTTAAAAGAATAATATAGAAACTTCTAGAAAGGCAGCGACATCTCACAATTTATTGTTTTCTTTTGCTCACTTAGGACAATAACTAGGGCCAGTTTAAAACTTCTTTTTCTTATTTTTTTCTAATGACCCAGTGAAGCTTAAAAAATTGGCCACATCAGCGTAAAGTAAAACGGCTAAGTCAACAATGTCTTATTTGTAAGGCTGGCACCCTTACATTTGTGTTATCTTAGTCTTTAACATCTTATGGGCAAGATGCATGATTTCAGTTTTGTATAAAAGCACTAAGCACAATAAAACATACTTATGTATATAACCACGACCACTCCGCCAGGAGTGTACGACTGAGAAGAAGAAAAATAAAAGCACTAAGCCCAGAACTTTTTTTTTTTTGATGGATGGAGTGTGTGAATGACGATATGAGAGAGAGAAGAGTGAGTGTTGAGATGAAGGCTGATAGAAGAGAATGGAAGAGAAAAATTAGGTGGAGAAACAATAAATAAATACAGTAACGTAAATCTTGAAAGCTGGGTATTGAGTAGTAGTACCATGTAATGTAATGAGCAATGTAATGATCCGTTTTCGAATCGAGGACCCGATACATTCACATTACGAATTCGATAGATTTTCGTGTTTGACGTACAGCACAAACAATCAATACTTACACCTTCTACATTTCAATTTTTTTGTGACTACTTACTTATATTATTATCGATTCGGAAAATCCAGTTTTACGTTTTCCAGTATCCATATCGTCTTCTATCATAATGGATACTTTAAACAAAGCAATGGCTTCGTATTATACGAATTTTTTGCTCAAACTTACTTAAATATCTTTAAATAGACGGTGTCAATTATTTTGTTTATTTATATTTGCTATCGAAATTTTCCGTAACATATATTATTGCTCCTCGATTTTGACGATACATTTAAGTACACGTGCACTTTTAAGATGTATCTTTTTTAATGTCATTACCGACAGAGGAGCATATGGACCACTTGATCGAGACTTGCTTTGGGATGTCAGTAATGCAAAAGGCATAACAAAGATATTATCTAGTGCTGAGGACTCTCCTCAAACCTCGTTAGAAGTAGGACATGGAATAGCACTCGAGAAAAAACATGCAGGTTTCTCTTTCAAATCTGGTTGATACGGTCCAAGAAATACTGGTACCGAATTTTGTTTGAAACATCGAATTCCTATACTCGCCGAGATACTATCCCCTATACTTTTTACTTTTTACTGGTGGTAGGACTTCTTGTGAGTCCGCACGGGTAGGTACCACCACCCCGCCTATTTCTACCGTGAAGCAGTAATGTGTTTCGGTTTGAAGGGTGGGGTAGTCGTTGTAACTATACTAAGACCTTAGAACTAATATCTCAAGGTGGGTGGCGCATTTACGCTGTAGATGTCTATGGGTTCCAGTAACCACTTAACACCAGGTGGGCTGTGAGATCATCCACCAATCTAAGCAATAAAAAAAAAAAGACTTGTCGGGATACATTTTGATAATTACAGGGCCAAGGCAAAAATACCTCTTTGTCTTGGCGAAGAGTGACCTACCTCTTCGCAGTTTGTTCTGCCTGGATGTTATAGTCCTCGACGTCCCTATCTCGATGGTGCCGACAATAGTTGACAGGTATAAATGAATACTAATAAATTATATTAAAATTTTGAGAGCTAATTAAAATTAAATAACTCACAGCGTTAAGACATTTAGATTCAAAGACATAACAATAAAACCTTCTATCAAACTTCAGCTCAAACGATGACAAGCTCTTAATTAATTCTCATATTACAATACAAAGTTACATACCTAAAGTACAAACAAGACGTGCTGATACAAATTAACACGGGAGTAACTTTGTAAATAGTTCTGTTTGTTAGAAGCAAACGGCAAACATTATATTAATACGGACATGTTAGGAAACGGAAATGAACGTTGATACAACAGAGTGATCGTTGTATTGACGATCGCTGTGTTTATCAATCGAAAAGATGTTTTGTATATTTCGCTTGTTTTGGAAGCTCTAATATGACTATAGAATAAAAAAAAAGAATAAAGTTAGTATATGCTCTCAGGTACGCTCTAGCACAAAAGTGGTGCTAGGCAGGACATCTTGCGAGATATCCGGACAAAAGATGGACATTAGAAACCACAACATGGGAAGGACCAATTGGTAAAAGAAGAAGAAGCCGACCAAGAAGCAGATGGGTCGATGAAATAAGAGCAACAACAGGAAAAGAATGGAGAAACAAAGCCAAGAATAGGGAAGAGTGGAGTAAGCTGGAGGAGCATTATGCCCGAAATGGGGCTCCATTATCATAAGCTTTATATCTGTAATTTTTATTTCATAAGCTGTTATTTTTGGAAATAGCATGGGTCTATTATTATTATTAATATGACTATAACTTGGTCGCTATCAGAACTCCTCAAATAAAAATCCAATAAATGTAAATACGAATTTTCAACAAGTTCGTCGAACAAACTTGGACACGTGCTAACTTTCATGAGATAGTTTTTATCCCAACTTAACGGTCGGCACATGTCTGCACACTTGATATATTTGCACAGATATTCACGTTATACTCGTATGAACATACCTCTATTGTTTAAGGCCAAGTAAGTTGAAACAAATTCGTAATTTATTTTGTGAACAAAGTGCCATAGCTAAAAGGATTCCTTTAAGGACTTGTTTGACACCGGTCTTCTCAATTAAGTGCAGTTAAGTGCACATGTACCCAAAATCACTGTGCATATTCACAGTACAGTCACATACCAACGATATCCTTGATGATGTCCTATTGTTTTTGGTGAAGACAAACTAAAACTTTAATAATAATACATTGAAAAACATAAATTACTCCAAAAATATATTAGTTATATTGTAAAAAGATATTAAAATAACATTATGCGAGTTAAGAATCTCATATTGAACCTTTTCTGAAATTATTGTCATTCAGATTGACTTTTGACCTCAGCGCACAAAATGCCCGAATGAGTTAGGTAAGTGGAAAAAATGAGTCAAACGTTCTTCGTCATCGAATCATTGTTCCATTTGGAGAATTTAACAATACTTATTGCTTGGAAACACTTGTACGTAAAACTCATACTCGTTATTTGAGAATAGAAATGAAAATTAATGCAACGTCAAAAGTCTGGTAGGTGAGACGCCCATACCTAGACTTTAATACTTTGGATTTCTGGTCGGTAAGACGCCTATGCCAAAATTCTAATACTTTGGACTTCTGGTAGGTAAGACACCTATGCCTAAACTCTATTACTTTGGACTTCTGGTAGGTAAGACGCCTATGCCTAAACTCTAATACTTTGGACTTCTGGTAGGTAAGACACCTATGCCTAAACTCTAATACTTTGGACTTCTGGTAGGTAAGACACCTATGCCTAAACTCTAATACTTTGGACTTCTGGTAGGTAAGACGCCTATGCCTAAACTCTAATACTTTGGACTTCTGGTAGGTAAGACGCCTATGCCTAAACTCTAATACTTTGGACTTCTGGTAGGTAAGACGCCTATGCCTAAACTCTAATACTTTGGACTTCTGGTAGGTAAGACGCCTATGCCTAAACTCTAATACTTTGGACTTCTGGTAGGTAAGACGCCTATGCCTAAACTCTAATACTTTGGACTTCTGGTAGGTAAGACGCCTATGCCTAAACTCTAATACTTTGGACTTCTGGTAGGTAAGACGCCTATGCCTAAACTCTAATACTTTGGACTTCTGGTAGGTAAGACGCCTATGCCTAAACTCTAATACTTTGGACTGCAACTTTTCCATTGAGAGCAGCGCGTGACGTCAGCTCGGATGGGTAGTGGTACCACCAATCTGCCGGTTTCTGTCGAGAAGTAACCGGTTAGAAATCCAATGCAATTGGTATTCCGATCTCTTGTTTTAGGGTGAGTGGTGGCATAGACTGCAAATTACCTATTGGATTAACAGATAGGCCGTAAACTCGTTTATCTAGTGTATAAAAAATAGTTTAAGGTGGCGTTTAGGATTATTATATGAACCAAAAGTGACCTGAATTGGCAGGGACCTGCACAGCTTAGCCTGAGGTCACCCGAGCACTCTAATATGTATCTAAGTATTGTCAATTATCAAAATTTGTCTCGCAAAGAAAAACTCGTTTAGAACTGTTACAAAACAGGCTTAGTGGCACAAATTAGATGTGGCTTGTGTCTAGAAAGATTGCATGTAGAATTTTTAAATCTATCGACGTAAGAGCTGTCTTTTCTACCTCTCCTGTTGGTCCCGGATCATATAATATCGATCTCAAGTAGGGATAACACTTTTTGCAGGGGACTGCGGAACTCATCTAAAGTCATTAAAAGCGCGGGGATCTAGAGGGAGGTTTGGCTCCCGGTAAAAAAAGACAATTCTATGTGCAATCTTGGCTCATTATTGTATTTGTTGATTGAAGTGCTGTATTTTCTTTAAAATTCGGTCCATAACTGATCTGTCGAACAAATAAAATCAAATATATAAATGTAACTTTACAATCCCGCTAAATATGCATTCCTTTTCGATCCAACGCACGCAGATTTCTCGAGATATCCGGTATCGATGCATCGAATAAACTTTACGATCGAACCGAATAAGTTCATTAAAGGTCAAATACCTAATTTTGAGTAAGCCCCGCTAACAGGAGGCCTCCAGAACACTCAGCAGCCCACGTGATGTCCAATTTTATCAACGCCTTAATACGAAATCGTATTTCACAAAGTGCTGTTAGTTCGTAATAAGCTATTCGATTTGTTTTGATTGTTTCTAATCAAATTTAAAAGTTTGATGAACGCTTTTATTTAGAATTTGTTTAAAACCAATTTTCGCTGATTGACAGTTTGGCGATTAGTTTTTTTTTTGTTTTAAGCCCATGAAGTTCTGCTGATTTTGTGATATAATTATAATAATGGAGATGCGTATTGCACTTTTCAATATGTGGTCCAAACTTCCTAAACGTAACAGCTGGTATTAAGAGAGAAACAACACAGAAAAGTGGAATCAAAGATTAGAGATTAATACGCTTGTGATACTGGTAGTGGTATTTAAGCTATCGCATATATGGATAGTGGGTGAGTTTACGACCCACTTAATAATTACTGGGATACGTATATTGGGTACCTCCAGACATGAAGTCGAAGTTTCGAAGTTGAAGAAGTAAATGCCTCTTCGCGACGAGAAGACTAAGTAGGCAATTTGGTTTTACCTATCCGTGCAAGATTACAGTACGCTTTACTCTTTATATATGAAATATAATAGCACGTAAAATTCTAATTTCAGTATTTAACTTTCATAATAAAAAATATGGTAAAAATTTAAGTAGTGTGAAAAAGTTTTTTTTTTCTACTTATGCTGATAGCCTTGAGAGGCTATTTCAGCTTCACCCTAACATGTAACCCTAACATGAGCTCACGGGGCTCAAACCGGAAGTGTTGCTAACACTGGGCCTAGCAAGAGCAGTGCTTTGCAGAATCTACCACCGGATCGAAAACGCGACCCACTGAGAAGATCCAGCGAGAAACTCAGTGGGTTGTGTATAGACACATTTGGTTTCGAACCCATAGGGGTTAATTCACTCGTCGAGCCCTACGTCGCAAGCGACAGGTTCGACGAGGACGGTGACCGGAAAAAGAATTAGATGTCTCAAATCTCATACGTTAATTATACAGTAGCGGTAGATAGCATCTAGGGGATTCTCTACTTATATCACAAGGTGGGTGGTGCATTTACGTCATAGATGTCTATGGGCTCCAGTAACCCATCTAAGCAATAAAAAAAAAAACCCCGGNTCGAGCCCTACGTCGCAAGCGACAGGTTCGACGAGGACGGTGACCGGAAAAAGAATTAGATGTCTCAAATCTCATACGTTAATTATACAGTAGCGGTAGATAGCATCTAGGGGATTCTCTACTTATATCACAAGGTGGGTGGTGCATTTACGTCATAGATGTCTATGGGCTCCAGTAACCCATCTAAGCAATAAAAAAAAAAACCCCGGATCTTCAATGGGTCATCGGTGCACCTTATGGGAGTCCTACCCGCAACTTCCGATACGTGGTCGCCTCTCGAAAAGTTTTTGGGAATCTGGATGCAGGCAATACAGGATCGATCGTTGTGGCGAGGCTTGGGGGATGCCTATCTACAGCAGCGGACATCTGTGGGCTTAAGGATAGGTTGGGTTAGATAGGATAACGTCTTTGGAGACGCCTTGGGAGGGGTTTAAATCCAGCAGTGGCTTTCCTTAGTTTGTCAGTGGTTCTATATATAACAGACGTCTAAAATGAACTCCAACAATTTATAAAAACAAAAAAAATACCGATTCTACATCTTTAATAAACAAAGTTTCTTTATTTTGTATAAGTTTTATCAAATACAAAATAAAATATATTCAAGCATCACGACAACTGCAGATACGTGACAAAACGTTACAGTCTCAAAGCATACGAGTTTTAGTCATTCAGCGGAAAATGTCAATATGAAACAACTTTCAAAAACTAACTCTATTCCAACTTGCTTGAGTACGATATCGAATGTTTAAGAAGCGGAACATTTATTAAACCGATGAAGTGTACAATAGAAATTCGTTCTTATTCCTTTGTCATAAGGTTATTCGCTTGGAAATCGATAAGGGGGCCCTTGAACTGACCCTTTGCGATATGAAACACTGTAGTGTGCAGATTTATTTGTATTTTCCAACTGTATAGTTACTTTTTTAATGTTCAGCGCTGGCGATAAATATATCGCTTGTAAAATCAATTCTTTATATGAGTTACCTAAAATATTACAGTATTGTTTTAACATAAAAATTGAGTTCTTTAGTAAAATTCAGATTTTTTAAAACTTGAAACATAATGCTTTCTATATGAAATATGCCTACCACCATTTTACCTATTATTGCTGAAAAGCATTTGTAGATTGTGCACCTGAGAACCGGTCTGAAGTATTGTGGTAGTGGTGGTGGTGGTGGTGAGGCGTTTTGTGAGCCCGCACGGGTACGTACCACTACTCCGCCTGCTCCTGCCAGAAAGCACTAATGGTTTGAAGGGTATGGCAGCCGTTGTACTATAGAACTTAGTCTTAGATCTCGCGATTTAAGGTGGGTACGGCTTTTGCGTTGTTAACGTCAATGAACTCTGGTAAACACTTAACGTAAAATTATAGTTTGGATTAGAATTCGATGTCATATCTCTAGACCGACAAATACAAAGTGCAGTGGGAGCACTAGCTTGACCATTTAGATCAGGGGCTCCCAAACATATTTTGCCTACTGTCCACTTTGAAAATAAATTATTTTTTAGCTCCCCCATTTTTTCAAATACTCAAAAATCACTATAGCGAGATCTCAGTCGGTGTTTAAGTGGCCTGCAGTACCCTTAGGCCCCCTTTGGGCCTACAGCGCCCACAAGGGGGCGTTATCGCCAATTTGGGAAAGGCTGATCTAGATCAATGTAACAGGCTGGGTAAAGGCAAAGAGCTAGGCAGAATGGACCAACAACATGACAGCTCCTTCCATGAAGTTCCTGCCAATTGTTATTATGATAGAAGTACGGGTGTCGTAGAAGAAGTTTGGTACGATTATACCAATACTCAGTTTAGAGCTTAGATAATTCGTAAATTAATAAAACAATAGAATTAATGAATCCATAAAACGAAACAATAAGTAGGTAGTAAATACGTGTAAAATTTCAATTAGAACCGGAACAAAAGTGATGAGTCGCCGCTAATTTTCAGTCCAGTAAAGCACTACGTGTGACTCAAGCTCTGTTTTCATTTTATCAAACAATACATTCAAAACATTAAACGTCACGTTGATTGCGGGAAGCGATAATAATCGGTCGATTCGGCATTACGTGATCGTTGAAATAAGTTAATTTCGCTACTCGACGAACGAGAACTCTAGAAGCTGGCCTTCCAAGGTCGGTCGGCATAGAATATTTCGTTTAGAAGGAATGAACTTAAGTTCTTAATGCGGCTAACAATAATATATATCTATATATACAAAAATGAATTGCTGTTCGTTAGTCTCGCTAAAACTCGAGAACAGCTGGACCGATTTGGCTAATTTTGGTCTTGTATTATTTGTGGAAGTCTAGAGAAAGTTTTAAGGTAGATAGCTATGAAAATGCTCGAAATTAAATAAAAATAACAATTTTGTTTTCCCTTTGATGTGACCCCCGTCGGACAGATTTCTTTTGTTTGTTTTAAGTTTATTTTATACAAAAGTTTCGGTCTTTTATTTATCGATTGAGGCACTACAAACTGCCGGGTCAGCTTGTATCTAATAAGAATAGCCTTTGCAACGATCTCCAAAGATTTCCAGTAAGTTTTTGCAACGTATGCTTAAAACGCCTTTCCGTGATGCTGTCTTGCTGTTGAAAGATATGTTTTCCTATATCTTCTACAGTGGTGGGCTATATCCGTTCGACAGTATATTTAATAGATTTGTTCCAGATATTGAAGACAATAATGCAAAAAATAATCTTAAAGAATTTAAGGATCATTCGAGTTATGAGGTTGTCTTCCAAGAGACAGTCAGTTGACTTTAACTCATCTATATCCAACTATTCTATAACCGTAAAGGCAGCGATGCGCTTACGCACCCCCCAGCCCCTCACCTCTTGTATAAAACCTTCCACACCTGCGCTGGCCTCAGTTCTAATTGCATACTCGAGTTTGAAACACGTATATCCAAGAAAATGTTCTCACCGCGTCTCTTTGCGGTTTTCATCGCTTTCGCCGGTTTCGCAACGGTAACGGCTTTGCCTGCCCGGGACAAAGAAGTTATCGCGCAGCCCGTCACTATTACAGATGACCAGTTCACGTTCCCATGGCTGAACCTTTCGCCATTCAGTCTGTTTGCTCCTCTGTGGAAACTGATCCCCACTTTTGTGGACATCGGGCCAAGAATCTACGCTGACGATGACAAGTTCAAGGTCGTTGTCAACGTTAAGGACTACAAGAAAGACAACCTTAAAGTTAAAGTAAAGGGAGACTTTATCTTCGTCCAAGGATCGCAAGAAGCTAAAGAAGACGACCATGACGTGTTCGCCAGCCAGTTCTTCCACACCTACAGCCTACCTGTGAACTCGAGTGCTGCTGATGTTACGGCTGAGCTGACTTCCGATGGATACCTCGTCGTGACGGCGCCGATCAGCGAAAATGTTGATAAAACGAAAAATACAGAGCGCGTTGTACCTATTGTCGAGACTGGCGCTCCGTACAAGAAGGACGAGCCTGTAGAAAAGACGACAGTAGAAACCTTGGACGTTTCTACGACTCAGGAGCCGAAGACATCAGCTCCAGCGGTAGTGACTGCAGCACCGGAACCCGAGGAGAAGAAAGAACCGACCACGCCCTCCGAACTCGATGAAGCGACAGAAAAAGACAACGTGATCCCACACGGAAACGAAGTTTCTGCTTAAGTGATAATTTAGTATACGCATTTAATGATATCAGTATTTAATAAAATATTTTTTTGTATGTAAATTCAGTGTTTTGTTTTAGCTTACCGGTATGCGTTTAGTATTATTTTTTTCTTAATGGAGAGCGCGTGGCTTGAATACAAATGCAGGAACACTGCGACTCTGTAAACAATGGAGTTATTCCCTGCCCCGTTTTGGTTGTAATATGAAGACAATGCTTTCTGCTTCATAACGACCATTGTCATTAGTTTTATGCTACATTGTTACGAAATTAAATTAATTTAGCAAAATACTGCTACTTGTTAGATTTAATATAGGAACAGAACATTCTAGCGCGCCGTGCAGTCTGTTTGACTTCCGAATGTTCAAGATTCACTATATTATTTCTCTGGTCTGATGATTCATATATGATTCACATTTTGTTAGCATAGCCGATTGGGAGTTTTGTTTGAATTTACAAACACAACAATGAGCTACAGTTCACTGCGCATTCGTGCAGTTTCTAGAAACTTTTTAATCGACTAATTATTTACCATTATTCCAATTGTTGGGTGACATTAATCGTGTGGCTTATTGGCAATTTACATTTGCGCTGAATTGAAAAAAACTCTGTTGGTAGAAATGATTAAACAAACAAATTTTATTCTTAAAATTAATTTTAGTCGAGTACTTTATAAAGCGAGCGGGTACAATTTTTTTTTATTTCCCCTTTTGTTTTTTGATAAGTTTGTGTTCCAGCAACTTCTCACACATTCTAGAAGTGTATTCTAGAATTCTCTATTTTAGAATAAACAAACTTAATATTAAATGTTTTCTGAAACCACATTTTGCTTGGAACAAATTTTATTATGACTAAGACTAAGTTATGAGTGTGTCATGAAGCTAGAAGTAGCTAGTAGTCATTCTTAGGTGCATAGTAGATGAATTGTTCTTTGATCAAAATTATATACTTAAGCTGTGGCCTGCCCACTGACAATTCGGCTTTGGTATTTGTTGAGGTCCATTGACCAATTGATTAATGTACCTCCTTATGTGGTCCCGCAGGGGCGAATTAGAACGCTTCAATACTATTCAATCATAGAGCGGATAACAAAGCTATAAAATTCCAAATTTTAAGAGAATATCATATGTTTGAAGACAACTTGATCTAATTTTTATTATCCTAAGAATCCAGTTAGCTTACATCATTGACATTTACGTGTTAAGGTATCACTTAATTATGATAATTAGATTTGCACAGAATCGGTTTTTTTGTTTGTCGTGTCAAACTTGTTATGTAATACAAAACATTGGAATTACGCTTGAGTTTGAGTAGCCTGGCGCTTGGTTCTTGAAACTATGACTCGGGTGGATTTTATGGGATGTACGGATTACTGATGGCCCACAGGCGTTTCCATTGTTACCAGGACTGGTGGGCAAGCTCGAGGGCTCGGCTGGGAGGTATCTGTACTTTAAGTTGATAATGAAGTTGGATAAACGATGGAATTTTTAGTGACAGAACGTATTCTGACTGGGAGTTGGAACTTACTGGGAGAAACTGATTGGGAGTTACCGCCATCTAGCCTTTGCAGTCTCTAGAGCGCTCGGTTCAATGAAAAAGGCTCGTAGATCTTAGCAACTTCTACGGTGAAGCTAGAATAGCCCCTTAAGGCTATCGGTGATGGTAGGTAGGAAGAACCTTAACAATGCAATCGAAAAGTGACTAGAAAAACGATATAGAAGTCGCAATTATGTTGGATTAGTTTTTACCCTAACACGTCTTTCTAAAGGCGTAGTCTCCTAACATCAATTGGAAGAGGCCTCTTGTTCTTTGGAGGCGCCGGAGTCCAACATAGGCCGGTATCGACCCCCGTTGACCGGGTATCCATAAAGTGTGATTCCCCATCGATACCAAAAAATAGGTTCCCACTCTTAAACTGGCATGTACAACCAGCTCTTGTAGTATTTTTTTTATTACCCTTGTAGGCAGACGAGCACACGGCCCAGCTGGTGGTGAGGGGTTACCGTCGCCCATGGACTTCAGCAATGCCAGGGGCAGAGCCAAGCCGCTGCCTACCGCTTAATCCTCTCCACAGGCTTCGTTTGAAGAAGGACATGTCATAGCGCTCAGGAAACACCGTGGAAGGGAGCTTATTCCATAGCCGGAAGGTACGTGGCAAAAAATACCTCTGGAAACGCACTGTGGAGTAGTAGTACTAGTAGTGTCAGTAAGAATATCCCTTTTCCAATAACAAAAAGGTACTTAATCAAAATTTTCCTTTAATTCAAATCTTAATGATTAATTAATGTAACCAGTCATCTGGTAAACGACGTTTTATTTATTTAATCATCTTCAAGGTCGTAAATATAAAAAATAAAAAAACTTGTTTTCCTCGACGTGATTAGATTACGGAGCACAAGGAATTTGAATTCTATGACTATATCAGGTTTTTATAAAACCAAGTGTGATTGATTTGACAATATTTTTGTTTGGAAGCTTATCAAAATTCACAGTGCGCAGGGGCATATGGTAAAATTATCCTTATAAGTCGGCGATGAATGTCAAGGTCGCGTAGGGCATGTGATGTGTGCTTCTGATATTTACAAGTTTCCTGTTGAGAAAAGCGCGCCTTGTAAAATTTAAAAAGTAAGTAAGAAATTTATTTCGCGCTTATAAAAAATGACCAAGAGTCTTTATGTACTCGATCCTGAGGACCGAATGGTAAACAGTCGACGTTGCCCAAGCACGTCATTACAGATCCTCCCGATCCATTAACGGTGCTTTTAAGTACATGTCACCGGTCACCGTCCTCGCCGAACCCGAAGGGCTCGACGAGTGAATTAACCCATAGACACTGCCCACTGAGTTTCTCGCCGGATCTTCTCAGTTGGTCATGTTTCCAATCCGGTGATAAGTTTTGCCAAAAACTGTTCTTGCTAGGGCGAGTGTTAGCAACACTCCCGGTTTGAGCCCTGTGAGCTCACCTACACGTCACGAAGAAGATGAAAGAGCCTCACAAGGCCATCAGCATAGGTAGGGAAAAAAAATCGCAGACATTTATAACGATTAGTTAAAACACAAAACAGTATAGTTACATTAAGTCAAACTCAAACAAAAAAAAAAAACAAACAAATGAAAAACAACAGTAACATGTAATGGTTGCTCTCACAGCTGTGAAGAAAATGGTGTCCGCTCTGTAATAGCTATTGGTTTCCAATGAGATGAACGAGTTTACGGTAACGGTATCGTTTCCAGACATAAAAGATAAGTTTTCTGAGTAACAAAACAGCAACTTACGACCTTTTTATAGTGTTGATTTATCCTACTCCTAGGCATAAACAATACACGCAATTTTTTTTTTTAAATAAAATAAAGAGAACAAAGTTAGGTTGAGAGGAAATTTATTTAAGGTAGAGTAGGGTACTGACTTTTGAATAGTATATCATTACTAAGCGAATGGAGAGACACGCGGCATTTTTTTTTTTTTATTGCCTTTGTAGGCAGACGAGCATACGGCCCACCTGATGGTAAGTGGTAACCATCGCTCATGGACGTCAGCAATGCCAGGGACAGAGCCAAGCCTCTGCCTGCTCTTCTTTTACAATCGTACCATCGACGTACCGATCATTTCTATTAAATTATACTGCAGCGTTCGTTCACAGTACATTGAGAGCACAGAAAGCCATCACTTACCATCAAGGGGCCTTGCGGTCTCGACTGGCATGAATGATAGTAAAAAGTAATATTTTTCTATCGTGAATTTTATGCTAGATATTTTATGCATATCTCATTCACTTGGGTGACTTTTTTTTCCTACCTAAGCTGATAACCTTGAGAAGCTATTTCAGCATAGCCTTGACCTGTAGGTGAGCTCACGGGGCTCAAACCAGAGTGTTACTAACACTGACCCTAGCAAGAACAGTGCTTCGCAGAATTTACCACCGGATCGGAAACACGACCCACTGAGAAGATCCGACGAGAAACTCAGTGGGCTGTGTCTGTGGGTTAATTCACTCGACGAGCCCTTCGTCGCAAGCAACGGGTTCGATGAGGACGGTGACCGGTGCTTGTGGTACTTATGTTATGTTATTTGGCAAACTTATGTAATGCCTAATTATGATAATCACAGTACATTGAGAGCACAGAAAGCCATCAGACCAGCATACGGCCCACCTGATGGTAAGTGGTCACCGTCGCTCATGGACGTCAGCAATGCCAGGGGCAGAGCCAAGCCGCTGCCTACCAGAGATAAGGTAAAAAAAAATATTGTGAATAATTAGTGTGAACATTAAGATTACTCATACAAAACCTTGGAATCTAACCTAATACAAGTGTTTGTTTCTTAGCCGCGGATATATTTATTATATCCGCGCGGAAGTCATAAAGTTTCAAGTTAAAAAAAAAAAACAATTAATAGGCCTGGTGATTTTATATTTGTTTGTTTGTGTTTTATACCTTTCTGCGCACGTCACTTGATTACAAGCGGCTATTATCCAAAAGAAAGAAGCAATGTCGAACGCAATTTGCTAAGTATCTATATATTAATACGAGAAGCAAAAACTTTGTATCCCTTTTTACGAAAATTGCGCGGACGAAGGAGTATGAAATTTTCCACACGTATAGAGAATATAGAGAAGAAGTGCACAATGCTAATATTTTTTTTAAATAATGCATAAAAGATACATTAAATCAATAAAGAAAACATTACACACACTACAAACCATGTATTTGACGCACACACGCATGCATACTATTTATTGTCAACCTTTTGTTCTTGACGTCTGTTGTCAAATTGAGAATAGATTAAATATTGTTCGTCTTTATTAATACTTTTTAATAGTGTAGTCTTGGCGAAATTTGTGATTATAGAAGTATAAAATACAATCATAATAGTGTACAAATTTACAATTCCAATCAATTATAGTCGAATTTCGACTACTGCGGGACCTCTAGTTATTACTTATTATATAGTGTGTTATAGTATTATTACGTACCAGCCGTACTCGACCGGTTCGCTGGGCATTTAAAATTAACATAATTATTGTCATCATTATTAGGGAGTCCAACACCCATATAAATATTAGCCTATCCATTAAATACATGTATTTTCTACATGGATACCAAGTTTCAAGTCAATCGGATACATGGTTCAGTAGTAATAACGGAACATCCGTAAAAACCACTGTAGATTTATATATTAGTATGGATTACTTATATTTTATCTTTTACTTTATTATATCTACATTAACTAGTATATCGATAACTGTTAGGGCAAGTTATGAGGGAACACCAGTTGGTCCCATAGACACAGCCCACTGTGTTTCTCGCCGGATCTTCTCGGTGGGTTGTGATTCCGATCAGGTGGTAGATTCTGCGAATAACTGCTCTTGCTAAGGCCAGTTTTAGCGAATTCTCTCAGGTTGAGTCTATGAGCTCAGCTACCCATCCGTGCGTAGCTAGAATAGCTTCCTAAAAGCTAAGAGGTGGGAGGGGGAATTTATGCGACCGTTCTGGCTACTTCCGCTTACGTGCTTTGAATACTCAACTTTATGTCCCAAGTTGAGAAGTTGAGCGACAACATACGCTGTACGCATCACGTCGGGGTCACCACGGTACGGTTACTGATGCAATGTAAAGGGTGTTAACTGCCCTTTATTAATAAAACAAGTTAGTTTTAATTTACTCCGTATATTGTCACAAGTGTCTGACGTGTGGGGCGGGCTATGTACGACTGCCTAATGCAAGCGATGTACAAAACCGCATACGCTACTAAACTGTGCCCCTACATACGCGTTCTTATCTCTGTGCTTAGTGCGAGCTTTTTAACGTTCTCGATAGCGTGAAAGTTAACTCAAATATTTATGCGGAACAGCGCCCTTAGCGGCAGACTTAGGCAAACGTTCTAGCTCCATACAAAATTGAGTTAACTTTTACGCTATCGAGAACGTTAAAAAACTCTCACTAAGCACACTGAACTTATATTTGGAATCTGGCAACACGTAAGCGCCGGTAGGTTTTAGCTGTAGCCCTAAAAAAATTTATGATCGAGAAAGAAAGAATTATTGTATTTAGCGCCGATTTATTTTTGCTTTTTAATGCAGATTTTGGCAAACGTATAAAATTATTGCTAAAACTAAAATTATTTATGTCTAGTTCAGTAACCAAATAGGCTCTTTGATTCGCTTTCATTTACATGTAAATCTATAATTTACTAGCTGACCCGGCAGACTTCGTAGTGCCTCAATCGATAAATAAAAGACCTAAACTTTTGTATAAAATAAACTTAAAACGAACAAAAGGAATCCGTCCGACGGGGGACACATCAAGCGGAAAACAAAATTGTTATTTTTATTTCATTCCGAGCATTTTCATATCTATCTACCTTTAAAACCTTCTCTGGACTTTCACAAATAATTCAAGACCAAAATTAGCCAAATCGGTCCAGCCGTTCTCAAGTTTTAGTGAGACTAACGAACAGCAATTAATTTTATAGGTATAGATTATAATGAGCTTAAATGTATTGAATTTTGAAATAGATTTTATTGTAACCTTCATACAATCTTAAACTAAAATAATATTTGACCTAGCACTGCGTAAGTCATATACTTGTTTGACCAAACAAAGTGAAATACACAATAATGGCTGATGACTTCAAAGCGTTGCGTATTTACACAAATATGTACTCACCTAGCAATCTATGCGAGCAGTGTGTGTGCCAATGAGTCGGACAAACATTTTGAGAGGCGACGGGTCATTGCACTTTTATCTATAAGTATTTGTAAGACTCCGCTTAATGTCGTGACTGGAGAGCTCTGTGAATTACTCTTTACACAGATCTCAACTCTCCTTTGTTAACGTAAGGCATCCAAAAAGCTCTCGAAAGATACTGAGTAAAAGCTGTTCTGTTGACAAAGTTTTAAAGCTTTGTGGCACATTTAATGTATTTTTGAAACTAAAGTTGTGTGGTATTCTATTTTGAGTAGAAAGAGAGATAATATAAATAAATTTGATATTTGACCGTTTCTCAAAAGTTTATTTATTCATTGCGTACACGGGTGAAATTCGGTGTTCATTACCAAGTGAATACCGCTACCCATCTCGACACATGAGCTCTAAGTTGCATAGATTCGGGTAAATTAACCCATAGACTCAGCCCACTGAGTTTCTCGCTGGATCTTCTCAATGGGTCGCGTTTCCGGTCCGGTGAAAGATTTAGTGAAGCACTGCTCTGGCTAGGGCTAGTTTTTTTTTATTGCCCTTGTAGGCAGACGAGCATACGGCCCACCTGATGGTGAGTGGCTACCGTCGCCCATGGACTTCAGCAATTGCTGCAACAACGTGCTAGCAACGTCCTCTACTCGCTCGGTGGATCTAATATGACCCCTCGAAGTCATTAGAGTAGGTAGGAAAAAAAATACCATAGAAATAGGCAGGGTCTTGGAAGACATAGGTCGGTAGGTCAAAGACTTATTTATTATATTTCTATATGCACAGATTTTACCAAGAAATATTAATAAAGACAAACAATATTAACCTATTCTCAATTTAACCACAGACTTTGAGCAATAACAAAAGTTTGACAATAAACATAAAGTATAACGTATTGTATGTGTGTGTGTCAAATACATGGTAGTGTGTGTAATGTTTTTTTATTTATTGATTTAATGTAATATTAATGCACAATTTATAAAAAAATAGCATTTTGCACTCCTTCTCTATATTCTCTGTAGGTGTGTGAAATTTCATACTCCTCCGTCCGCGCAATTTTCGTAAAAAGGGATACAAAGTTTTTGCTTCACGTATTAATATATAGATGTTTCATGTGGAAACTTATTTTTAAAGCAACATTAACGTAGCTTTCTAACTGATCTAGAGCTATCTCTACGTTTCCTTGAAATTTGTACGTAAATTAATGAATAATTTCATCATCTTGCATGTATTTTGTAAACACTTCTTAGTTAGTTGTTAACATAGAAAAACTGCTCGCTGGATTAGAACGTCACTTAAGAGGCATCAGTCCAAAAAATATCAAGCGTCTTATGAACTGAGCCACGGATACTTCTTTTAGTCAAGATTTCCTATGAATTCAAGTAGCCACGATGATCTTTTTCGATTCAGGCCGTTATCTTAATGCAGCAGATTCTTCGAAGGAAAATCTCAAGGTTCATCAATAATACGACATAAATTATGGTAATAATAAGGTAATATGGTAATAATTTGAAGTCGTCGTGGCCTAACGGATAAGACGTCCAGTGCATTCGTGTTGAGCAATGCACCGGTGTTCGAATCTCAGGCGCGTGCCAATTTTTCTAATGAAATGCGTACTCACCAAATGTTGACGATTGACTTCCGCGGTGAAAGAATAACATCGTGTAACAAAAATAAAAACCCGCAAAATTATAATTTGCGTAATTACTGGTGGTAGAACCTCTTGTGAGTTTGCGCGGGTAGGTACCATCACCCTGCTTATTTCTGCCGTGAAGCAGTAATGCGTTTCGGTTTGAAGGGTGGGGCAGCCGTTGTAACTATACTTGAGACCTTAGAACTTATATCTCAGGGTGGGTGGCGCATTTACGGTGTAAATGTCTATGGGCTCCAGTAACCACTTAGCACCAGGTGGGCTGTGAGCTCGTCCACCCATCTAAGCAATAAAAAAATAAAATAAAAATAAATAAACTAAAATAATAACTCAAGTCCGCGGAGTGTGTGGCGTAAATGCTCGCTGAAGCATTGCATTGTTTCACCGCATGTTGCATTACCGGGTCGCACTATTGTAAGCGCAATTGTCTGAGTACATGTGTAACAACTCTCTGTATGTAATTGCAGCATGATATATTGAATACGTAAGAAGTCATGTTCACCGAAATTCTGAAGAATCTTTAGGAAAAATGTTCTGTAGTTTGATTACTTTGATTGATTTGAGTACCACACACCTTTGTATGGTACTGGAGTTCTTTAGATGTATTGCTCATAAAGAGGGTCACAATCTCGAATAGCTGATGGTGACAGGTAACTAAGGCAGGATGGACATAGAACATCATGTTCCACAATGCCCTTCATGGAGCCAAGAATCGCAGCAGATGCAAGGAAATCGTAGAATTATTATTATTATTATTATTATTTATATTGCTTAGATGAGCTGACAGCCCACCTGGTGTGAAGTGGTTACTGGAGCCCATAGACATCTACGACGTAAATGCGTCATCCATATTGAGATACTGCTTCACGGCAGAAATACGCAAGGTGGTAGGACCTACCCGTGGGGACTCACAAGAGGTCTTACCACCAGTAGGTACCCGCGGAATTTAAATAGAGGCATAGTTCCATCGCTTGATACGAGTATACCGGTCAATTTATCCATTACAAAAAACTTTGTAAGTTGTGTAACAAATAGTTTACGTAATATTGTCCTGATGTTTGCATTATCAATACAACACAGTCAAGTGAATTACAATTAAAAAAGCATCATTTTAAGAGCATTTTCTTACATTACATTACAATATTACATTACATTTCATTTGTTTCTTCAATTTCATTGTCATTTTACAAACTTATAGAAAAAAAAACACGTGTGGCACTCGGGGACTACCGCGATAAAGCTATTGCATAGCTTTTTTATTAATTTATACAATTATAATTAGACAGTAATAATTTAATATTAAAACAATAATGACATAAGACCACCCTATATTTATAAACATTAACATTACATTAGATTGAACATTACATTAACTGTCCCCTTCACACTCATAAGCTAGACCGCGCGAGGGAGAGACAGACTTTCCATGATGCGAATGCAGTGTGACGTCACGCCGCGCGCTTATTCACAAACACTACACAAGCGCAACGTGTGAATGTGTTGAACGCAAGCTACATGGTAGGCGAAGTGGAGGTGTTAGGTTTTATTTTCATTACGGAATTTCTTGATTCGGTCGAAGTGCTCAAAGCCCGCGATAAAAGCTATGCAATAGCTTAAAAAAATAGCAGTCCTCAGAGAATCCGGAAAAATGAATTCAGAAAGCTTATCTTGAACTTGTAGATTGCCGTTCTAGATTTAATGGAAAAATACTAAGTCAGTTAAAGTGGTATGTGAAAGTATTGGAATGTATTCTACAAACACAAGATAGCAGTGCGACTTTGTAGCAAAACTATAGAAATCCCAAAATAATAGAACAGTTCCGTGTTGCTACATGCTAAATTGTGAGTTGATCTTCAGTTAATTTTGCGTGGTTCTATTTGGTTGGCTACTCCTTCTTCTTCTTCTTCCGAGCCATCCCGTTCTTATTCCTTTTATTTTTACCTTCGCACCGCCCGCCGCCGCAGTAGAAGTTCATCCATACTACCTGGAGCCACTGCGTTCATCCACAGTGCGTTTCCAGAGATACTTTTTGCTACGTACCGTCCGGCTTTGGAATGAGCTCCTCTCCACGATGTTGCCCGAGCGCTATGAGTTGTGATTTTTCAAACGGGGCTTGTGTAGAGTACTTAACGGTAGGCAGCGGCTTGGCTCTGCCTCTGGCATTGCTGAAGTCCATGGGTGACGGTAACCACTCACCATCAGGTGGGCCGTAGGGTTGTCTGCCTACAAGGGCAATGAAAAAAAGCACTTTCTCAATCTCTTGCCAGGGTCCGCTTCCCTACTTAAACTCCTCCACTTTACCCAGTTTTCGGCATCTTTTTTGGTTCTTCACTTCACGATTAAAATATCGCAAGATTTTGCCCTCGCAGTACTCACTAACAGTCATAGTTGGCAGTGTATTAATATTAACATTACTATTATACATAATATTAATATTAACAACCCACAGAATAAGAACTTCTTATATTTTGACGGTACTTTACGCCTTTGCCAGCGTAAACAAATAAAATTCTCACGCCCAATTACGTACTATGTCTAATAAGTTGTTATATCATTAATCTACTAACTAATGTGCTTTGCGTCTATACCAGTAGTTTATCTGTTTTCTAATATTGATGTTCGGCGTTAACGACCAAAGCAAGTTACGTCAAATGGACTAAACCAAGTTACGTCGAAATTGGTGCAAAATATCCATCGACGGGCACACAAGCCACAAATACACCTGGCAGTGACTAAGATTACACTATTATCGAAGAATTTCTATTTCAATGCTTAATACTGATTTTAGCTCTGAAATGTCAGCTTAAAATCAGACTACCATATATCTTCCGGTGGGTATCCTAAAAGGTTTAGCAGATATTGACGCAATATCTCTGACCATAAACAAAAAGTATTTAAATGATATACACATATGTACACAAAAACATAACTTAATTAATCATGATATTTTACTTATGACTAGGTGTACCAAAGTTCAAAGCATCTAGTTCTAAGGACCTTCAAACTTAAGTGATACAAAATATAACAGGTAAATAATAAAATCGATAAGCAAATGGGAATCAATATTGATACAATTTTGAGTTGATATTAAGTAAATATTAAATACGTTCAGAAAACGTGACTTATTATTTGTTGTTGCGATACTTTTCGCTTCTTGAATGTTTTCTGAACAGAAATACCTAAAGATATGTAGCTATGTGTAGCCTTTCTAATACACTATCGCGACAAATAGCAATATGTGGACACCTGGGACACCAGGAGAAACCTGGTAACGAAATCCTCGAGTTGAGAGGTCACTCAGTAAATAGGTATTGTGGGAATGGATATTGGCTAAATACCTCTTGGCACACACCAGCTTTTTTTTTTATTGCTTAGATATGTGGACGAGCTCACAGCCCACCTGGTGTTAAGTGGTTACTGGAGCCCATAGACATCTACAACGTAAATGCGCCACACACCTTGAGATATAGTTCTAAGGTCTCAGTATAGTCACAACGGCTGCCCCACCCTTCAAACCGAAACACATTACTGATTTACGGCAGAAATAGGCGGGGCGGTGGTACCTACCCGTGCAGACTCACTCACAAGAGGTCCTACCACCAGTAATTACGCAAATTATAATTTTCCGGGTTTGATTTTTACTGCACGATTGCGATTGCTTGCTGGAAAGAAGCTGTGGGCACCGTCGGTATTTGCTAAATCAACCAAACGGAGCTTTGTAGCTTACTTGGGAATCTCCTGATTTGTTTTTCTGTGACATCAAAAAGTCGTATGAATCTTCTGTAAGAATGTTTATGAATTAGGATATCATCGGCGTAAGTAACCATCAGATGTGAGGGCGTTTTTTAAACAATTACACATCTATTTCTTACCCAGATCTATTTGGTTCGGTTACAACAATGAAATGAGGTTTGAGGCTCGATTGTAATGAATAATATATTAAAGGCTGTTTCGCCCATCAAACTGGGACGAATAAGTGGTTCGCGACGAAATTGGGCGTACTCTGGGTGGATTCATCATGGATACCAGATTAAAGATCTATACAATCCAAAAACAGTTCCAGCATATTATCGGTTTGGGACAAATAGGAAAGTTATCTTAAAAGCTATCGTCAAAAGCATGGAAATATTTGGTTAGTCATATGGCATTATCGAAAACCCCTCAAAGCAATATACACGAGAATATTTTATTAGCAGCAAAAGAAAAAAAAAACACATTGTCTCCGCAAAGGTCTTGATTCCTGAATATTGCAAACGCTTTACATTGAATTCGAACTGTATCGAATGTTCAACTTTCCCTACAAACAAAAATGAACTTTACCGTTACGGGTTCTAAGACTAGAATTCCTACAGCATCTTCAGTCTTATTGGGTGTCCCGACATGTATTTTTTATGCTGAAATTCGACCAAACTACCGCGCTACCCGTAAGTTTAGTCCAAAAGGAATACTGTTTAGTGTAAATAGAAAAGTAGGATGTGAAGATTGTTTTTGTCCAACTTAGAAATAGTTCCTTTCGTCTTGTTTTATTGGTATGAAAAAGGAGTTACATTAGCCTGCGTAGTTAGGTAACGCCCTCCTGCCGGTTTCTGTTGCTAATCTGTCTGTTATTCCGCTTTGATAGGTGTAAAAGTCGTCATTTTAATTTAAGCATGGATCTTAAGCGCGAGGAGGAGTAATCACGTAATATCCCAAAAGGACAGTGGGCTTGCTACTGCTAGATAATTTTGCACACATAGGAAATGCCGATAAGCGCAGTTGGGAAATAATGCCACTAAAACTACAATTGAATGTTAGTGTAAGCAAGTCTCAGCTCACGAGCTAGATGCAGCAGAGTCAGAGTTTAGTTTGGACTTGGAACATGAGCTATATACGACTATCCCTAGTAGTTTACCCTGCTCCACGGAACAAAGTGTTTAGTGGTGTACCGATGTCGATATAGGTTAGTATAGGTTATATAGGTTAATTGAAAAATGAAATCCAGAGATGTAACGATACGGAGCGTTCGAAAAGGACCCGATTTTTTAACACATTACGAATTTACTAAGTCTATGTAGCCATAGTACCATCAATTTTCCGTTAGTGTCGTAAAGGTGACTACAGGATTCACAGAATGAGGAGAATGGCCAGTAACAGCCCCAGAGTATTATACACGTATACTGCAATTGCTAACCGAAAATTACAGTTAATAGTGTGTATTGTGAGCTCACACGTGTGGGTAATAATTATCCATCCCATTATTAGTTTGGAATATGGGAGAAACCATCATATAATACGATTGAAATTTCATCCTTTTTCAGGATATAAATTATATATATATATATATTAACCAAGGCTATAAATGCCGCCGAAGACAGGAAGACGTGGGGAAGCATTGTGCATCAAGTGGTCCACATTTCAGATTAGACACGACTACGACCTTCAGCAATGAAGCGACCGACTCGGAAGAAGAGGTCAAGATATGTTAGTTGTTTACTGCATAGGCGAGTGGATGAGATCGTACCTCTGCACTACCAGTTTTGAGGAATGAGGTCTAAGTCTCAAGTGTAAAAGTATACCGGCTGTCACGTTGCTGCTTTACTGTAGAAATAGGCTGGGTCTGACTGCCCATGCCGACTCATACACCTACTACGAAAAAATGGATGGCAGCATTCCGGTTGTGATGCCATTGGATTTGATAGCTGTTTACCAAAACAAAGAAATTAATGCACTGACTTGCTTGTTTAAAATTTTATCGTGTTTATTTTGAAATTTATCGATACCGTTTCCCCTCACTAACGTGAGTTCCACGAAAACCTCAGGCAGACCGTTAAGCTAACCGTGTGTCTACAACTAGGTCGGAATGTGTACCGTTTCCACGGAACTAATTGATTTTTCTACACTGATTGACACGATCTAGTATTATGTTTATTGATAACTCATAGAAGTAGCTCAGGATATCTGGTTTCGTCAGGAATCATTAAGGTGCTGCTGCACTATTTAACCCCATAAGTGACGGTTGTATTCTGATCGACATTTATTAGCTGCGATTGACAGGGGCTTAGTGATCAGGTGCTAGGTGAAAGAACGGTGGATTACTTAAGAAACTACAATTTTATTGTTTTTTAAGTAACTTGGAAAGATAGTAGTAAATAGTAGATTTTGAAGTCGTCGTGACCTAAAAGATAAGACGTCCGGTTCATTAATATCAAGCGATGCAACGGTGTTCGACGGTATAACAATGACTTTTTTTTTCTTAATATAATATGTTAACGAGTTCACGATTGACTTCCACGGTGAAGGAATAACATCGTGTAATAAAAATCAAACCTGCAAAATTATAATTTGCGTAATTACTGGCGGTAGGATGTCTTGTAAGTTCGCACAGTTAAGTACCGCCATCCTGCCTATTTCTGTCGTGAAGCAGTAATGCGTTTCGGTTTGAAGGGTGGGGCAGCCGTTGTAACTATACTTGAGACCTTAGAACTTCTATTTCAATGTAGGTAGCGGCATTTACGTTGTAGATGTCTATGGGCTCCGGTAACTACTTAACACTATGTCCTAAGTAACTTCTTAACACTAGGTGAGCTCGTCCTAAAGCCATAAAAAAAACCGCCGCCCTTGCTCATGCTTAGCAGCTTTCTCAAAAACTATTTCAATTGTTGCTTGTAGATTGTGCATAAACGGTTTCATCATCTCCCATCACCAATTTATTAATAAAACACGTCATTTGTAAATTTTCGTCTCAAATACCAGAGTTCAAGTATTTTGTTCCTGATTGAATCATTACGACGTCCTTGTTGAGAATTAGCATGAAAATTGGATCATTGATGAATGGAAACCGGTTTTATGGTGCACATTTGTTGATGAGCGTTAGCGGGTAGCGGTTAGCTTTATTATGGACTGTCACACTTTGTCTAATATGCCTAGAGTATATTTGCCCAAAACTACTGTCCAACTTTATAGATGATGTTAAAATTTCCAATTCACTAATGTGATAGCTTTATAGCCGAAAAGGGTTCTGAGGTCGCGTGAAAACATCGCCTATGCCACTATTAAATAGAAAATGATTGAGAAGATCTTCGTTATTTGAATGTATATGAGACTTCAGCTCCTATTTCAAGAGAAAGCTACTTTAAATCTAGGCTCCAACAATTATAGTCAGCGTACCTATACCTGTAAGTCAAAATGGTCTGGATGGGAAATTACGGTCTATAGAGCAATAGTACTGAACCGATTTTAATTCAGTGTCCAGAAACTTAACCTGATTTTGAAATTTGTAGTTATATTTATTATGTGTACTTATTTACAATTACGTGATTTTATTTCGTAAAGTATATAAAATTTCGGAGATCAGCCTTGGGTTTTACGCTGATTCTGCTCAGTGGTAAAAGTAGACTCGTAAGACCTGCCTGATTAAAAAACTTTTTGACTTTGGTCGACTACTTAGGATTCTATTTTTCTCTAATCTTAGCCTTATATTTCCATTAGGTAATAAATAATTAATTCAGGTTTAAGTGTATTTTAGTTTTGATTCTCCTAAAAATGTCAACAGTCTTCGTTTTGTGTGCGGTCATGTATACGACGACATTCTGAGAATTTATTAATAACAATGCTGTCTGTGATGAAATGATATTTTAAAATCTCTCGACCGTGACAGAGTGACCGACTCAGGTCACAGAGCCCGTCACTATTGAACGTCAATACAGCTGCCCCAGTTAATTGAAATCTTGGTCGGTTTGCTGCGATAGTTGTTCCACTCATTCAGTGGAATTCATTCGTTCATTCATTCCACTTAATTCGGTCATCTGCTCCATAGCCGGAACACATGACCGAATGAAATAATACGCTTGGTAGTGCCTATATGTGCGTGATTGAAATGCTCCTATTGTTACTCGTTTTCTTAATTCGAATATCGGTATAATCGCATAGCTTGATACAAGTGCATCTGGCCCCAAGTTCTTTTGGCCACGATGATTTCTATCATTTGCATGATGATTCATGATTCTTTTTAATGAAGTATACAACTAAAGTATCGTAGATCAACGGTTATACGATGCAATTTTTGAAGTCATCGTGGCCTAAAGGATAAGACGTCTAAGTACAGTCATATTTAGCGATGTAACGGTGTTCGAATCCCGCAGGCGGGTACCAATTTTTCTAATGAAATATGTACTTAACAAATGTTCACGATTGACTTCCACGGTGAAGGAATAACATCGTGTAATAAAAATCAAACCCGCAAAATTATAATTTACGTAATTACTGGTGGTAGGACCTCTTGTGAGTCCGCACGGCTAGGTACCACCGCTCTACCTATTTCTGCCATGAGTCCGCCCATCTAAGCAATAAAAAAAAAAAAAGATTTCGATTTCATCTCCGAAGGTGGCGGCGTTGATGTTACGAAATCTTTGAGCCCTTTTATCCGCTTATCAGTTAGTCCGTGAACTTGTTCGCTAATGTAGCGCAAATATACTTAAGATCCCCTTGCACTTTCCCGACGTCCGATCTCGACCCGAGATCAGGACCCGGACAGAGTAGGTGGGCTCCCGCGGTCAACGTTACAACCAGACTCGCGGTGTCACCCCCAGAACGCCCTACTGACGGATCGTTGAGGCGAATACTTTACCCCTACTCAACCTTATTTGTATCGATCAGTCGCGCCAGATTACGACTGTCCTAAAAACCCTTAGGGTATTTCTATGTTATCGACAAAACGAATTAACCACAGACGTTCAAGTGAAAACATCAGTGTCGCACGAATATTGTATTAAATTGTCCGTAAACAACACGGATGGTTGGTCTTCAAATAAATTGTTTCTACAGACTAATTTTTTTAAATTTTTTTATTGCCCTTGTAGGCAGACGAGCATACGGCCCACCTAACGGTGAGTGGTTACCGTCGCCCATGGACTTCAGCAATGCCAGGGGCAGAGCCAAGCCGCTGCCTACCCCTTAATACTCTCCACAAGCCTCGTTTGAAGAAAGACATGTCATAGCGCTCGGGAAACACCGTGGAGGGGAGCTCATTCCATAGCCGGATGGTACGTGGCAAAAAATATCTCTGGAAACGCACTGTGGATGACCGCAGTGGCTCCAGGTCTCTGGAAACGCACTGTGGATGACCGCAGTGGCTCCAGGTCATTGATTTTACTATCCGACTCACAGGTTTGTTCCAAGTCGCGGTCGCATAGGTATTTATTTGCTCTCGATGAGGAGGCGAACTCACTATTCATCTGATGCTAACAGACGCCCTCCACAAATTTTAATTTCATTGCCTTTTTCTAATTCAAATCTGTAGACTGTGATATGAAATATGTTGTTATGCAATCTGTCCTAGTCTATCTATCTAAGTTATCGTGGCCTAAAGGATAATACGTCCGGTGCATTCGTATCTGGCGATGCACCGGTGTTCGAATCCCGCAGGCGGGTACCAATTTTTCTAATGAAACACGTAATTATAATAACAAATGTTCACGATTGACTTCCACGGTGAAGGAATAACATCGTGTAATAAAAATGAAACCCACAAAATTATAATTTGCGTAATTACTGGTGGTAGGACCCCTTAATATTATGAGTCCGCAGGGTAGGTACCACCACCCCGCCTATTACTACCGTGAAGCAGTAATGCGTTTCGATTTGAAGGGTGGGGTAGCCGTTGTAACTATACTGAGACCTTAGAACTATATCTCAAGGTGGGGGGCGCATTTACGTTGTAGATGTTTATGGGCTCCAGTGAGCTCGTCCACCCATCTAAGTAATAAAAAATAAAAATATCCGAAACAATTCTCGTCAATATCCCATTATACAATTTACGTGTTTCACTTGAAAAGTTGAAATCGACAGCTTACATCTGTCTTTATGTGCATTCTCCAGATTTATAATAAGACTAGAAAGTGCTAGAAGAATGTATTAATTTATTTTAATTCGATTCTCGGAGCAGTTGGCGTGCTTATAAATCCTGAAACCAAACAGTACTATTGAGAATACTCAAACAATAGTTTAAGCCTTCATCGCACGGTACAAAGGATGTTATGACTTGAATTACAAAACTATTAAACAAGGAAGATGTTAGAATCAACATGCAAGTCAAACAAAAGTACGCTCCGGATATGCTAGCTGGGTTCTCTGACTTTTATACCCGAATAATAATTATCTAACCAATAGATTCTAACCTATTGCTAAACATTATTTTCTATAGCGGTGGAGTAGCCATATATTTCTGCTGCTAGCCAACCATGCGTTCCTTTGAAGTGTTTTTTTTTATTGCACAGATGGGTGGACGAGCTCACAGCCCACCTGGTGTTAAGTGGTTACTGGAGCCCATAGACATCTACAACGTAAATGCGCCACCCACCTTGAGATATAAGTTCTAAGGTCTCAAGTATAGTTACAACGGCTGCCCCACCCTTCAAACCGAAATGCATTACTTACTACTTCACGGCAGAAATAGGCAGGCATTACGCAAATTATAATTTTGCGGGTTTGATTTTTATTACACGATGTTATTCTTGTACTGTGGAAGTCAATCATGAATTTCATTGAGTACGTATTTCATTAGAAAAATTGGTACCCGCCTGAGATTCGAACACCGGTGCATCGTTCAACACGTATGCACCGGACGTCTTATCCTTTAGGCCACGACGACTTCAAACAACTTGTTGGACAATATTATTGATATTTTAACCTCATGTCTAAAGGGGGGCAGTATTCACGTCATTATATCGATAGGTTTCCGTGGCGACTTCACATGTTCGCTGGTAACCTTGCTGGCTTGGGAACAGATTTTTGTACAACAGAGACTTCCAGTGGATCCGATATGATCCACCTACTGCCTCCAACGCGTTAGAATAAAACAGTGTGATACTTATGAAGATTTCAGGTTAGGATAGGCATAAGATACATTATAATACCGAGCTGTTGTATTCAGCTTGTTCCCGTAACTAACCGTAACAATGCTGTAACAAGACCAGCTATTACCCGAAGGTCGAGGAGACCGTAATACCGGCTCATTACGTAATTAGCGACCGCAGAGCCGCAACGCGTGACTGGGTCTATAGTATTCAGAGTTCCAGCGCGAGTTTGTTTTGTTGTGGCGGGTGTATTTTTGAAGTTCGTTATAATCAAATATGTAAATATGAGATAATCTGATCATCAGTAGTACATTGGGGTACATCACCATAGCAAGCACGATAGACAGGTAAATTGGGCTGCTTGCGTATTTCTTATTATCGAAGCAGTAGTGGGTTTCGATTTAAAGGGTGGGGTAGCCCTAGTTAGATAATGCAATTAAGTATTAGACCTCATGTATCAAGGTGGGTTGTGGGATTGATGTCTATGGACTCCAGTAATCAATTAGCACTAGATGGGCCATGAGATTGTTGAAATTTCAAAGCAATCAAAGGCTTCTTCGATGGTTTCTGTCTCTTATCTGTCTTTATCAATTTATCCTCCAAAATAAATCAGCTGTTATCTTTAATTCTTTTTTCCGTCGTTTGTTCATTGCCACAGCTTCGTCTCGCCATATGGCCGATTATACGTATTGTAAAATCAGAGGCTCTTAAAAGTTTTTCTTTCCGTAATTCAAACGGCTTCAATTATGTTATTGTTCTACTTCACCAGTGCCTCTGTTGAATTTTTATTAACATTTTCAATGTGTTTTTGGCATATTAAAGCTTTCAGTTTACCCCCGACAAAACTAGGAAAGGATGAGTAAATATGTGATCATATTACATTATTACTCTTTAGTTTTACTGTACGATGAAAAGAACTAAGTCGGAAACTGTGACGTCATCGACCTAATCCTTGAACACGCTGCCTACCCGTGACGGAGCGCTAATCTATTCCTTAATTACGTTCTAACTAGTTTTTGACAAGTTCAAATTATGTAGTAAACATGACTGATAACGGGATGCCCGTGCGTGCGGAAGCCCCCGTAATTTGTTCAAGGAATATTGGCCTTTATGTGTCAGAGGATTAAGACCTAACATTCCGTGATGTGGTGGAAATCAGTTACGATGTTTTCGGCTCAGTGGTTTGTTATGCTGTGGTATATGGGAAAGTTTATTTGGGAGCATTTGATTCCGGTGAAACTTTTGAAAAATGTTGGTTGAACTTTTAATGGTATTTTTAATTAGGATTTATGTGCAAATTAGTCGATCGAAGAATAAAGAAACAATCTGACTACGATCGTTCATTAGTTGTTACTAATATAAGGAATGATCCTCTGAGCGTTTCGGTTTGAAGGGTGGGGCAGCCGTTGTAACTATACTTGAGACCTTAGAACTTATATCTCAAGGTGCATTTACGTTCTGGATGTCTATAGGCTCCAGTAACCACTTAACAACAGGTGGGCTGTGAGATCGTCCACTCATCTAAGCAATAATAAAAAAATCTATTCGAATTAAACTGAGATTTCAACCTTGTGCTTCCATTTTGTGTTAAAGTGTGTACTAATATTTTATGGTAATTTAACCTTTACACGACTAAGTTACAAATAAACAAACAAAAGCAAGACATTTTTCAATAAAATAGCTACAAGTTAAAGATTTATATGACAAAAAATAATGATAGGTGTTAATTTATTTTTTTAATTATATCTAGAAATTTGTTATATACCGAATCCAGGTGAAGATTCGAATAAAATAGCACTTAAATTGTTTCGTCCAATAATTTTCTTGTTAAATAAATAAATAAATATTTACTAACAATCACACCACGTTAACTGGTCCCGTGATAAGTTCGTAAAGAACTTGTGTTACAGGTACCAGATAACGGATATAAATGTAAGATTTTTATTATACACATACATATATTTAATATACATCCATAACCCTGGAAAATACATTTATATTTATCATACAAATATCTTCCCTTGGCGGGATTCGAACCCACGACCCCTTTGTGTAGTGACCATGTCACTTACCACTACACCAGACGGCCGTTAGGTTTTATATATTACATTATCGTATTGGTAGATTTTTATAAAGTTAGTGCTGACATCCATTAGCGCTCATTATAACTTGCATACACTATAGCTAAAATAGATTTAGTGATTTACGTTTTTTTAAATGAGCGTTCACAAAAATCTCTGTTGGACGTTTCGATTGACTCAAAAATCGTAATGAAATATGAGCTAGTTGATTTTGAAGTACATAAATCATAGCGATGATATATGTCGATGTTTATTAGATTAAGTTGAGGCCCTACTGGAATTTCCTACAAAGCTGTTAGTTCATATATTTGGTTTAAATAATAATAATAATAATAATAATAAAGCCTTTATTCAGAAAAATCCTTTTTTTTTTACTTATTACAATTATTATTTCAATTATATTAGTTTTTTTTTCAATATGTTTTAAGTAGTGATATTAATATTATTTAATTTTTATGAAAGTTTTTTTTTTTATCTAAATTGCTTTTTACCCTAAAGATGCCTATTTAGTTTAAATATATTCACTAAATTAATCTGCTGATTGCGGGCTGTGCAGGATTGTGGCAGACCTTGGAGGAAGCTCATATCCAGCAGTAGACGTCCGTGGACTGATGATGATGATAGGGGTGTGAATAGATATTTTCTTTATCTGAAATTCTACTGCATACCAAAGCATACGGTACTTATGACCAGCTGTGACTCTGTCACTGCCCTCGAGTAACACAATTTCTTTTTTGTTGCCTTTGTAGGTAGACGAGCATACGGCCCACCTGGTTGTAAGTGGTTACCGTCGCTCGTGAACATCAGTAACGCCAAAGGCACAATATAAGTAGTTGCCTACAAAATACTTGACAATTCCGCCTCTTCTTTAGCCTCCTGTATACTCTTCTAGTAGGCTATTAGGCTTTTAGAGATAAATTTGATTTTTTATTAATCGCTCCCTTCAAAGTGCCATCCTTGCGTAGTGCGGTAATGCATGACATGATGTCGAATTCATATTGAATTAAAAAAAAAAGTAATTAAACATGAATTCGACAAAGAGACAGATAATTCGAGAAAGAAACAAAAAGACATTAATACATTTTTATAGTATATTTAATGGTATTCTACATACATAGATGCTCAGAATTTCAAATATTTTTTTCAAGCAATATTTAATGCGAAATTACTAGAATACTTTATTGATTTATCGTTGGAAAAGCATTTCAATAATTCAACTGATAATAAACATGTACTTCATTACAGTAACATAATCTACAGTTACTTCTAGAAATTATCCACTTTTGATAACAAGTCCTTGAAGTAAATATGTGTGTGTATTAAAATACATCATTGGCATGCTATCATGATTGCAATGCAAATATAAATATTAGCAATTATTGCAACAAGTTACCATTTGGCGTTGACTGCTCTTGACCAATCAGAGCTCAATAAACATAAAGTTAATAAATTTTAACTATCTCGAACGTTAGAACGATCTGGAAAAGTTATGAATTCATAATGACATTACTACGCAAAACAAAATTTATAATAGCCATTAGGCAACCAGCTTTGAATTGTTTTTAGAAATATTGTTGGGTTAAATCGAAGAAATGGGTGCGGTACCTTTCAAGATGCGGTCTCGTATTTCGACTTTTCAAATGCCTTTTGGTTTTCGTGGTAATTAATAAATAATAAATAACAAATATTTACTAACAATCACGCCACGTTAACTGGTCCCGTGATAAGTTCGTAAAGAACTTGTGTTACAGGTACCAGATAACGGAAATAAATGTAAGATTTTTATTATACACATACATATATTTAATATCCATTCATAACCCTGGAAAAGACATTTATATTTATCATACAAATATCTTCCCTTGGCGGGATTCGAACCCGCGACCCCCCTGTGTAGTGACCATGTCACTTACCACTACACCAGACGGCCGTTTGACAATTGACAATTCGGTATTAATTCTCACAATCTAAAATCGTTCATGCGGGCTGGCAATATTATACTAGTGCATTACTAGTAATTACGCAAATTCGTATGCGGGATTTGATTACATTGTTATTTGTTTTGTCTGCATTGCGGGACGAGAATGTGTTAAAAATTTTACAATAAATTACTGGAGAATTACCACAACCCCCAGAGAATACAACGATCCCCATGTTTGTCCCTTCTTGAGAAATGCTTTCTGGTATTCCTGATTCTGGATAGCAGTATATAGTTATGACGAGATATTTGGTAACTTTATAAAATAAAATATTTTTCACCTGCCTACCTAGAAATGAGATTCAAGCCCACGATTCCAAGTTAGAGAGCGCTCATACACCTGGCATTGCACATTCATAAGCAACGTCTCTGATATTTTAGATAGTAGAATCGAGTTGTGCCTGTTTAAGCTGGCTTCCGTAATGGATGTCAATCCAACTGGTTTGACGAGGAAGACGGAAACGATCGTAGCGTTAAACAAAATGGTGACAGCGGAAATAAAACTTCAAGTCCCAGTCTTAATCCTCATCGAACTCCACATCAGCTTAATTTTTTTGTTTTTTTTTTATTGCTTATATGGGTGGATGAGTTAACAGCTCACCTAATCCCATAGACATCTACAACGTAAATACGCCACCCACCTTGAGATATAGTTCTAAGGTCTCAGTATAGTTGCAACAGCTGACCCGCCCTTCAAACCGAAACTGCTTCGTGGGAGACATAGGCAGGGTGGTGGTACTATCAGTAATTACGCAAATTATAATTTTGCGTGTTTAATTTTTATTACACGATGTTATTCCTTCACCGTGGAAATGAATCGTGAACATTTGTTGAGTACGTATTTCATTAGAAAAGTTGGTACCCGCCTGGGATTCTAACAACGATGCATCGCTCAACACGAATGCACGTGTATACGAATACACGAATGCGAGTATTTAAAACATTGGTATTAAGTATTAAGAAATATTTATTAGAATACAATCATGATTTAAATTCATAAAACAATTATGTAAATATTTATACATAAAATACACATACCAAATTTATGATATTAGCAAACAAAGGTAATAAATATTTTATTAATAAAAAACAAACTATCTATATATTAATACGTGAAGCAAAAACTTTGTATCCCTTTTTACGAAAATTGCGCGAACGAAGGAGTATGAAATTTTTTACACTTATAGAGAATATAGAGAAGAAGTGCACAAAGCTAATATTTTTTTAAAATAATGCATAAAAGATACATTAGATCAATAAAGAAAACATTACACACACTACATACCATGTATTTGATGCACACACGCATGCATACCTACTATTTATTGTCAAACTTTTGTTCTTGACGTCTGTTGTCAAATCGAGAATAGATTAAATATTGTTTGTCCTTGTTAATATTTTTATAGTGTAACCTTGGCGAAATTTGTGATTATAGAAGTATAAAATACAATCATAATAGTGTACAAACTTACAATTCCAATTAATTATAGTCGAATTTCGACTACTGCGGGACCTCTAGTTATTATTATTATACATAACATGATATTTACTTGTTTACAATAAGTACGAATGTAAACATGTTGTAGTCCCTACAAACAAATACTAATATAAAATTGAACTAATATTGAAGTCAATTTTCTTCTTGGAGTCAGACAGTCTTTGAACTTTCAAGGGCAATAATTATGACGATGTAAGTGTACAGAGTGGACTAAGCAATGTGCTTATGAAATAGCACTGTATTACATACATTGTACACTAGCGTCCCGCCCTCGTTTCGCTTCGGAAACATTAAATTTTATTATTGATAGCTGAGTCCTGCGATGTTAGGACTGGTGGTAGGACCTCTTGTGAGTCCGCGCGGGTAGGTACCACCGTCCTGCCCATTTCTGCCGTGAAGCAGTAATGCGTTTCGGTTTGAAGGGTGGGGCAGCCGTTGTAACTATACTGAAATCTTAGAACTTATATCTCAAGGTGGGTGGCGCATTTACGTTGTAGATGTCCATGGGCTCCAGTAACCACTTCACACCAGGTGGGCTGTGAGCTCGTACACCCATCTAAGCAATAAAAAAAAAATGTTACCCGGGTTATTGTTGTACCGTGGGTGACGGCGTGGGGACTAATATAGTTAAAAAAAATAGCCTAAGTTACTCCTTATATCATCAGCTACCTATCAGTGAAAGTCTCGTCAAAATCGGTCCAGCCGTTTCGGACATTAGCCGGAACAAACAGACAGACAGACAAAAATTGTAAAAAATGTTATTTTGGTGTATCTACCGTATTTTTATATTCATAATGTATATGCATGTAGTAAAAAGCGGTTATTTCAATATTATAAACAGACACTCCAATTTTATTTATATGTATAGATAAAACAATCGTGACACAGTTGGTTGAAATAACCGTAATAAAGACATGTTTAAATAGTTGGTTGTTCTTTCAATATAATTGGGTTCAATTTTAATTTGACAACGCGATGTATTTAGTTTATATCTATATAATTAATACGTGAGGCAAACACTTTGTACCCCTTTTTACGAGAATCGCGAGAACGGAGGAGTAAGAAATTTCTCACACTTATAGAGAATGTAAAAAAGGAGTGCAGAATAGTAATATCATTTTTAAATTGTGCATAAAAAAAACATTATATCAATAAAAATAAAAATTGCACACACACTACCACCTATTTGACACGCACACGCATTAGGTATATTGTTTTGTTTATTGTTAAATTCTGTGGTCTAATTGAGAATAGATTAGAATTGTTTGTCTATAATGTAACCTTGGCGAAATTTGTGATTGTAGAAGAATTATTATAAGAGAAATGATGATTATAGAAACGTGACCATAAAACCATAATAATGTTCAATTTTATAATTCAAATTAATTATAGTCGAATTGCGACTACGGGGCGACCATTAGTATCTAATATTATCCAAAAACGTGACCAGTCTATACAGATTTAAAGCAACCTATAACTTAAGAATGAAATTGTGTTATTATAAAAATATTGATAGTCGGAAGATGGTTTCTGAAATAGGACTTTTTTTGTATTAAAAAGTAAACCTTTGCAAGTTTATCTAAACTATGTCCTCACGCAACATGATCTATTACGAAACATAATTACGAAGCATTATGTACATAGGTCAATACTGTGTTGTTTGGTTTTACTTTTTTATTTATTTATTGCTTAGATGGATGGACGAGCTCACAGCCCACCTGGTGTTAAGTGGTTACTGGAGCCCATAGCCATCTACAACGTAAATGCACCACCCACCTCGAAATTACTAATCGAATTTACTAATCTTAACGTGTCATAGAATACGCAAGTAATAAAAATGAAACCCGCAAAATTATAAAATGCGTAATTACTGGTGGTAGGCCCTCTTACGAGTCCGCGCGGGTAGGTACCACCACCCTGCCTATTTCTGCCGTGAAGCAGTAATGCGTTTCGGTTTCAAGGGTGGGGCAGCCGTTGTAACTATACTGATACTTTAGAACTTATATCTCAAGCTGAGTGGCGCATTTCAGTTGTAGATGTCTATGGGCTCCAGTAACCACTTAACATCAGGTGGGCTGTGAGCTCGTCCACCCATCTAAGCAATAAAAAAAGTATCTGACATAAAGATATTAACGGTGAATACTCTTTACAACCACGATCTCTATGGGAGAGAGAGAGAGAATACACTTTATTGCACACCAAAACACAATTTACATTCAAAAAACAATCACGATACATTTGTACAATAGGCGGTCTTCCAGACAACCATTTAATTTACAGAAATTCTGGAAAATATAAAAATATGGGCTTCGCTTTGAACAATGGTAGTAGTAGATTTTCAAGATACTGTCTCTATTTATAGATGATTTTATTAGATATGCTTATACTCGTGTAAAGATCAGTCAAAATCAATTTTATATTTTTATTTAAAATGCCAATTTTTATTATTATTATTTTTATAAAGAAATTTGTCTCCAACGCCTTTGGCATTGATTTTGCCAATGTCACAGTATGCATAAAAATGACAGAGGCTTACTAACTAAAACAAATAAATTTGATCAGTTTTTCCATACGCGAATCTGTGATTTTAAGAACCGCACAAACAAATATATTAGACTAAATACTTCAAAGATAAATATTATTAGCAGATAAAAACGTACATAGAATATTTACATGTTTAGAATATACTAGAGTTAATAGAGAATTAATATTAATAGAAAGGCCAAGTTATGACTGTATCGTGGTTCAAAATTAGTTAGTTCACAAGTGAGTTTAACGTTAAAATAATTGTATAGTAAAATGGAAAACGAAAGTTTATTCGTATAATTATTTATACTAGAGGTCCCGCAGTAGTCGAAATTCGACTATAATTAATTGGAATTGTAAGTTTGTACACTATTATGATTGTATTTTATCTATACTAATATTATAAAGAGGAAAGATTTGTTTGTTTGTTTGTTTCGAATAGGCTCCGAAACTACTGGACCGATTGGAAAAATTCTTTTTCCATTAGAAGCCGACATTGTCTCTGATGAACATAGGCTACTTTTTTTTATTTATTTTTTATTTTATTTTTTTGTTTTCATGTGTGTTTTAATGTTTCCGAAGCGAAGCGAGGGCGGGTCGCTAGTTCTTTTATAATCACAAATTTCGCCAAGGCTACTCTATAAAAAAATATTAATAAAGATAAACAATATTTAATTTAATCTCAATTTGACCACAAACGTCAAGAACAAAAGTTTGACAATAAATAGTACGCATGCGTGTGTGCGTCAAGTACATGGTATGTAGTGTGTGTAGTGTTTTCTTTATTGATTTAATGTATCTTTTATGCATTATTTGAAAAAAATATTAGCATTGTGCACTTCTTCTCTATATTCTCTATAAGTGTGGAAAATTTCATACTCCTCCGTCCGCGCAATTTTCGTAAAAAGGGATACAAAGTTGCTTCACGTATTAATATTATTTATATAATTATTAGCAGAGTATTTCAAACCTATAATGGTAGATATAGCACTATCCTAGCTATTTCCGCTAGATAGCAATCACGTATATTGACTCAAGGGATGGAATGGCCGTAAAGTAGCTTCATGTTTCAAGTGTGGCTCTATATTGCGGCGTAAGTGGGCTTCCAAAACCACTTAACACCAGCTGAGTCTGATGCTCTTGTCTGCCCATCTCTAAATACAAGACGCTGTACAAGGTAATAAGATCGCTTCGCTTATAATATGTACATAATTTTCGTTTTTCGAAGCAGTATTGGCTCTACACTATCTATACCTATATATATAAAAATGAATTGCTGTTCGTTAGTCTCGCTAAAACTCGAGAACGGCTGGACCGATTTGGCTAGTTTTGGTCTTGAATTATTTGCGGAAGTCCAGGGAAAGCTTAAAAGGTAGATAAATAAGAAAATGCTGGGAATTAAATAAAGTTAACAGTTTTGGTTTTTCCTTTGATGTGTCTCCGTCGGACGGATTCCTCTTGTTTGTTTTAAGTTTATTTTATACAATAGTTTAGGTCTTTTATTTATCGATTGAGGCACTACGATTCTGCCGGGTCAGCTAGTCTCTTATAAATAATATACTTTGTGGTGAACAAATAGGTATTACGTATTTGCATGTTACAGTACCTAACCTTATATTATTAGCCATTATTAATTTTGAAAAATAATTTAGTTTTAAGATTAGTATTAGAAGTAAATTAAGATCTTATGTTTCACTATCATGAGAGAGAGAGAGAGAGAGAGAGAGAGAGAGAGAGTATTCTTTATTGTACACCAAAAAACAAATAAACAGTGCGATACATTAAAAACAAAAAAGTACAATTGGCGGTCTTATCGCTAAAAGCGATCTCTTCCAGACAACCATCAGGAGGACAAGAATCATTTGGAAACGAACTACGCGCGGTGTACCATTCCAGTGAGATACATATACATATATGTACACATACATATACACATACATATCTCCGTAAATATACATACAATTAATACAAAGTATTATAAAATAATAATAATTATTAAAAAAAAAAAAAAATAAAAAAAAAAAAAAATTAAATTTCAATTTAAATTTTGCTTCTTTACACATAAATAAGAATAAGCAATTTACATATAAAAGATGTCATTTCTTTGTACATACTTAACGTGGCTTAGGGATGTGGGTGGGGAATTATCTGAACTCTGGTAAAAAATTTAAAAAAATGTAAATATCCACATTCAATATCGGAAAAACGAAGGTAGTATTCTTTCTGTAATCAAACCGGCGAACCAATTTTGGCGAAATCAGGTATGGAAATACTGTTACGTCGTAGCAAAGTTCTAAAAATATAAAATTAATACAAAAAATCATTACACACCAACAAAATAAACAACAAAAATAACTAGTAGTTACAATGAATGGAAACCGCGCGCTTTGACTAGTGATAGCTTCGTAATGAGCATATAAGGTATTCCGGAAATCAAGTTATTTCTAGAACATACGTATTGTTACATTGTAACAGTACATAGTTTGATACTATGTTTTTTTTTATTGCCCTTGTAGGCAGACGAACACACGGCCCACCTGATGGTGAGTTGTTACCGTCGCCCATGGACTTCAGCAATGCCAGGGTCAGGGCCAAGCCGCTGCCTACCGCTTAATACTCTCCACAAGCCTCTTTTAAAGAAGGACATGTCATAGCGCTCAGGAAATACCGTGCAGGGGAGCTCATTCCATATTCCATATGACATGTATTTACTGTCTATTCTCTCATTTCTGAGGAGATATTATGTTCAGGATACACGCGCATAGTCGTTAGTCGAAGTCGTTGTGGTCGGTAACGCGGTCAAATTGATATTTAATTTACTCCTTTAACTTTCCATGTAATCATAGTAATTAATTAACAAGTATTTTGTACCAGTTTAACAATTTTAGCGATTTCCTACAACTTCCTCTGTGCGAAAGTCTGTTTCAAGGTAACGTTTGTTCGGGGCTTAGGATTATAATCGCGTATTCTGAAAGATAACGATTGGTATTAAAATCAAAGGAATATAGTAGCTAAATGACATCTTTCTGTATAGTAGCTAAATGACTTGACTTTCGTGAAGTCGTCGTGGCTAGATAAGACGACCGGTGCATTCGCATCGAGCGATGCGTCGGTGTTCGAATCCCACAGGCGGTTACCAATTTTTCTAATGAAATATGTACTTAAAAAATATTGACTTCCACGGTGAAGGAATAACGTCGTGTAATAAAAATCAAACCCGCAAAATTATAATTTGCGTAATTACTGGCGATAGGACCTTTAGTGAGTCCGCACGCACGGGTATAAACCACCGCCCTGCCTATTTCTGCCATGCTTAGATGGTTGGACGAGCTCACAGCCCACCTGGTGTTAAGTGTTTACTGGAGCCCATAGACATCTACAACGTAAATGCGCCACCCACCTTGAGATGTAAGTTCTAAGGTCTCAGTATAATTACAACAACTGCCTCACCCCTCAAACCGAAACGCATTACTGCTTCACGGTAGAAATAGGCAGGGTGGTGGTACCTACCCGTGCGGACTTACAAGAGGTCCTACCACCAGTATTTGTTTATATACGTTATTGGTTAAAGTAAATAACGTATGAATAAAATGGAAAACTTCGATCTCATAACTCAAGTTGGGTGACGGAATTTACGTTGACATTTGACAGGAAGATCGTGGCACTTGACAGAGAGACCGTGTTGACAGTTGACAGGTAGGCCGTGTCACTTGACAGATAGATCGTGTTGACAGTTGACAGGTAGACCGTGTTGATACTTGACAGGGAAACCGTGATCTCGTTCATCCATTAAGGAATAGAAAAATCCAAACACACTAACACAATAGTAATATGACTTTAATCGTCTATTACGTCAGGTCATTAAGGTTTTTCATTTACACAGCCCTAGAGGCGTAAATAAACATTCAGCATAAATAATTGTGGTTATACAATAAATGAATACATAAAATTGTGCAATAAATCGTCGCAAAATACATATCATTCATACGTTTGTATCGTTTATAGGCAGTAAAGTAAAGGTTTTACATTCACTGAAGAAATTGAGAGGATGTGGTATGATGATCTTAAATCTACTTAACTCACTTAACCTAATCGACAAAGGTTGTTTGGAGAACACTTTAAGGGATAATTCTACACCAACAAATTACATAAAGCTATTGATTTATTTTCAATGTTAATTGTGTTTTGGTGTGCAATAATGTCTACTTTACCTTGAAGTCTGGATTGTATTGTTTAGCGGTTTACTTGATAAGTGCCGGTTGTATTGCTGTATGCCGGTATATTGATCAAAAAGCGCTGCCGCCTATTCTCCTGTCAATACCTTAATCGTCTTTTTCTAACGTCATCAATAACAAATGCGTTAGCGATGTTTCAGAACGACATCCTACCGCCGAATTGTAATGATAAAATGTTAATATTTTCTAAGCGGGTATGATTTCTTGTTGCAAATTACCACATCTATTTTAAATTTACAATTAATGATATTTGTGTAGCAATAGTAAGTTATTGTTTTGTTTACGTTTCGTGGAAAATTTCCTTAGTGACGTAAAGTTGTTGGGTTAATATTTCGATGAGAGACTTTAATATGGAGTTCTACAAGAAATACGCGTTTACTGAACGGAAATAGCGACGAAACACATTAGAGAAAAAAAATTTTTTCCCTACCTATGCTGATAGCCTTGAGAGGCTATTTCAGCTTCGCCCTAACGTTTGTAGGTGAGTTCACGGGGCTCAAACCTGACTACGATGCTAACACGAACCCTAGCAAGAGTCGTGCTTCGCAGAATCTACCACCGGATCGGAAACGCGACCCACTGAGAAGATCCGGCGAGAAACTCAGTGGGCTGTGTCTGAGAGTTAATTTACTCGTCGAGCCCTTCGTCGCAAGCGACGGGTTCGACAAGAACGGTGACCGGTGCTTGAAGTACCTAAAAGCACCGTTAGTGGATCGGGAGGATCCGAGATGACGTGNAAAGTGGTGAAAGTTGAAGATGATAAGGTAAAAATTTTTTACAAAACATCCTACTTTGATGATTTCAAAGAACTTGACCTGGGATCTAAAAGAGTCAGTGCAAGGAACCAGAGGACTCAAGAATTGCAACAGCTGTATAACCAAAAGTTAGATTTATCTGAAAGAAAGAAGAATGACGTGAAAAGCCTTCTAGATGCTGGTTTGATACCCAACTTTTACAATTCCTACTTTGACAGAGTTTTGAACTAAGTGGGTAGTGTCCACCCTTTAAAAATGTAGTTGATTAATTATTTTTTGTAAGAAGTTTTTGCTACGTTTTTTTGTGATCTATTTTACGGGTTTTTGTGCGAAAATGTTTTAAGTTACTGTTACTTTATTATATTTTTCTCGGGTCTAGAACCTGAAGCTTAAAGACCAAATTGATACTATAATAATAGACTACAGATTTTTACTTAATCTAGTTTTTACAAGATTTTATAAAATGTGCCGACATGATTTTGGTGCAATATTTTTTGTAATTACTTTTGTGTGAAAGACGATATGGGTAGGACGGGAGTGAGCGAAGAAATGGTATATGATAGAAGAGTATGGAAGGAGAAAACATGTTGCGCCGACCCCAGGTGACTGGGAGAAGGGCAGGATAATGATGATGATTTTTTGTAATTACTTACGGTTTTTTGTGAAAAACAATATTTCTAAGTTAGGTATTGTGAGTTAAATAATATTTTTGCTAACTCTTGTGATTATTAAGCTTTTAATACGCTGATTTGTACGTAACTTTTACAGTTCCTACTTTGAAAGACTTTTAACCTTAGTATTTAATTTGGAATACCTCTATTTTTTATTGATTAATAGAAAGTAGTAAGAACAAGATTTTAATATAATGTTGTTTATGATAAAATTACGAATTTTATTCAAACACAAATTCTAAGTTTCTGTTTTTTTGACAATAACTTTGTCTAGATTTAGACAGATTTGTTATTATGAGTATTTTTATGAGGTTTTGACCTAAAGCTGTGAGCGTGTGCCAAATAAATAGTATTCTTTAATATTTCAGTAGTTACATTGTTTTATTTATCTCTTTTTTATCATTACAATGTAGGTAAAATAACAACTTAGAGGTCATTAAACAAAAAGTTTTGTATAACTATCAAACTATAACCGGCACTATGCAAAACTTTTTTTTGAAATGCTTCTCCATTGATAAATAATCAATAATTTTATTGTATGCCACTGGATTCTGAAGCAGCGTTAGTTATATTGTTATTTTAAGCCGATCGTGAAGCTTTATTTACAATTTTTTAGTTCCATATCTCCCATACAATAGTTAAAAAAACTTAAAACGGCCATACTGTAAAATGAACATTTTCGTATAGTGCCATTTATGTTTTAAGGGTGCGATATATTCTTTTTAATATTAAATTTTTTTTGAAATATTCATTTTTACAATGAGTATTATAACGTAACAATTATTACAATATTGAAATGCGGAGCGAACAACTCATTCCCACTTTGTGCAATCTTCTAGATTTGTCTAGATTGTCCACGCCCCTATCATTGTCCACGAGTTTAGATATATTATTACTGATTGTCTACCGCCAAAGTCAATGCTGAGCAATGATGAGTTAGTCAGTTTCATAATTGAGTATTGTGAGTTCATTTGGTAATGTTTTTTAATGGTTAACAGTGTTTTCGTTGCTAGTATTATGTTTGTTTGTATTGTTATTTTAAAAGTCCGTGGTTCGATCGGTAAGAACCCCGGTGTAATCTTGTGTGTGAATCATTAACGACTTCGACAATGAACTGATAATAAAAAAGATGTGTGGTGTCGTGGGACGCCGGATAGGAACGAAGTTCCTTATTATAAAAACATTAATTTTAAGTTCTATTCGAGGTATAAAGAAAATAAATTAGAGGTTTCGCAAAAACCCACGGTCATTCGGTAACGTGCGAACTTATTGTGGTACACTTCTTTCATAGTTGTTTGCATAAGAGTTAGTGTACTAGGTATTGCGCAAACGATCTAAGATCGTGGTCAATGAATAATAAAAAAATGTTATTTTTTGTACATTATTACAAAGTTAAGTAATACACTGTGTGCATTACTAATTTGTACGTTATTACAAAGTTAAGTTGTACACTGTGTGCATTACTAATAAAAATCTTACGTTACGGACGTTTTTCCCGGCTAGGGTACCCCTCCGCATCGTCCCTTATAAAACTTCGTTCCAAAAATTTTGTTAACTTAAAATTGTGGTAGACGTTTGTAGACTTGTTCGAGTAAATATTCACTGGCCTGCCTATATCTGTCGTGAAGCAAACAGCCTCACAGCGAAGCGGATGGTTTTATTACCTTTTATTGTAATAACTTTTCACTATCCACTCTCGGCTGGAACAGCAGAAGAAATAAATCTTAGCTTACATAACATATTACAAGAGAACTGAATATAGGGTTCTCCAAATATCCCGTCAGTACTTTTATAATCGATTATATTTAAATAACAACAGGATAAAGGTTTGTTCCTCTAGTCGTATTAGCCTCATTAATTCCGCCTGAGCTTATTAATACCTAAACAGTGCTTAGTAAGGTACATATATTTATTACAATAACAATTTTTGTATCTTTTATAATTACAGTTATTCTAAAATACATTACATTCAGGAATAATAAACTAAACGAAGTCAGCTATACGAGTAATCTATCAGCCAGTTAGGTAACACGAAAACATATGTAAATCGAACAGAACTAACTTACCTCAAAATTCCTTCCGAAAAAGAAATCCTTATTTCCACTGCGTCAAAGACGGTATACAATAATAGGCCAACGATCTATTCAATGTTATTGCAGTGACAGCCGCCCGAAAGATACGGGGGTTAGAACAAACATGAATTTAAATGACGACTGAAACTAAAGCTTATGTCGATGTGGTTAAAATCTAAAAATTAATCTGTCAGCTTAGACTTATAACATCTTCGACTAGATCTATGATATCATCAACTCTGTAATGTTTATAGTCTGCCAATGCATTCCTTTGATCGACTTCCTTTGAGAAAATTATCCAATTCTGTCACATATCTAATATCAAATAGGGTAAATTGATAACGTTTATTGTGTTAATAATATCGTGGTGGTGAACTGGTTTGTCTAGTACTAAGAGCACTCCGAGCCCGGTAAAGTAGGGTATATTTCTTCTCTTTTAATCGCATGCGTTGGTTGGGAAGCTAAGAGTAAGGTAAAGAGAAGATCGGCTTTTCTATGGACCAAACTTTTGTCTTGATCTTCTTTCTTCTTGTGCTTGCCCTCATCCCACTTTGTGGGATCGGCGCAGTACGTCCTCTTTTCCTCCATTTAGGCGTATCATATACCATCTGTGTGTGGCGGGTAGCCATCATATAATGCAAGATATTTGACAGATCTCTGAATCTCGCTTACGACATTTTCAAGATAAGCTTGCATATATACAAGTTCCGAACAACAACATTTGGACCGTCAGTCTATCGAGCAAATATCACCCGCTCGGTGGAAGATCTTCCCTTTGTCGTTTAAGCTTCCCAAACTGTGCACTCACACTGTTCTCTAACATACACTCTTTCAGCCCGATCATCCAATTTTTTCTTCTTCTTCATAACTTATTTGAAACAACGATGGCATATTTTAAGGTTGACGACATTCACCTCAAGTCATACGCTCACAGGTAATCTATGGATAATTTCGCTACTGCGATAAAAGAGACAGACTTATTTTCACGGCAAATTCAACGTCCACAGAAATCGTCCAATAAAATCGTATCGTAGGTACGAAAACTTATTAATGCTAGCTCCGGTTAAAGTCTGCGACAAATACGACCCAGTTAGCTACGTTCAATGATTCTTCAATACGAGCTCGGAATATAAATAGGATTTCCTGTTGACGGTTCAATGCTTAGAGGCGAGGAGCACGCTTACATGCGTACAACAGAAAAGGTGCATGGTTTCACTGAAGGGATATTACTGGACTTTTGAACTAAAAATATAGCTTTCACTTTTTTGAAAAATTTCAGAATTTGCATGTTATATTAATAAATATTTGGCATAGCTTCATAGAGTCTAATCGATGATTTTTAACAGCTGTTATAGTGGCAAATAAAGAATACACGGTCTTTCTGGGTCAAGACAAATCATTTGTTACTACAGACTTTGAAACGATTACATCAGGTACTTTTTGGCATTGAGATCGTCTTAATTAAGTTCACTTTTTACTGGTGGCAAGACCTCTTGTGAGTCTGCACGGGTCTGAGTCTGCACCACCACCTCGCCTATTTCTGCCGTGAAGTACCAATACTATTCGGTTTGAAGGGTGGGGCATCCGTTGTTACTATACTGGGACCTTAGAACTCATATCTCAAGGTGGTATTTACGTTGTAGATTTCTATGGGCTCTGGTAACCACTTAACACCAGGTGGGCTGTTCGTCCACCCAGCTATGCAATAAAAATAAAATAAAATAAAACATGAAGAAAATATCGCTACCTATCTGCAAACGTGTGGTGGAATCGTCAATGTTTGTAAATAAATTGGAAAAGACAAAGCAATAAGTAACGCTGTCTCATCTGTTTGTAAAGAGATTTTTTTTGTATTACTTAGTAGGTACTAAGGAGCGTTAGTGTTAACAAATGGAAACAGTTAAACAAACAAACAATAGTTAAGTAGTTTTCTCAATTTTGTCCCCGATTTCTTTTTTCTGAAAAGTTTTTGTAAATAGTTTATTGTCTCGTCGAAAAAGAAAGCAATTCAGTACCTACTATTTTGTTTTCTGTTCGTATACCGATTTTTATAATACTACAAATATTAATTAATAATTTAATGTTTTAATCAATAGAAAACTTTGGATATATTAATAATAATATTTTTGTTCAATGTGTTATTATAATACAAATATTCAGCTATTAAATACATATTAAATAATAGCTCTCTCACCCTTCAGACTGGAATTCAATGCGTCACATGAAAATAATGAAGATTATGAAACTATCACGACCTTTTAATTTAAGTATTACGTTTAGTATGTTTTAAAGTCGATCGGTCATCTCAAGCCGATCAATTTAGTGCATTTAATTCGTTGTCTTAACACGCATACGATACGGTCCAATATTCATAATAACATTGCCTATCACTGTTCAATGATAGTTTTTCATATACGTAATATTACTAGCATTCGTATAAATGTGCATTAATTAAATTTTCCATCACTATTGTGGAAACGAAGCGGCGGCCTCAACAAAATTAATGGGTTAAATAAATCAATGTCGCATACAACGTTTACCCATAAAAAGGATATTAATTGTTGTTTTCAATTAATAGTAAAGGCTTGGTGTGAGTTGGGGCGGGAAAGTCAAAAAGTAATACGTGTATTTAAAGTTTTATTGTTACTTAGTCATTTTTCACGGATTTTTTCTGGTCATAACAGCTACGCAATTGACATTTAAGATAATCTGTTCCGATTCTAATTTATTAAAAACTAGCTGACCAGGCAGACTTCGTAGTGCCTGAATCGATAAATAAAAGACCTAAACTTTTGTATAAAATAAACTTAAAACCAACAAAAGGAATCCGTCCGACGGGGGACACATCAAAGGAAAACCAACATTGTTATTTGATTGCGAGCATTTTCATATTGATCTACCTTTTAAACCTTCTCTGGACTTCCACAAAAAATTCAGGACTAAAATTAGCCAAATCGGTCCAGCCGCTCTCGAGTTTTAGCGAGACTAACGAACAGCAATTCATTTATATATAGATAAATAGATTACCTGCCTACGTAGGATTTTAGAGATTTTCGGTCACGTTGCGAAGAAAAAGGGTGACAATCTCGAAAGACGACTTCTTACCACTGGCAAAGTGGAAGGAAAGAGGCCTAGGGGGCGTAGTCCCATGCGCTGGTCCGATTAGATTAAGACGACTTTGGAATCCAGAATCAATGTCGCTATCCACTGCGCGGAGGACAGAAGTGAATGGAGAAACATAGTCCTAACAAAAGTGCTCAGTAAAGGTCACGACCCTCAGAACTGAGGAATACGACGCACGGAGGAGGAGATAGATAGATTTCAATTTGTTTGTAGTCGAAGTAAACAAATCGAAACAAATTAACAATTTTGCGATAAATTAACATGTTGACTGCGTTACGCGATTTAAAAGCCCCAAACGTGACTATTTCCTGATACCGCAGTTAAAACTTTTCGCTTGGCGCGTAAGGCGACAAGTCCACATTTCTATAAGTATGGGTATATTCGAAAACATTTTGGAGGCCTATAAATATCTCATAGCGTAAACAAGTCCAATCTTGCCTTGGAAAGACCTTATACGCACTGACTAAAAATCCCTCAAGTCAAGTTATTGCCCGTGTAAGCAGACGAGCATACGGTGCACCTGATGGTACGTGGTTACCGTCGCCCATGGACTTCAGCGATGCCAGGGGCAGATCCAAGCCGCCGCCTACCGTAAAACAACAGTCAACAGTTCGCAGTCAACGTGTTAACTATAAAATTAACATGAGATTAAATGTTGATATATTTTTGTAACAAAAAGAATTAAAAAGTAAAGAAAAAGTATGGTAATACTCTAATTAATTCTTAGAATTAGATACTGCGAGGCTTCAGGAAGCATATGGCGATAAAGCTTAAAGCAATTACCTAATTGAATGCTGTACCTAATTCAATAAAGCGTTGTTTTTATTGGAGTTTACTCCTTAAGAATCGATTTACATATATAGGCCCGGGGTATGAAAATTATGGGGACCAAAATCGTACTAGAGAGTATAGCATGTCACACGAAATGCGTTATGCGCCTGATTGGCTCCTGATTGCGTGATGCGTGCGCGCGCCAATCAGGAGCCAACGCGCGGCCGCGTTATCGCAGGTGACGCCGGGCTGCTGCGCCGGCAGTCCGCCACAAAGCCTCGTACTGATCGCGCGTTTCTCTCATTATTGTATTTTCATATATTTGTTAGTCGTTTGTTTTGTGTCTCGTTAATTTGTTAATAATCTGTAGTGTATCGTGTTGTCGTAATATAGAACTATTTCTCGTATTGTTTCGTTTAATTTTTTATATCCAGTAAACTCCAGTCGTGCGTCGGAGCGGACACACACACTTTTTTTATTTAGATTTCAGTAGCCAGAGATAAATGTTTATCGTGAATCGGTTCAATCGTCGTCCAATCTGCGACGCGTGTATAGTAAATCTCTGAAACGGTTTTCAGCTTTCGCCGCCACGCCCGAGTCAATGTTCCGTGAAATGGGTTCACAAATGTTTACTATTTGGAAACCTGTTAGTCTTGCAAGCGTTGTCATTGGCATCTTGTGGTAACATAATAAATGAACGATTTAGTGTCACAACAAATAAAAATAATAATATTTAACATAAATGAAAGTACATACTCGTACTTGTTGAACGTCAAAAGAACTACCGCCAATTCACAAAAACTAGCCTCCGTCTTGAGAAGAATTGGCAAGAAACTCAGCGGGCATGTCTTTTTTTTTTAATATGTTTCCATTTTGTTGTTTGATAAATAATAATAAACAACCTAATAAATGAATAAAAATAATAATTATTTAGGTAAAGCTACTTATAAATAGAAAATCTGCGTTAGCTCACCGCCGGTTGGCAGAGTTTTTAATATTAGATATATCGCACCCTTAAAACATAAGTGGCACTATACAAAAAATGCTATTTTTTAGTTAAGTATAGTGTCAAAATGCGTAAGACGAAACGCGCCTAATGCAAAGACCCTTGTAGCTCTAATGCGCTTAGTTTTCGCTAGACGTCGCTAGTGTCACTTATGAATTTGTAACAACTTGTGCGGTCGGTAATTAATAAACCGGCACTATGCCAGATCGCGACAAGTCACCGGAGGGAATCCTTGTCGAGGTGAGTCAAAAACGGGCACATTGTGTTAAGTGCCAATTATTAAATAAATTTACTTTCGAATATTTACAGTGAGTAAGTGCATAAGTGGCAGTTTGAGTTTAATGCCAGTTATTTAATAACTTTAATTAGGATTTTGTTTTGATACGAAATCAATAGCGGTCATTTTCTGTAAAGCGCCATTTAATCGATAAATTTGTTTTCAAATATTTACTGTGAGTAAGTGTATAAGTGGCAGTTTGAGTTTAACGCCAGTTATTTAATAACTTTAATTAGGATCTTGTTTGAATACAAATTCAATAACGGGCATTTTCTGTAAAACGCCATTTAATCGATAAATTGGCTTTAAAATTTTTTGCAGAGCGTAATTGCATAAATGACAAGTTGAGCTTAGTGTCGGTTTATCAATCATTTTAGTTATTATTTTGTTTAGAAATTCCTAAAATTAAGGCCATTTTTGACCGCGATCAGGACAAATCGACAGGTACAACTTGTCGCGACGTGTACAAATCAAACGCGTCCTGTGTCTAGACGCGTTTTTGAACGCAAGTAGATCGCCACCACAGACGCAGATTGGTTTGTACAACCCATTAATTGATTGAATGCTTTAAAGGTATTAAACTATAATGGATCCGAAGAGAAGTAGATGTAGAAGGATCATACAATTATTGAATTACAACAACGAAGACAATGATAAATCGCAAATTACAAAGCCTGCTTCTTATAGAAAATCCAATATAGTAGAACCTCTTTCAACCATGAGTGCGTCCGATTTGAACATAATGAAAAGCTCACCCTCAACTAGCACTTATCACAACCACTCGAGTGATGACAATGGTGACTTTTCTCCCGCCTCGGACGATGATAGGACATACTTTCCGTCAAAAAAAAAATACCGGAGATCGAACTCAAGCTCGTCGTCATCGTCTTCATCTTCCAACTCAAGCTCATCCTCATCTTCTACCTTAAGCACATCATCCAGTTCACCTTCAGCTTTCTCTGCACAAGAATGTCCAAACACCCAACAAATCCAAAGTACCAAAGACACACGTGATAATATCGACCCTACTAATCCGTATGACGAAACAGAGAACGCAAATGATAACACGAATGACCAAACGTCAAACAGTTCAAAATTTTATGACATATCCTTCACTCAGATTGTTGAAGTTTGTAATACTCGTCCAAGAAGTGATCCTCTTCCTACTGATTTGAATCTTCAAGTTAATCTTACTCCAAATGATGGCGTTCATGTTGCCTCTTCTAGCCGTGCCGATAACGTCAAAACCATGCATTCTGATACAAATGATACAGGAAAAATCAATGATGCTTCTGATACAGGGGATATTCACGGTTTCTGTCTGAACTATGCTGCGATAGAAGCTCAAACTCAGCCAGTTGATGTCATTACAAAAAAACGAAATAAGAAATTTAAGAAGACTACTACGAATATTGTGAAGATTTTAAGAAATACAGGAAAAGAATATGTTTCAAACTCAAAAAAGAAAACCGTTTATCTAGCTAAAGCGATCAAGCCACCCTGTAGAAGTGCATGTCGGCTGAAATGCTCAGATAGAATTTCTGAAGAGTCACGAAAACTTCTTTTCGATGATTATTGGGGCATGGCTTCATTGATGCGACAAAGAGAATATATAGCTCGTAACATAACAGAAGTAAAGCCCAGATATCAATACAAAAAGATTAATTCCAATAGAAAGCCAAAAATGGCTTTCAATTTCAATGTAAACGGCACTAGAGAAAGGGTTTGCAAAACCTTCTTCAAAAATTCACTGGATATTACAGACAGATGCATAAGAACTGTAGTAGAGAAGAAAAATGCGTTAACAGGTGTTCTAGAAGGAGAAAAGAGAGGCATGCATGGAAACCACAGAAAGGTGCCCGCTGAAATGATAGAAGAAGTGAAAAAACACATTAAAAGCATTCCTCGTATCGAAAGCCACTATTTGCGAAAGCAAACTACCAGAGAATTTATAGATGGTGGAAAAACATTGACTGATATTTATTCAGACTACAAAGAAGATTGCATAAAACAAGGATTGCCCTACGTACAGCTACATACATACCGAAAAGTTTTCAATAACGACTTTAACATTGACTTCTTTGTACCCAAGAAGGACCAATGCGAACAATGCACAGTATACAACCTGGCCGAATTTCCTCAAAAACAAGCTCTGAAGGAAGACTACGATCGACATCTAGCAGAAAAGGAGAAAAGTCGCGAAGAAAAAGCTAACGATAAACTGAAGGTTTCAAGCAACTTTATCGTCGCCTGCTACGACCTACAAGCGGTAATGACGATACCAAATGGAGAAGTATCAACTTTCTTCTACAAGTCAAGGATAAATTGTTTGAATTTTACCATCTCTGAGCTTGCAAGAGATAATACAGAATGTTTTTTCTGGGACGAATCGCAAGGTAACCGTGGAGCAAATGAAATAGCCAGCTGTGTCTTGAAATACTTGCAAAAGAAATCTTCTTTAGCTGACNCAACAGTTTCTGCTTACGTTTGGGATTTCTTTGAATTCGCGCCTTCACAGCTTTTATCACTGCTGGAGTCCTAACAGACCGAGGGCGACCACTTCTTGACCTGTCATCTACACTAGAGTCTTCATTGTATCGTTTGATGGTACGATAAACGAATCTTTTGGTTATATTCAAATTTTTCAGTATGTTAAATATTTGAATTGGCGCGTCACCGCAACGATGCAACGCAATAACTGCAACACGGTTTTCTTTAAGCGTCCACTCCATATTTAAAAATGAGTAACATTCTAAAAGTATACATTTTTATTTTCATGAACAATTCGAAATTCGAATTCAATAAACTTTTTTGTGGCCAGCATTCTAAAAGAAAAGTTTTTACTGTGTGACAATACTTATGACCTGACTAGTTATATTAATACGTGAAGCAAAAATTTGATACCCCTTTTTACGAAAATTGCGCAGACGGATGACTATGAAAATTTCCACACTTATAGAGAATATAGGGAAAGAGTGCAACATGCAAATATTTTTTTTTTTTAATTTTCATCATTATCCTGCCCTTCTCCCAGTCACCTGAGGTCGGCGCAACATGTTTTCTCCTTCCATACTCTTCTATCATATACCATTTCTTCACTCACTCCCCTCCTACCCATATCGTCTTTCACACAATCCATCCATTTCTTCTTAGGTCTACCTCTTCCTCTAAATCCTTCCACATTCATAGTTAACACTAATTATTAATTATAAATTAATAATTATATATTAATAATTATATAATTATTAATATAAATTAAAATTAATTAATATAAATTAATATAATTTAAATATAAATTAATAATTATATATTAATAATTATATAATTATTAATTATATATTATTAATTCATAGTTAACAGCCGGTCATAAAAACTTTGCCAAAACTTAGAGCAACATGAGAAGGAATATTTTTTTTTAAATATTGCATTAATATTATGTTATTTGCGCGTACGCAGCACTCCGCTAACTCTCCGACACATCGTGCTGTCTCGCTACTCAATGGCTTGCTAGCCTATGCTCCGGATAACGGATATATTCCATGATGGTTTGCAGCGATTTATTGCTAGAAATTACTTATGTGACCTGTAAACGGGCTATAAAAATTGCATCTTCTTGGCTATTTTTCTTGACCAATATAGCTCAGTATATTTGCAACGGTCGGCATTGTTCTTGCTAGCCCACTGAGTTTCTCGCAGGATCTTCTCGCGTCCGCGGTCGCGTTTCCGATCCGGTGGTAGATTTTGCGAAGCACTGTTCTTGCCAGGGCCAGTGTTAGCAACACTCCGGTTTGAGAGCCCCGTGAGCTCACCTACACGTTTAGGCGAAGCTGTAATAGCCTCTCAAGGCTATCAGCATAGGTAGTCCACCCCCAGTGGAGGGCGGAAGTTCGGCGATTTCCTCCTAAAAATAAACCCCTCCGCCGAATTTCTGGAATGAAGTTTCTTATGGGAATCGTCCCATAAGAAACTTCGTTCCAAAAATTACGCGTCCGAGTTATCCGCATTAGGGATAATCGCAAGGGTCAACCATGGACCAGCCTCACCCTGCTGGAGGAACCGCCTGCGTGATCACGGTATCTCCTACTCCAGGTAAGTATGATTTAGCAAGAGAAATACGAGAAGGTCTATCGACTGTGTAACATCTCGTCACCGCGATTCAGGAATTGTTGAATTTACGTGGAGCGACATCTGTTGATAACAAACTAAATAGAAAAAACCTTACGTTAGGGACGTTTTTTCTCGGTTAGGGCACCCCTCCACATCGTCCCATAAGGAACTTCGTTCCAAAAAAAAAAAGTTGTGTGGTGTCGTGAGACGCCGGATAGGAACGAAGTTCTTTATCATAAAAATATTAATTTTAAGTTCTATTCGAGGTATAAAGAAAACAAAACTGGCGGTTTTGCAACAACCCACGGTCATTCGGTAACGTGCGAACTTATTGTGGTACACTTCATTCATAGTTGCTTTCATAAGAGTTAGTGTATTGCGCAAACGAACGCTCTGAGATCGTGGTCAATGAATGATAAAAAAATATGTTATTTTTTGTACGTTATTACAAAGTTAAGTCGTACACTGTGTGCATTACTAATAAAAATCTTACGTTACGGACGTTTTTTCCCAGTTAGGGTACCCCTAGGGCCGCATCGTCCCATAAGAAACTTCGCGAGAAACTCAGTGGGCAAGACGATATACCGTAGTCGGCAATATTGCAGTGAAGTCAAAGCGGGATAAACCATTTGCAATGTAGCCGGCTAGATATTAAATACTTGCAACTATAATGAAATATTTTGACAATATCTCCGGGTTATACAGCAATATTGCCGTAATTCTTGCACTGTGTTGAGATATATTAATCAGCAACTTGGCGACTATAATATTGCAGCAAGAAATTGTCAAAAAACTAGCCCGTTTACGAGAACCTTTAAGCTAATATTATTTAATAGGTAGTTATGGTTATACTGTTACTTTGTAAGAAGACTAAAATAAATAAATAAATGAGGACAGTTCAGTAGGCGACATTAAATAAATAGGAGTGATTTTGTTTGAGCCGTATCTAACGTGTAAACAGCACACGTTATTTCACCGATATTTTATGTTATTTTCGCTATTATTGGGAGCACACCGTAGTTATTGAGTCAATTGCCGAAAATCATGTTGCCGGGTTGGGTTGTATTGACGCCGGTGTTTCCTTTGCTCTGTCAATGACAGATAACTTTCATTTATCCCTTAGAATTGATGCGATACTGGAATATAAATTGCGAAAATGCTTGCTAGTTTACGCAACATACATGGGACGAGCCCATTAGGTATTTCTGTAGTTGTAGGCGTAATAATTGATTTCAATTGAATCTGCGACACATGTGATCGTATTTTCCGGAAAAAAAATGGGAAAGGTACGCTGCAATTTACTAAAATATTTCCTAGTAACAAACGAACGTAAATCTCGCCTCATAATCAAAACAGACTGAAATGTATTTCGGATCAGTCCTAGTACTGTTACGCCGGTAAGAGTAACGTCTGTGGTCGAATAGCAGAAACGAAGAACTAGTAAAATCGAGAACGCTCGAGAAGTGCAACGCCATCTATTATCAAATTGTGGAAACACATATCGAAGCGACTGGCCTTCCCGAGAATGTTCTCGATAATTCTAGGGATGTCGTATTGACTATAAAAGCGTTGCAGAGCTGACACGGAGGCAGCTACGGACCACCTAAAGCGAAGCGGAAGAAGCGAATTACGAACTATAAAGAGTTCTAAGTGTTAATACAGATTTAATTTGTACTTCGATAGAGTTTTTATTTATCCCGAACCCCAGCGCATTACAGTGCTTCAACGTATAAATGGAAAAAAAGTTCAGTGTTTTAAGTATGAATTCTGTCTATTTCTGTTATGAAGTGATATGAATGGTAGGATAGCGATTAAGCTACGTAATTGACTTCTAGTTCACACTTAAGATGGGAAAGGGGATGCACATTACATCCTTATTGATCTGTGTTAGGTAGACATTTAAGACTAGACACACTGTGAGAACCTCTGAAAATCTACCTAAAAAAACACCCCTCCTGCCTGGAAGCTTTGTTGGGTAATTTTAACAGTTCCATCAAACTTGCAAAGATTATTTCTCATACGTAGCCCTGTTGCAAAATATATATTTCGCTGCCGGCAGCAGATTTGCTGTTGGACGGATTCTCAATTTCGATGATCGATGATGGCTGAATTTTTTTTGCTCTCGAATTGCCAATAGGTCCAGGTCTTTTGAACGCAAACTAGCGACCTTACTGGAAATAATGTTAATGTATTGCTGACCAAACGTGTGAAGTCTTGAATACTTTTGACATGAATACAACAAAATCACCGTGAATCTAAGTCTTGACCTTGTCACAACATGACTGGATCTGTATAATATGAATAAGTCTTTGTTGTCAATAATGGATTTCGTTTGGTCATGACACAGGTAAACGAGACGCGAATTTGAATTACGTTGAATCCTGCTATAGTTTAATGCCAGTACTAAATAATGATTAATAGTTGAAGAATCTTCCATAGAGTACTTTCTAGTACTTGGCAGTTGTTTTCTAAAAGCTAACGGGTCCAGCCTCAGAAGATCTTCTAACTTCTGCCCCAGAAAGAACATTGCTTCGGTGGATCTACCAGTAGATCGGAACCACGACCCACTGTTAGCATCCAGCGAGATACTTGGTGGGTTAAGGTCTTTAATTGTCCAGGTAAGGAAATAGCTGTTATACAGATCTACATGTACCTTGCCCCCAATAGGTATTCACGTACGAATTGGTTTTAAGTAGGAAATTAAGGGGGATAATACATGCAACTGTGCTATATGGAAGCGATTTGTCAAACGAGTTATTCATAGTGTCATTACGTCACTTATGCAATCAGTTTTAATGGGCATAATGGATCGCGTGATATACAATTGTAGAGCTACCCGTAACAACAGAACAATACGTAGGTATTGCGAGTGCACCGTAAACTACAAATACGGTTTTGAATTATTATTAGCTGGCGTTGGTTGATTTGTAACAGATAGAATCGCTTGGAACGAAAAACATTTTTTATTGCTTATATGGGTGGACGAGCTCACAGCGCACCTGGTGTTAAGTGGCTACTGGAGCCAGTAATCTTGAGATATAAGTTCTAAGGTCTCAAGTATAGTCACAACGGCTGCCCCACCCTTCAAACCGAAACGCATTATTGCTTCACGGCAGAAATAGGCAGGGTGGTGGTACCTACCCACGCGGTCTCAGAAGAGGTCCTACCGCCAGTAATTACGCAAATTATAATGTTGCGGGTTTGATTTTTATTACACGATGTTTTATTCGTTCACCGTGGAAGTCAATCGTGAACATTTCTTGGGTACGTATTTCATTAGAAAAATTGGATCATAATGAAAAGTGCTTTGCATTGTTATTTTTTTTGTCTTCATGATAGCACAAGACTTTTCAAAGTTAATACCGAAATGGTATAATAATTTTGATGATAACGTATTAATAGCATATTTAAGTAAATTCTTAGCGGTATAGTACCTTTGTCATACGAGGCTTATGAGGAAATGCAGATGCATTTAATCATGCAAATGTATTCCATTGATCCTTCATTGGGTAATGACCCTAGAGAAAATATTTTTACACTATACGATCTACATATATCTAACGCCGTAGCCATTTCCTTTTGTTTCACGTCCTTTCGGATCCATCAGATACAATAACCTTTACATTAGACGCCGGATCTTCTCAGCAGGTCGCGATTCCGATCCGGTAGTATATTCGTTCGCGAAGCAATTGCTCTTGAGTTGCTAGATCTTCGGAGGCGCTCGGGCAGTTGTTAGCAAATCCCACCCCTCCTGGCTGAGCTTTTGCTCGCCCACTTGTCCTGGTAAAACTGGAAAAGCCCCCAGGTCACCAGTAATCTTTCAATCATAAAAAAAATCCTTTTGTAATAAATTAAAATTAAATGTGATAAGATTATGTTTATGAGTTTAACATACCTACTTAGTACAGCCAAGGATTTGTATAGTTCATTTTTGAAGTTATACTTCTTTAGGCGCGTTATGAAAAATTGATGAGAGTGAAATTTTACGATGCGCGCGCACCGTTACACAAAATTAACAGAATGAAGTTGCCCACTAAATCGCTCATTACAATACGACCGACGTAACTTGGCGAGTCTGAATATAGCCGCAGGTGAACTTTCCGAACCGTACCGAGAATTACCGAATTTATACAAGGTAAAGAAAAGGGATGTCCAATATGCGTGTTTGAGGATGTTTTAATCGATTTTTTTTCAAATTGGTTAAGATTTAAATAAAAAAAGAAATAAATTTAATAAAAATAAAGTATAACTACTTACGCGCGTACATAAGTACACGCACCCTTTTTTAGCTACAAAAAATAAACAAGTAAGTCGTGTTCTGGAAGGATTCGGGGAATACAGAATATCGATTTCTGGTTTTTTATTCGGTTCGAGTGTCCTTTTCATGCTCTGTTCGGGAAGGCTTGTGGTTCGAAGAGGAGGATAATAATTTTGGGAAAATTCATATTTCATATTTCTAGGTAACCAAGTGTCGTGCGTCGTCTTTATGAAATTATTTATCGTTATTCAACAGTGACTCTGACATCGCAAATGTTCACGGTTGGTGGTGAGCTTCAGATGGGCTACATGCTGAATTTGCCTATTGGAACAGTAACAAAATCTAATTCAATTAAATTCCTCCGGCAGTCGAGCAGTGGTGTTAGGACCTCTTGTGAGTTCGCACGGGTAGGTACCACCGTCCTGCCTATTTCTGCCGTGAAGCAGTAATGCGTTTCGGTTTGAAGGACGGGGCAGCCGTTGTAACTATACTGAGTCCTTAAAACTTATATCTCAAGTTGGGTGCGCATTTACGTTGTAGATGTCTATGGGCTCCAGTAACCATTTAACACCAGGTGGGCTGTGAGCTCGTCCACCCATCTAAGCAATAAATAAAAACGTAAAAAGCGTATTGTCGTTGTTTCATTATCATCTCAGCCTATAGCTGTCTATCCCTGAACCAGTGCGGCCGGTCTCTTGTTACCATCATCCGACGTGACCCAGCGACTTTCACTAGGTCATCAGTCCGTCTGGTAGATGGCCGTTGTTTAGTTTCTATCAAACAAGCGCAACAATATCGCGTCAAATTTACACGTGCTACAATACCAGTATATCAAATGAGGCTTTCACACAGAAGACGATAAGCAGGAATGGCGCAGGATAATCCAGGAGAATGTTGTAAGAGGAGGCCACGACCCACTGAGGATTATCGACGCAAGTAGGAGGACAATACCAGTGTGGAGTGTGACCTTCGGTCCCACTAATCTATTGTGGGTTACATTTTTGAGATTACGACAGCCCTTAACAAAAGACTTGACTGGTCGGTTATGAACTCATTCCTTATCTAAAGTAATAAAGTTAGTTGCAGGTGCACGACTTCAGTACGTGCTGATAAATAAAAAAATAATAGTTTAAAAAAATTAACAAAATACGCTTTTATAGAAAATCCAACTAAAAAATAGAAAATAAATTTTAGCTTTTCAGGATATTATTAAAATAACCCTTTTACTCATATCTGTTCATAAAATATTTATAACTACTGATACCATGCACCCCACGCTTTTTTTACTATAAAATCTTGTTTTCTTGCACAATTTTTAATTCAAATTAATTAAAATTTATTTTCTATTTTTTAGTTGGACTTTCTATAAAGCGTATTTGTTCGTTTTTTTAACTATTATTTATTTTTCATTTTTTAGTTGAATTTCAATTTTTTTATTTTTTTGTTTTTTTTTCAATATATTTTTTTAATATTGAATTGTCATCGGTCCTTAATAAGTATACCAAGTTTTGAGTTAATCGGACGTTTTGAAGGGGGTCGAAATCATGTTCAAAAATTCCGTTACATACATACGTCTGAAGCTAATAAAAGCGTATTAAAAACCTTCAAGCAAGGAGATTGTAGTATGTGTATTTCATTGCAGCATTGACCGCGGTAATATCTCGGCTCCTAGCTTCAACCCTTAACGGGGATCAGACTTTTGGGCGAGACTACTGGACATTTGCTTAATGAGTGACATTTAACTTCAGTTCCTTGGGCGTTTCTTCAGCGCAGGGAACATTTACAAAGATTCCAAAAAAGGAAGGGTTGTAGTACGCTGCCAGTCTATAAGGGTTGGTGAGTTGTCCTATTTAGGTATTTCTGAGCGAAAGTAATCATGCGTTCTCGTTACGAAGGGTACAAAAACGGGTGTTGTACCTTTAGAATATATATTTAGGCTTTGATCGCCCAACCTGTAAAGCGATGCCAACGACCCGTTTTAAAGAATCATAAAACGTTGTTATGAAAACTGTTATAGTACTCGTCGATTTTATCTAACATCCAACTGTATTGTTCGTCTTTGTTTGTTATGCTAGTCCTATTTTAGTGTTATTGCGTATGACAAAGTCATTGTGTTAGGGTTGAATGAACTTTGTGCTTTGAAACCTGTGACGCTTGTGTTTTTTTATTCTTTATTTTTTTATTGCTTAGATGGGTAGATGAGCTCACAGCTCATCTGGTGTCAAGTGGTTACTGGAGCCCATAGACATCTACAACGTAAATGCGCCAACCACCTTGAGATATAAGTTATAAGATCTCAGTATAGTTACAACGGCTGCTCCGCCCTTCAAACCGAAATGCACTACTGCTTCACGGCAGAAATAGCCGTGGTTATAAGTTATTTGTCTATAGTGGGTAATGTCTATTCGTGCAAACTAAAAAATAGTATACAGTTTTCCCAAACAGGAACAAGTTTTTAAGTAGGTACCTTCGCGAGGCAGTCATCCGTTCCAATTTCAAGGGTTCGACTTCGAGCTAATTTTTGAAAGGGAGTGGCTGCATTCTGTTGGCTTCGATGACCACTTTATACCTGGCGGGTTCTGCGTTGTTCATCTATCAACGCAACAAAAGCAATTAAAATGCTTTTGTGTGTTTTCTGAGAGGCTACTGAGCGACATTTCTTGAAATCAGGATTCTTTCAGGATTTTTCCGTTCGTTGAGAAACATCACCACATATTTATTTATGTAGAATTTAATTTGCTTATACAGCTCTTAAACTGGTGGCCTCCCGGTTCATCTAATGACAAAATTATTGTTTACTTTTACATGCAAACGCAACTCAGCGGCTTCAATGTAAGGCTCAATATCGCTAGTCTCTAATTAAAAAAGAATAAAAATGATGCTATTTTTATAAATTTGTAGTACTTCATTACAAGTAAATACCAGAATTACTTTCGAAATCTTATTGGTTTCATATTATTTTCGATTTTTTTTTCTGCCTTATCTTATTTCATCATTTGTATATTTTGTGCAATAAATATCATTCAAAAAATTTCATTCATCTTGTAACTTGACTAGCGCCTGAAGTGTAATAGTCATTCCATTAAATATCGGATATATTGCTATTAATTTAACGGTAGTTTATGTCTGGCTGCCATACTTAACACTAGTAGGAGAGCGTTCCATGGACTGTTATGACCAATTATTTATAAAATTCTTGGACATAGAGCATTCCAGTTTAGAAGAGTGGGAGCGCAACAAAATGATAATACAATAATTTTATAACTTCGCCCTAATTAATATCCTGATTTTTTTTTATTGCTTAGATGGGTGTACGAGCTCACAGCCCACCTGGTGTTAAGTGGTTACTGGAGCTCATAGACATCTACAATGTAAATGCGCCACCCACCTTGAGATATAAGTTCTAAGGTCTCAGTATAGTTACAACGGCTACCCCACCCTTCAAACCGAAACGCATTACTCTTGACGGCAGAAATAGGCGGGGCGGTGGTACCTTACCCGTGCGGACTCACAAGAGGTCCTACCACCAGTGATTACGCAAATTATAATTTTGCGGGTTTGATTTTTATCACACGATGTTATTCCGTCACCGTGGAAGTCAATCGTGAACATTTGCGAAGTACGTATTTCATTAGAAAAATTGGTACCCGCCTGCGGGATTCGAACACCGGTGCATCGCTACATACGAATGCACCGGACGTCTTATCCTTTAGGGCACGACGACTTCCAAATTTTCAGTATATTCAGATTAGTATCAAAAGCATACAAATGATGAAATCATCTGTTAGTTCGGTTGTCTATTTAAGCTTTTTTTTGTTTTTAAGCTATATCATGTAATTTATGTAATGGTTGACCTACCCTAAAAGTATGCTGTTATATCTACGACAGTAATAAGCAGATTATAAATAGTTCTTACCATGTGTTTTCCTTCATTCAACTACATAAGTACTAGGTATACATAAAATATGATGCTACACGGACTAGCCTACTACTCCGTTCAAAATGTAGATGCAGAATGAAAACCTATAAGTCCATTCAGTTTATACGGCAAAGCGGTGATAAATTTTAATTTTAATTTGAGACTAAGGTAAGGTTTGCTTGATTCAAATAATGAAGAGCTATTGTTACGTTGCACATGCCTTACTCTTTGCCCTTTGGGTCTGGAAAATAGTAGAAACTTATTAGGTCAGATTAGGTTATGTCAAATATGATGCGGGTGCTTATCACCGCCGCTAGAACGTATTCTAAGTCGAGAGGTTTTTGTCTTTACTCACACATTACCGTGGCTGAACGATCCTTTAGGCCTTCGCTTAAAAACACATTTTGACATTAATAAACATGACGTATCGATGTGTATTTAAATGTCGTAGCTGAAAAATATGAAATAAACTTTAAAAGGCATTTAATTCAATACTCCTAAAATATACTTCACATTATACGTTTTATTACCCCTGCTATAATTAATAAAATGCTTCGTCAAATGACTTAAACGTTACCTTCCATTGAGCAGATTCTGTACATTTTTGTTTTCATTAATCTAAAATTGACAATTGCTATTTATTTAATCCTTAATAACATAATATGACAGATGCTAAAATATCGTTACGCGTTGGGGTTCGGGATAAATAAAAAGTTCCACCAAAGTACAACTTAAAACTGTATTTATCACTTAGAACATTCACAGAATACTTTAAAATTCTCAATTCGCTTCTTCAGCTTCGCTTCGGGTGATCCGCTCGCTGTTTCGCTTCGAGTAGTTCTGATTACTAACTGACTGCATCATCATGCTGCCATCTCTGCAACGCTTTTATAGTCGATACGATATCCCTAGAATTATCGAGAACGTTCTGCACAAGTCGAGTATTTTCGATGTGTGTGTTTCCGATGTCTGACAATAGATGGCGTTGTACTTCTCGAGCGTTCTAGATATTACTAGATCCTTTGATATTCATTTCGACTACTCGACGATAGATGGTATTACTCTTACCAGCGTAACAATATGTACGAGGACGGATATGTGGTGCTCACTTCAGAGCGTTTCAACTTTTTAATACATTTTCCACAATTTCAAGAGAATATAAAATTAGTAATGTAAATAAAACAAAAAAAACGGTGCGCCTGCAACTTGGTGCACATGAATGAAGTGAAACTTCTTTTTCGATGTGTAGTATTATGGGTTGCTTCATTTTTTATCCTTAAATTAGATTGCTCTTGTAATAGGGAATGCTGTGTATAAGATATGCGACATCTATATACTATATATTTTAAATTATAGATAGAAAAATAAATATAATTATATATTTTTTCTTAAATACTTCATTAAAATATTGGACGCTACTCATTTCTATCGCTCGCGCTGGGCTCTGACAGGTATACTCCGCACATGCGTTCGAGTGCCACGCATTCACTCTCGCTCTGTCTCTTTACAGTAGGGTATAGCGTTAAACGTTTAACGCAACCTTGTTGGAAGTCGCATAAGAAGTTTCACTTCAAAAAGTTACCAAACAGAATTTTTTCCGCCACTAATTTTGAAAATCGTGAGCGCATTTGTGCGCTCATGAATTATAAAAAAAAAAGGATTTATAAACGCATCCGTCATGCATAGATTAAGAAGAATAAGATGATTTTTTATATTCGTTTTGACCGATGCCACTATGCGAAGGTTCAAATCACGTTCAACATTAAAAAAATGTTCTCATCGAGCCATATTTGTTTAGTAGACGCAGCTCTTCTACGCGGTGTAACAGCGAGAATGTTATTAATACAATTAATTTTGAAGCTCCATGTTTCGTCAACATTATTCTGTAAGTGATATATATTGCACAGCCTGTTTATTTTCGTTACTGGATTCCTCCATTGTTTTACTGATGTAGAAAGTGGATTTATGTGCTCATATTTTTAGATGTTGGGCGTGCGTTTCCCGGGATCAGTGTAGGTTGATAATATAGTGCTCGTGTACTTTGTCGTAGCTGCTTCGACGGTACGATCGTGGTCTCTTATTGGAGTATTATTGTTGGCAGATACAGCTATCTCCGTCTCTTGCTGTTGTCGAATTATACAGTGATTCTAGACTTGTGTAGCACAACCATTGCCGATTTCATCTGATTTGTCGCATAAGACTTACAGGCTCTAGTACTTCTCAGCGATCCCTGTTCCTCAAACAGCTCGACAAAACAGCCCTGTCAAAAATACAAAATGTTAAAATCGAATTTATTACTACCGCTTGCTAGGTCTGATTGAGACTTCAAGTATCGTAGAAGAATAACTTAATTATTGCCATTAACTAATGCTATTGCTATTAATGCTATTAACACGTGCTAATTAGTTGTATTCTGTTTATTGCTCATGTTACTCACTCGTATTCATTCGTACTCACTTGCTTTTATCTCGTACGTATTAGTAATTAGTATTAAGTTTTTTGTATATAATTTGTATGATATAACTTAAAGTTTATTCATTACTGGAAAGTTATTACTTAAAAGCCTCCATCGCTAAAGTAATATGCAACGGTTGCGCTTTCATGCCTGCCAGCAAAAGCTAATAAAGTGCTGTGAAATGTGCTTTAGTGTTATTAAATAAATTTAGGATAATGTGTACATACTCTGATTGTAACTTGATACTTAAAATATGTAAGTAAATTTGGAAGTCGTCGTGGCCTAAAGAATAAGACGTCCAGTGCATTCGTGTTGAGCGATGCACTGGTGTTCGAATCCCGCAGGCGGGTACCAATTTTTGTAATGAAATAATTATGTACCTAAAAAATGTTCACGATCAGCTTCCACGGTGAAGGAATAGCATCGTGTAATAAAAATCAAACCCGCAAAATTATAATTTGCGTAATTACTGGTGGTAGGACCTCATGTGAGTCCGCACGGGTAGGTACCACCACCCTGCCTATTTCTGCCGTGAAACAGTAATGCGTTTCGTTTTGACGGGGCAGCCGTTGTAACTATACTGAGACCTTAGAACTTATATCTCAAGGAGGGTGGCGCATTTGCGTTGTAAATGTCTATGGGCTCAAGTAACCACTTATCTCCAGGTGGACTGTGAGCTCGTCCACCCATCTAAGCAATAAAAAAATGTAGATATGTTCTACCACCAAACGTAAATTTTAGTTTCACATTATATATTCGTCCCAGCCTAAATTTTCAAGTTATCAGGAAATACGTGTTTGTTAGTTAAATTTTCAACCGCAGCATTTCGTATATCTGAATGCATTCATATCAAATTATAGGAATTTCCGTACCTTGTCGGTCGTTTGCTGGTATTGCCAACGTTCGCCCGATAATCTCTTTACCCTACCGGGGGACCAGTAATTCGGTTACCCCGTTATATTCTCGGTTTGATGAATGAGGGTGTACCAACAGAATCGGTAAACGGATTAAATTTGTAATTTATATTATCTTTTCAGGAGACTTTACGGACAAGATAGATGGTAGACTTTATGGGTGGTTTTCGATGGATCTAAGCTAGGCTTTTATATTAAAACCTGATAATAAACTATTAGAAATAACAGAATGTCTTATTACAGGACGACAAATAAAACATTATTTCATTCAAAGAATTCACTTATTTTTATTTAAGTACGAGTATTTGTATCTATAAATATTATGTTTGTTATATATACACATATGTTTAAGTAATATCACTATCACACTACACCTACCAAGCTTCATCTCTGCACCTCCCTAAGGTAGACTGTTAGAGAATGCTTATGGCATTAAGTCCACCTTTATACTGTTCAGTATATAAAGTTATAAATAAATAAATAAATTAGCATTCACACTAGAATTCACACTAGTATTCACACTAGAATTTAAACTAGAATTCGCAACAGAATTCACACTAGAATTCATAAAAAACAATAGGTTTTATCGCTGCAGATCCCTGTGTGTGTGTGTACAATAACAATTTTATAATATTACAATTTCAGAATAGTCCACGTACACAATTTTGGACTATCGAAACAAATCGAATACGATCGATAAGACCGCATATTGTCTGTTTGTAAATGCAAATATAGAATCAACTGTAAAAGAGTGTTTTACATGAAATATTGCTCATAATACATCCGTACAAAATTTATTGTATTTAGAATTATCATAATATTATTATATTTTTTTAGGTAGCTGAAAATCTGACGCTAAGTCGAAATTATATCATACAAAAATATATGGTTACTTTATCAGTAGAGGACAATTCTTGTTCGACGGTCGGTCACTATGAACGTACAATCCATATATATAAAAGAAAGTCGTGTTAGTTACATTATTTATAACTAAAGAACGGCTGAATTGATTTGGCTGAAAATTGGTGAGGAGGTAGCTTAGAACCAGGAGAAGGACATAGGATACCTTTTATCACGTTCCCATGGGACGTGACATAAAACGTGGTATAACAAAACGCAACTGATATGGAATAACAAAACGCAACTGACAGCTAAACGTAATGTAGTCTATGGTTAATTATAGTAGAATTTTGAAGTTGACCGGTTGATGTGTTTGAAACAAACCGTGTGGCGGAACAAAGTTCGCCGGGTCCACTGGTTTTCAACTAACACATTCTTTTTTTTTCATCGTGTTTGTTTAGTTTCATTGATATACAGCTCACGCATCACCCAATTAAGTGGCTAGTGGACCCATTGAAGTCACAACATACATAAAGCCCTCTACCCTGGTTAATGGAGTGAAGTCATTTCAATTGTAATAAAATCGTTGTCCTATCTTTCAAACGGGAATATACCACTGCTTCGGAGTAGGAAGCCTATTTGGGTTTTCACAAAACACTCACTCCAAAATATAATTTATAATTAAATTAAATAAGTCTATTAATTAATAAGTCTATTAATTCTAAGTCTATTAAGATTATTAAACATCTTTTATTTCGAAACATTATAGGCTCATAGTGTGTTGGTATTACAAGTAGCATAAGAATTATGTATGTAAGTAAAATAAAATTGAAAAATTTAACATTATAAACTATTTGAAGTTATAATGTATACTTAAACCTTATTATTAAACTACTCTGTCAAGCAAGTAAAGGGAAAAGATAAATGATACACAAAATGTCCATAGTTCATCCTAATTTATTTTATCACCTTCAAATGATGCTTCTTCAGAAATAATACATATATTATATACTTACCAAGCATAATACAATTACCAAAATATTTTTTAAACCCTTTTTCCGGAATTGAGTTCAGTTCTTGTCGCGAATTTTCTATATGTTCTACTAAAGGAAAAAAAAGAACTCGGCTGGAGCCATATTTGGTGAATAAGGTCGAGCACCTCGATGGTATACTAGTTCAATACTAGTCAATAGTAGTAATAGATCAGTCTAGTATTTTCTTCGGTTTTCGCGAGTCGTACACACGATTAAAGCGACTGGTGGTAAGACCTCTTGCGAGTCCACACGGGTAGGTACCACCGCCCTGCCTATTTCTGTCGTGAAGTAGTAATATCTTTCGGTTTGAAGGATGGGGCAGCCGTTGTAACTATACTGAGCCCATAGAACTTATATCTCATGGTGGGTGGCGCATTTACGCTGTAGATGTCTATGGGCTCCAGTAACCACTTAACAACCAGGTGGGCTGTGAGGTCGTCTACCAATTCAAGCCATAAAAAAATAAACTAACTCACATTGACCCCGTAATATGTAAAGTATTGAAATGTCGGAAAAAATAAAATAATGATAATTTAAAAAACGCAAGATGTGATCCGTAAAAATAGTTATAATTAAGCTTAGGTGAGCACGAATGCTTAATTCCCCATATTTTTACGCAAATAATAATAATAATTTTGTAACAAATTCTACAGTTAAATACAAAAGATTTTTTATCACGGCTCCGTTGCGGAAATGTTCGGGTAAACGTCAAACATTATTAATTACAATTTATTATTATCTTAATTGGGAGTTTCTAATTACGAAGCCTTCAAAATTTATCAAGTAGGTAGCAAGCTAAAACTGCTTTAAACTAGAAATTAACTTTGACTAAAGATGTTTACAGGATTTGGCGCGGATCCAACAGGGTTGTCTAGCAGCGCCGTATTTCAATGAACCGTTTGACTTGTTTAACGATGCGGCGAGGTAGCCCTGTGTGGTTGGCGTCTGAAAAGGCTCCTCGGAGGGCCGTGAAACTAATAAGTCTTTAAGCCGTTTTTGTTTAACGAGAAAATACACACTTTTGTGCTCGATAGTTGAAAGTCGAGATTGAACCCGTTTTGTAATTTTAAATGAAGCAAACAATAATCTGTTTATCTTACACTAGCGGCCCGCTCCGGCTCCGCTCGGGTCTTTAACAAAAATTTCAACGATATTTGACGTTATTTTATTTTTTTAATTAAAAGAGCACTTATTGCGGCATAACTATAACAGCTAGACAAATGCTGTTGCGACACTTTTTGCAAATAATGTGTTCTACAAAGTCGTAGTACACTATTTTATTCTATCATCAATAGTTTTCGCAGGGCACGCGATGTAAATAATATTTTAGGTAATTTTTTTACACCTTGGGTTACATTATTGGAGTTTTAGTAAAGATCACTAATTTTATCCAAAAAAGATTAGCCTATGTCACTCGAGAATAGTGTAGCTTCCAAGCAGCGAAAGAAATTTTCAAATCGGTCAGTAGTTTCGGAGCCTATTCAATACAAACAAACAAACAAATCTTTTCCTCTTTATAAAATTACTATAGAAGTATAGATTGTTAAATGGAACAATATTATTTAAGTAAATAATAAATGGTGTCCGTAGAAATTACAACGCGAATCGCACTGCCGTACTTCAAATATTGGATACGCGGCAACGGCTTAGTTTCACTCCCTAACGGCATGCGGTCAGACAAAGCAGGAACTAAGGCGTCAGGAACAAATACTAATACCATTGCTGATGAAGGAGAAACAACAGCAGTAACTTGAAGCCGTGATCATACAGCTTAAGCCACTGACCGCGCGATCAACGCAGTGAAATCAATAATAAATAAATAAAATAAAAAGAAAAAAAGCCTGTATTTCCTTATCCTTAACTTTCATTTCAAATGTGGTATTTATTTGTTAATGTTTAGTTAGTTATTAATGCTTATTGTCTAAATGTTAGTACGAGTTAGTTTTTGTTATTGGATATGGACCCCTCCTTGGGTGAAGGCCTCCTCCAGTCCTTTCCATTGGTCTCTGTACTTGCCGATAGTTTGCCAGTCCTTTCCTATTATTTCGGTTATGTCGTCAGCCCATCTTCTTTTCCCCCAGCGAAATCAATAATGACTTTGTAATTAATTAACTTGTGGCTGCAGAGAGCGCGGTTGTTAGAAAATACACGATTCTTTGTAATAAATGAGTCGTCTATTATCAAAGGTGGCAATCTGTGCATTTGGACAAAAAAATGTTATTGATATGTCAATACAGATTGATTTGAATATAATCGTCTCCTTCAAAGACGGTTCAAAACCTGCATTAAATAAAGGTTAATAGTTAACCTGTTATTTATCTAAGATGTCGTTCCGAAGAGTTTTGTGACTGCCAATGGAATACAAAGTCAATAATTCGTTTTTCTGATTTACCAATAATTGTCCAAAAGTCACATTGCCGGCTTTGATAATAGTCGACTCAAATGTATATAAATATTAGATGAACAATTCACAGGCTTTATCCGTTACAAAAAACAAATGTTATTCCAAAATTAATTAGTATATTTAATAAATGAAAGGCGAATCTGTCGATCCAAGTGATTAAACGAAAACAATAAGTGAGGTTTGCGAATTCGGAAGCGGAAAAATATATTTTAAATAATCAAATGCGTTGATAGGGTTCCGCGGAAAATCTAGAAGAATGAGAAACGATTATAATACTTTTTTTGATTTCGATGAGGTATTTATGTTGGCCCAGAAATCTGCCTGGTAATAATAATTTACTTCACATGACGAATGTTACGACCCATATTTTTTTACTACTTACATGAAATTTCTTGGTCACACAGAGTAAGAGAAATGATAGTAAATAGGCACTGGTTGATATGAAAGTTGTTACCAGAAACATCTATAGCCGCACGTGAAACCGATTTCTGGCGTGGCGACGCATGCCGTGGCGACGCGTCGCCACGATATATAATGATATATATATTATTATACAGTCTATATGTAGTAGTGTGTACGGTGTGACGACGCGTCGCCAAATTTCCACTCAAATTGTGTTAAAATTCGAATATTTGAATCAAAAAACAATATATTTTATCTACAAGCTAGTTTCAGAAAACTTTTTATAATTTAATTATATTTCCCTAAACGGCCTTAGGGCTATTATAATGATAAGAGAAGGTAATGTTATACTAAATATAATATTACCTTCATTTCTTTACGGCGACATATTTTTCTTTTATTATTATTATACTTATCTTATCTTATACCTTTAAAGCAATTCTTGTATATGCATAATAATATATATATATATGTATTATTATGTATATATAATCAGAATCTCGGAAACGGCTCCAACGATTTTCATAAAATTTAGTATACAGGGGATTTCGGGGGCGATAAATCGATCTAGCTACGATTTATTTTCAGAAAATGTTGTTTTATTCGTGTTTTCAATAATCAACTCTTCCCGACATCTATTGGCGAATAATAATACTATTTTTCTTAATTGAGGGCAACTAACCGCTTTAAAGACACAACAAGATGGCGTTATCAAAAAAAACCGGTCATCGTCTAGTTTCATTTTAAAGAGATTTAAAGACCATTTCAATTTACTGAAACCATTAACATTACCACCATTCGGGTATTAATCTTTTTTGCTTTTTAACCAAAACCAGCAAAATGTGAAAAAGTTTGGATTTTTGACTAATGACACATTTGAGCGGACCTGCGAAATGTGAATGAGTTTGGATGTTTGTTACCCAGTCATTAAAAATGGGTTAACGAATTTAGATGATATTTCGTTAAAACATAGTTTGTAACCTGGATTAACTGGGGAACGCTGGGTATATTATCTACTATATTATTATTAAACACGACGAAATAGATCTGATAAATGATGCAAAATCTATAATAACTAATTACGCTGAAATGAGACATTGATTTGTATGTGCATTTATTTGTAATCTATTTGGGATCACTTCGTTCGAAGACACATATAATTTTATTTAATAAATAAAGTCCGCACGGGTAGGTACCACCACCCCGCCTATTTCTGCCGTGAAGCAATAATGCGTTTCGATTAGAAGGGTGGGGCAGCCGTTGTAACTATACTGAGACCTTAGAACTTATCTTAAGGTGGGTGGTGTATTTACGTTGTAGATGTCTATGGGCTCCATTAACCACTTAACACCAGGTGGGCTGTGAGCGCATCCACCCATCTAAGCAATAAAAAAAACTGCCTATGTACAGAACCCTCAGTTCGACACATATGGATCTAATTTTATAAATACCTTTTATTAATCGACCCTTTCCGGATTGTCAATTTTATTCATACGATTTATGAAAAGCATTGCAGATTAAAATTATGAACGAACGACAAGTGATTTATGGAAGGCTTATTAAGACACATGAATGGATTTGATCGCAATCCTGTCCAGCCGGATGTGTGCCGTCAAATAAAATGGAAAAACATTTTTTGTTTGCTATATAAAAGGTTTTGTTTTTATGTTTATATGTGTGTTTTCTCCTGGTGTTCAGCAGCTATCGAAGTCTGTAGACATCATAACGTGAATGCTCACACACTATATGAGGCTGAAATCTCTATCGCATTAACATCTTTTCTTCGTGTTAAGCGAGTCGTTGACATAATTAAAACTAATTTCGATATCACTAACGATTTTGATATCGTTGTAAAAGTGCTTTTAAAATTATGAATTCACGTTCCACTATTGAAACGTATTGCTGGTTCGCAAATTCAAATTCAGGATGGCGGTACCTGCCTGTGTTGTCAGATAATACGCTCTATAACTTCTTTAACGACGGCAGCTTTCCATTAAATGGATCATTGACCCCTCTGCCTTTGAAACACATCTATACATATAAATAAAATTGGAGTGTCTGTTTGTAATATTGAAATAACCGCTTTTTACAACGTTCATATGAATATATATACGGTACATACACCAAAATAACATTTTTTACAAATTTTGTCTGTCTGTCTGTTTGTTCCGGCTAACCTCTGGAACGGCTGGACCGATTTTGACGAGACTTTCACTGATAGATAGCTGATGATCTAAAGAGTAACTTAGGCTACTTTTTTTAGACTAGGTTTGCCCCGCGGCGTCGCCCGCGTTACGAAAATAACCGCGGGTAACATCGCGGTACTCTGCTATTAATAATAACATTTAATGTTTCCGAAGCGAAGCGAGGGCGGGTCGCGAGTTATAAATAAATTTGCAAAAGCTCAGAAACCGTAGTCGTTGTGTTTGAGCTTCAGGGAAGAGTCCATTTGGATTTTCAATATTACCTAAGCATAGCCAACAACGCTTTTACAGTCCCATTTAATTCGTTCGCGTCCCGTGATCTGACACAGGTATTTTCCTTGTTCCAAAAATAGCCGTGTCTCAGTTCATTTAGCTTTATAACCGTCGATAGCCGAGCCGACCGTATTAAAGAGGCTCCTGCTAACATAGCACCTGAATTTATTACTACAAATCCAGCGATGCTGCTCTCTGTAACTTACAAAACTCAACTCAAACATATATTGAGATAATATCAGAAATAGTTTATTTTATTTTATTTTTGTCTTGTGCTATTTACGAGCTCCGGAAATCATACGGAAATGCTCTGAGGAATTATTCGAGATGATTCCCTCATCTCCTTTTTATCATCGCACCTCCCGCCATCGAAGCAGAGTTCATCCATATTATTTGGAACCGCTGCGTTCATCGGCAGTGCGTTTCCAAAGATCTTTTTTGCCACGTACCATCCGGCTTTGGAATGAACTCCTCTCCACGATGTTTTCCGAGCGCTATGACATGTCCTTCTTCAAACGGGGCTTACGGAGAGTACTTAATGGTAGGCAGCGGCTTGCCTCTGCCCCTGGCATTGCTGACGTCCATGAGCGACGGTGACCACTTACCATCAGGTGGGTCGTATGCTCGTCTGCCCACAAGGGCAATAAAAAAAAAAACACAAATTCGAATCCTCAATTGCCTTCAATAAACAAACTGAATCCGACCACTTATCGAACCCGGATTTCGGGTCCCGTCGTATAGTCGTTCACTAACCACTTGACAATGAGGCCGTCTGATATTGTTTACATTTTGGGTCAGATAGTTTGATTGATCAGGTTAAGATGACTTTGGATTCCAGCTTCAATGTTGCTATCCACTGCGCGGAGGACAGGAATGAATGGAGGAACATAGTCCTAAAAAAGTGCTCCGTAAAGGTCACGACCCTCAGCACTGTGGAATACGACGCACGGAGAAGGAGTTTGATTGAAGAAGATTCCGTACCTTCTATGTGTCCATACTGTGCATCAGCTATTGTCTTCCTGCCAGCTGTCTGTCCTAGAGTTAAGCCAACCTAAGTAGATAATAGAGTTCCTAATCGCAGTTTACACACCTAAATAATATTCCTTGATGTTTTTCTATTTGCTAAATTTCACTATTAGTAAAATTTTACGGAAATATTTCGGTGGAGACCTAGGTTCATCATTGATTTATCTGGCAAGCCATACGAATCTTTATTAAGCTCGCCCTAAATGTTATAAATGTAGTTTTCTCGATAATTTTCCCAAAACAGATTAGATTTTCTTATTGTGGTAAAATCCGAATATCGAATTGGGGTATCGTTGTAAAATATTCAAACACGAATATTATTTGTAAACGTTGAACGAAAAGCTGAAGGCATCGTAATAATCTGGCATCGTTAAATTGACGATATCGCAAACTACCCTGCACTCTGTTGCAGGTGTTACATTCAATCCGAATGAAATTCAAGCTGAGTCTTTAATATTAGCTTCGAAATGTTACTTCGAAGCACTCCATATTGGGATTCAACGTTTCACGAAATGGTATCCGAGATGAAGAACGAAATGCTTTTTCAACATTTTTGAACACAAATTTAAAGATGGAGTTTTATTATGGTAGTTGTGATAGTAATTAATTCAGGATTTTTTTCATTAAACCCGATAGTAATTACGTGCAATGTACATACATAATATATTGAATAATTATTAAATCAGGAGCAGAAATTTGGGAGTAAAGTTCTGAGAGAGAGAGAGAGAAAGATCTAATTTTCACTGGTGGTAGGACCTCTTGTGAGTCCGCACGGGTAGGTACCACCACCCCGCCTATTTCTGCCGTGAAGCAGTAACGCGTTTCGGTTTGAAGGATGGGGTAGCCGTTGTAACTATACTAAGACCTTAGAACTTATATCTCAAGGTGGGTGGCGCATTTACATTGTAGATGTCTATGGGCTCCAGTAACCACTTAACACCAGGTGGGCTGTGAGCTCGTCCACCCATCTAAGCAATAAAAAAAAAAAAAAAAATATGATTTATTATGGTTTTGGTAGAGAGCTCTATAGTAACTGTGACATAATTGTTCAAAAGAGTATGCTTTATGTCTGAGAAGTTAAAATGTTTGGAATTCCATGAGTTTTGGACATATTTCAAATTATTGTAGCCGTCATTGACTTTACCTCAAAAGTACAGGGCCACATACAATAAATAGGCGAATTACGACTTTAATTACAATTTTTTTTTCAATTGTGATACAGCAAATCATACGTTTTTGTTCAAATTAAATACATAACACAATTGATTACAGATATAGAAGAAGAGATTGTCCTTATCTGTTCACACCTTTATCGAATTTATAAATGTTGAATTCTCTGTACAAAATTGAATCGTAGTTTTTTTTTATTGCTTAGATGGGTGGACGAGCTCACAGCCCACCTGGTGTTAAGTGGTTACTGGAGCCCATAGACATCCACAACGAAAATGCGCCACCCACCTTGAGATATAAGTTCTAAGGTCTCAAGTATAGTTACAACGGCTGCCCCACCCTTCAAACCGAAACGCATTACTGCTTCACGGCAGAAATAGGCAGTGTGGTGGTACCCACCCGCGCGGACTCTCAAGAGGTCCTACCACCAGTAATAAAGTTGTAAGATAAGCTTGTTTTATAATTTTGTCACTTCAACATTTGGCTCTAATGGCTTTGAAGTGAATTGTAATCCATAACTCAACGAACACTACGGCCATGCCGACAAAAACCAATTCCAAAAAAAAATAAAAGAAAGGAAAAGAAACACAGGCCTCATTATAAAATAAATATTGTTTCCTTATGGTCATTAGTTATTAACGACTCTCTCGGGCGCAAGGACGTTTCTCAAAACGTAATCATTTTCAATAAAGAATGCATATCCTATCCTAAGCTGATCGTGTTTTTCATTATTCACGAATAACTTATCCATAACTTCCAGCAATAGATAACCAACAAGAAGATATTTATATTCTTACAATTCAGTGAAGTGATCTGCTATAGCTTACGATATATTTACAAATCTTGTAAATACGTTATATACAACGCATTGTTAATTAAGGAATTTATTTCGGCTAACGAATGACAGAATAGACAAGTCAACCTTTTGACAAATAACTTACTTACTTAGATTACGGCTTGGTTGGTTTAAATCTACGCGTGCCCGTTTCATAAAATAGACTAGCTTGTTCATTACTATTTCATTATCTATTAACGTGTTTGGAAATTTTTTCAATTAAGCTATTTATTACACGAATATAAATTTAAAAAATTAACCCAAGCGCTGCCTAAGTACTGTACAAAGAGATTATTTGTTTTGGGTTTATAAAATGGTGTCATTTTTTCTTGTCTTAAAACAGACAGTTGCTATTTTATTTCCCGTTCTTTTCAATATTAATAATGGTCGACCTAACATTGACCTTACTACTAATATCTTATTTACAAACCGAATTTCTACAACATTACATTTTGTTATCAAATACGCTCGGTCATTTATATGTCAATACCGTCACCTCAATTACGTCAGTTCTATCACGTCACAAAACGTGGTGGCAGCAAGTGGATATTTAAACTTAGCTTGTGAGCTGCTCTTTAAGAAATGTTACAGTACAAAATAAAATATAGAATCACGGACTTACAAACTCCATTAAACTATTAGAGACTGTCGAACTCCGAAGAAGAAGATATCAAGAGCCTAGCGCACGTCAAAATAAGACGCCCTCAATCAAAGAACTTAACAAAGCGATTTCCTTATTCCAAGGAAACCGTTCAATGTGAGGTAATTGACGTCACATTCCTTATTCATTCGTTGCCTTTATCAATACTTTTTTAGGATACNAAACTTTCGTTATCCAGCTGGGTTAAGGGCCTAATACAGAAAGCAGTTATCCTTGATACTGCACGCATTGTGAGGAGGTTTCTCACTCTGGAGTCCTAACCACTGGTGGCTTATGTCGTAGACACCGCCATCAGCGGCAATCTATTTTTATATAGTGTTTTTTAAAAATTGTATTTTTAATATATTTTTTAAAAAATATTATGTAATTAATAAGATTTTAAATGAATATAAATAAATAATAATAAATTAGGATATTTATTCCCAGAAACTGAGGGTTTTATGGTCGCGATTCAGGATCAAGTAATAAATACAAATTAATAAAAAAATGTGTGCAATTCACACGTGGTAGAAGTGAAACCTTCCAAAATTAAAATACAATTATCCTAAACGTTAGTATATGTAAAATTTTGTCATTAGTAAATAATTGTAAGGTAGCGCCCTCTGTGAATTGATATTTTAATTTCACGTATAATCCTAAATTAACAAGAGTTTTCATACACACGTTAGTATTAAAAAATCTCACAGATGGCGCTGTATTAAATAGTATGTATATTTCTGTCTCATTCTTTACTGGCTTCATCCTACACATTTTTGTATTTGTGTCTCTTACCTGTCGTTTTTTCCGTTGCATCCGGTTTGAAATCACAACGATTCTAAAGAAGTTTTCACTTCAAAAATTATAGAAAATTCATAATCAAAGACCCTAATTTACAAAATGATAAATGCAGAAAATGTAATCGTCATTCCGAAACCATCCAACGTATAACAAGTGCTTGTCCGACACTCACACAAACCGATTACACACATAGGCACAATCAGGTAGCTCACATAGTTCACCAAAGGTTAGCTCTGAAATATAAATTATTAGAAAGCACACTGGAACTATATTACCAACACGCCCCAAAACCTGTGCTGGAGGGCGCCACGCACAAGATGTACTTCGACAGAGCCATACTAACTGACAAAACTATACACAATAATAGGCCAGATATAACTCTAATTGATAAAATAAATAAAGTAGTGCATTTAATAGACATAGCAGTTCCTAACACCAATAATATACAGAAATCAATAGCTGAAAAAGTAAATAAATATACAGAATTAAAGGAAGATATTTTAAGAATCTGGAAAATGAACAATGTCTACATTGTACCACTGGTGCTATCCAGTACAGGCGTTATACCTAAACACCTACTCCAATCTTTAAAAATATTAGACATAGCAGAGAACACGTACATGACCATGCAAAAAGCCGCGATATTAAACACATGCCGTATAGACCGTCAATTCTTGCAGGAAGACTTAAATATTCTGCAAGTAGAAAATGAAGCTCACTTGGCATAGGCCCGTGAACTTCATTATACCGAAATATCTTAAGTATTTCGAGAAACACAATACAAAAAAAAATCTTGGGCTATTTACGGCCAGCGGGTACCGGCTATTTTTTTTTTTTAAGTCGTCTGCCCATCTCACGTGGTGTCTGCCTTTCCGGCGTTTGCTGATTGGACCCTTCCACGTTGTTACCCCGTTACCCTGTTACCCCGTTACCCTGTTACCCTGTTACCCTGTTACCCCCGTTACCCTCTTACCCTCTTACCCCGTTCGTTACCATGTTACCCTGTTACCCCGTTACCCTCTTACCCCGTTACACAATTACCCTGTTACCCGGTTACCCCGTTACCCTCTTACCCTCTTACCCTCTTACCCTCTTACCCTCTTACCCTCTTACCCTCTTACTCGTTACCATGTTACCCTGTTACCCTGTTACCTTGTTACCCTGTTACCCTGTTACCCTGTCACCCTGTCACCCTGTCACCCTGTCACCCACGTCCTTTAGCCTCGCTCGTTAGAAATTTCAATAAGAAAACAAAATAAAAATTACTTTATTACTTTATTAGACTAGATTACTTTATTAAAATTACTTTATTAGATTACTTAGCGAACACTGGTGTATTCACTAGTAGGTTTCCCAATTGCGTTAAGTCAACGTTTTAATAATTGTGAGTGACGGTATTGACAGATAAGTGACCGAACGTATTTGATTGTGCTTTTAAAAAAAATTTAATTGTGAATATAGAAGTTTGTTTACATGGTGGTGGAATGATAATGTACAGAGAGAATTGAAAGAAAAGAAGAATGCATTCAAAAAGTGGCAACTAGAAAGAGGAAATGAAAGTGAGAGGCAAGCTAGGAAGAATGAGTATAGAGAATGTGAGAAAAAGGCCACTAAAGCGGTTGCTATAGCCAGATCTGACGCTCAGAAACGGTTGTATGCCGCTTTAGATGGACCTCGTGGACAAAAGGAACTTTACCGTATTACAAGAGCTAGAGAAGAAAGAGCGAAAGATAATAAGCATGTCAGATGTATGAAAAATGAGACAGGTAAAGTTCTAATGAAAGATGACGAAATAAAAGAGCGCTGGAAGATATATTTTGAAAAATTTATGAATGAGGAGAACGACTGGAATAGAGTGATTAATAGGAAGCCAGAGAACGTCGGACTTGTGATTGAGATTAGTATGTATGAAGTTAGAGAAGCAGTGAGAAGTATGAAAAGCGGAAAATCGGAAGGACCAGACGGTATACCAGTGGAAGTATGGAAGATACTGGGAGAAGACGGATATAAGTGGCTGACTTTATTCTTCAATAAGCTGCTGCAAGAAGAAGTGATCCGTACGGAATGGAGCATCAGTACGCTGGAGCCCATTTACAAAAATAAAGGGGATGTGCAAGACTGCGGCAGCTATCGGGGAATAAAGCTTATGTCTCATATTATGAAAGTTTGGGAGAAAGTGATAGAAAAGCGATTGCGAGATGAAAGTGAGATCACTCAAAACCAGTGCGGGTTCATGCCTGGTCGCGGGACAACGGACACCATATTTGCACTCCGCCAAGTGTGCGAAAAACATCGCGACGTGCACAGGAATCCGCATATGGTGTTCGTTGATCTGGAAAAAGCGTACGACCGAGTACCTAGAGCAGTTTTGTGGTGGGCATTGAATGAGAAAGGTATATCTGGTAAGTATGTGAGGTTAATCTGTACAATGGACAGTCGAGCCAGGACGTATGTACGAACCGCCGCGGGGAATTCCGACGAGTTCAATGTGGCAGTGGGCTTACACCAAGGGTCTGCACTAATTCCCTATCTCTTCCTGCTTGTGATGGATGCCTTGACATCGAAGATACAGGAAGAGCCTCCTTGGTGTATGCTGTTTGCCGATGACATAGTGCTCGTCGGAGAAAACGGGCTCGAGGTCGTAAACATACTGGAGAAATTGCGATGCAAGTTGGAGAGTGTTGGCCTAAAATCAGCAGATCGAAAACCGAACATCTGTTCTGTGATTTTGGCGGTCTCTCCAATTTTACACCCATTTCTCTCGACGGAACACCTTTGCCAGTATGTCAAGACTTCCGATACCTAGGGTCTGTTATAAAAAGCGACGGTGAACTGGATCGTACTGTGAGGCACAGAATTGATGCATGATGGATGAAATGGCGGCAGGTCACGGGCACCATATGTGACTCGCACATCCCTCTTCCCCTAAAAAGGAAGATATATAAGACCTTAATAAGGCCTGCCGTCTTGTATGGATCAGCTTGTTGGACAACAAAAGTGGCGGATGAAAGGCGATTGCATGCAGCAGAGATGCGAATGTTGCGATGGATGTGTGGAGTAACGAGAATGGATAGAATACGGAATGAATATGTTAGAGGAAGTCTGAAAGTGGCACCTGTGACAGAGAAGCTGAGGAGTGCGCGTTTGGGATGGTATGGACATGTGATGAGACGAAATGAAAATGAGGTTGTTAAGAGAGTGTTAACTATGAATGTGGAAGGATTTAGAGGAAGAGGTAGACCTAAGAAGAAATGGATGGATTGTGTGAAAGACGATATGGGTAGGAGGGGAGTGAGCGAAGAAATGGTATATGATAGAAGAGTATGGAAGGAGCAAACATGTTGCGCCGACCCCAGGTGACTGGGAGAAGGGCAGGTGATGATGATGACGATGAGAAGTTTGTTTACATAAACCCTCCTCAAGTGAAGGTGAAGGCCTCCTCTAAAGACTCCCGTGTGTATCTATCTTGGGCTATTTACGGCCAGCGGGTACTGGCTAATTTTTTTTATAAGTCGTCTGCCCATCTCACGTGGTGTCTGCCTTTCCGGCGTTTGCTGATTGGACCCTTCCACGTTGTTACCCCGTTACCCTGTTACCATGTTACCCTGTTACCCTGTTACCCTGTTACCCTGTTACCCTGTTACCCTGTTACCCTGTTACCCTGTTACCCTGTTACCCTGTTACCCTGTTACCCTGTTACCCTCTTACCCTCTTACCCTCTTACCCTCTTACCCTCTTACCCTCTTACCCTCTTACCCTCTTACCCTCTTACCCTCTTACCCTCTTACCCTCTTACCCTCTTACCCTCTTACCCTCTTACCCGTTAACATGTTACCCTGTTACCCTGTTACTCTGTTACCCTGTTACCCTGTTACCCTGTTACCCTGTCACCCTGTCACCCACGTCCTTTAGCCTCGCTCGTTAGAAATTTCAATAAGAAAACAAAATAAAAAATTATAATCTAATGCTCGAATTGCTAGTGACTCGGTCTAATTTTGATTACTTAGCGAACACTGGTGTATTCCCAATTGCGTTAAGTCAACGTTTTAATAATTCTGAGTGACGGTATTGACAGATAAGTGACCGAACGTATTTGATTGTGCTTTTAAAAAAATTTAAATTGTGAATATAGAAGTTTGTTTACATGGTGGTGGAATGAGAATATACAGAGAGAATTGAAAGAAAAGAAGAATGCATTCAAAAAGTGGCAACTAGAAAGAGGAAATGAAAGTGAGAGGCAAGCTAGGAAGAATGAGTATAGAGAATGTAAGAAAAAGGCCACTAAAGCGGTTGCTATAGCCAGATCTGACGCTCAGAAACGGTTGTATGCCGCTTTAGATGGACCTCGTGGACAAAAGGAACTTTACCGTATCACAAGAGCTAGAGAAGAAAGAGCGAAAGATAATAAGCATGTCAGATGTATGAAAAATGAGACAGGTAAAGTTCTAAAGATGATGAAATAAAAGAGCGCTGGAAGATATATTTTGAAAAATTAATGAATGAGGAGAACGACTGGAATAGAGTGATTAATAGGAAGCCAGAGAACGTCGGACTTGTGAATGTGATTAGTATGTATGAAGTTAGAGAAGCAGTGAGAAGTATGAAAAGCGGAAAATCGGAAGGACCAGACGGTATACCAGTGGAAGTATGGAAGATACAGGGAGAAGACGGATATAAGTGGCTGACTTTATTCTTCAATAAGCTGCTGCAAGAAGAAGTGATCCCTACAGAATGGAGCATTAGTACGCTGGTGCCCATATACAAAATTAAAGGAGATGTGCAAGTCTGTGGCAGCTATCGGGGAATAAAGCTTATGTCTCATATTATGAAAGTTTGGGAGAAAGTGATAGAAAAGCGATTGCGAGATGAAAGTGAGATCACCCAAAACCAGTTTGGGTTCATGCCTGGTCGCGGGACAACGGACGCCATATTTGCACTCCGCCAAGTGTGCGAAAAACATCGCGACGTGCACATGGTGTTCGTTGATCTGGAAAAAGCGTACGACTGAGTACCTAGAGCAGTTTTGTGGTGGGCATTGAATGAGAAAGGTATACCTGATAAGTATGTGAGGTTAATCTGTGCCATATACAGTCGAGCCAGGACGTATGTACGCCGCGGGGAATTCCGACGAGTTCAATGTGGCAGTGGGCTTACACCAAGGGTCTGCACTAAGTCCCTATCTCTTCCTGCTTGTGATGGATGCCTTGTCATCGGAGATACAGGAAGAGCCTCCTTGGTGTATGCTGTTTGCCAATGACATAGTGCTCGTCGGAGAAAACGGGCTCGATGTCCAAAACATACTGGAGAAATGGCGATGCAAGTTGGAGAGTGTTGGCCTAAAATCAGCAGATCAAAAACCGAACATCTGTTCTGTGATTTTGGCGGTCTCTCCAATTTTACACCCATTTCTCTAGAGAAATGGGTGTAAAATTGATTGGTGTCTAGACGGAACACCTTTGCCAGTATGTCAAGACTTCCGATACCTAGGGTCTGTTATCCAAAACGACGGTGAACTGGATCGTACAGAATTGATGCATGATGGATGAACTGGCGGCAGGTCACGGGCACCATATTATGTGACTCGCACATTCCTCTTCCCCCAAAAGGGAAGATATATAAGACCTTAATAAGGCCTGCCGTCTTGTATGGATCAGCTTGTTGGACAACAAAAGTGGCGGATGAAAGGCGATTGCATGCAGCAGAGATGCGAATGTTGCGGATGTGTGGAGTAACAAGAATGGATAGAATACGGAATGAATATGTTAGAGGAAGTCTGAAAGTGGCACCTGTGACAGAGAAGCTGAGGAGTGCGCGTTTGGGATGGTATGGACATGTGATGAGACGAAATGAAAATGAGGTTGTTAAGAGAGTGTTAACTATGAATGTGGAAGGATTTAGAGGAAGAGGTAGACCTAAGAAGAAATGGATGGATTNCTTCACAAACTTCTATTCTTCATAATTGTATTTGTTCATAATTTATTCAGCTACTCTCGTAATTTATGTATGTTGCAAAATTTTAACTGCTGGCTAAGGGTCGCCATGTATTGGAGTGTTGTAGGTGAAATAAAAGAGAACTGTTCAAGTCGACAATTCGTGTAATACTGTTATAATTTAGTGTGTGCAGTTACAAATATAAGGTTAGGCGAGCTGCACACTACAGTCCCATATCTCGTATTGGCTGCAGCAATCACGTGTCGAATGCGACACGGCCTTCCTGATTGTACATGTCCTCGTGTGATGGTTAACCTACAATCAAAAACATCCACGAGAACACTTGTTCCGCTCGATCACTCCTGACTACACTTTACGACTTTTTAATACCATTTTAACCAAATCAAACAATAGGGTATACAAAGTTCACTATTCAGCAGCCAGAGCACGTACCACAGTCGTTCATCAAACTTCAAATTTACTCTGTACAAATCAGGCATAGCTTACAGGAACTCAGATCAAAGAAAACTTCCGAGTAAAAATATCTAACGCCACGGCTCTCCAGCCGACCAGCAATCGCAATTGCCCTCATGATGCGCATCCACAGCGTGGATCGCCCGTGTGCATCACCCGCTGACTACACACGATGGTCTTTACAGACCCCGACCTCCGCCAGAGCCAAACGCGCACCGCGCACCCACGGACTACTTGAGTTGCCTCAAGAGACACCGATTTCTACCGGGCTACGACTACGTAATAGCTACTGGTACGGTCGAACACAATACGGCCGATAGACTATCCTTACTCGAGTTTTCACCACAATTTAAGCTTGCTCTTCATCATCATCATTTACATCAACCTCGACTGGTATGTGTCATGCTGGCATTTTTCTTAGCCTATCATGTGGGTATTTGTAAGTACGTTTTGAATTTAAAGCTTTCAA
>NW_021011561.1:881073-1233275 GCF_003987935.1 Bombyx mandarina | reverse complement strand
TTACCCTCTTACCCTCTTACCCTCTTACCCTCTTACCCTCTTACCCTCTTACCCTCTTACCATCTTACCCTCTTACCCTCTTACCCCGTTACCCCGTTACCCCGTTACCCCGTTACCCCGTTACCCCGTTACCCTGTTACCCTCTTACCCTCTTACCCTGTCACCCTGTCACCCTGTCACCCTGTCACCCACGTCCTTTAGCCTCGCTCGTTAGAAATTTCAATAAGAAAACAAAATAAAAAATTATAATCTAATGCTCGAATTGCTAGTGACTCGGTCTAATTTCGATTACTTAGCGAACACTGGTGTATTCCCAATTTCGTTAAGTCAACGTTTTAATAATTCTGAGTGACGGTATCATCGAATATATCGATGGACGGTATTGACAGATAAATGACCGAACGTTTTGGATAATAAAATGTGATGTTGTAGAAATTCGGTTTGTAAATAAGATATTCGTAGTAAGGTCAATGTTAGGTCGACCATTGTTAATATTGAAAGGAACGGGAAATAATACATTAACGAAATATTTATTTCGACTTGCTTACGTACAAGAGTAATGAAATTAAATTCGATATCCTCCGTATATTTGTAATATCAGAATAATTACTTACTTATAAATAATTACAATTCGAAGTCGTCGTGGCCTAAAGGATAAGACGTCCGGTGCATTCGTATCTAGCGATGCACCGATGTTCGAATCCCGCAGACGGGTACCAATTTTTCTAATGAAATACGTACTTAACAATTGTTCACGATTGACTTCCACGGTGAAGGAATAGCATCGTGTAATAAAAATCAAACCCGCAAAATTATAATTTGCGTAATTACTGGTGGTAGGACCTCTTGTGAGTCCGCGCAGGTAGGTGCCACCACCCCTGTCAATTTCGGCCGTGAAGCAGTAACGCGTTTCGGTTTGAAGGGTGGGGCAGCCGTTGTAACTATACTGAGACCTTAGAACTTATATCTCAAGGTGGGTGGCGCATTTACTTTATAGATGTCTATGGGCTCCAGTAACCACGTAATATCAGGTGGGCTGCGAGCTCGTCCACCCATCTAAGCAATAAAAAAAAAAACATAATGATAACATTAAATCTGAAAACAGTCTCGCTTAATTAATCTACACTTCATTGGTTCGAGTAAGTACATTAATTAAAATTGACATACAAATGCAGTGATCTAGATTCAAACAGCGAAATAAAATAATGCGCAAAATTCCGTGCAATTTGAAATCCACGAAAGTTAGAAACGACTTTTCCTGTACTCAAATGAAAAACATCGATAAATAATGGCGAATAGTCACTAGAACCTGGAACTAGTTCAGAGTTTGTAACTGTTTATTTTTAATTCGAGTGGTTTCGACGGGCGTCTGTAAGTCTGCAAGTATTTTACATTTCCACTCTAGGAGCTATGCAAACTAATACGCAGAAGCGAACTAAATTTGAGCGCTCTTGCAAACTAAATTTTGTGTCATGATTTGATCAATTGAATTAATTTTTTGGAACTCGGGAAAAACGTCCGTAACGTAAGATTTTAATGCACACAGTGTACAACTTAACTTTGTAATAACGTACAAAAAATAACATATTTTTTATTATATAATAAGTTTTATAAATCATTANGCAAACTAACACGCAGAAGCGAACTAAATTTGAGCGCTCTTGCAAACTAAATTTTGTGTCATGATTTGATCAATTGAATTAATTTTTTGGAACTCGGGAAAAACGTCCGTAACGTAAGATTTTAATGCACACAGTGTACAACTTAACTTTGTAATAACGTACAAAAAATAACATATTTTTTATTATATAATAAGTTTTATAAATCATTATGAATAAAATAAAATTTATAACTTTGTAAAGTAGTTTTTATTTTATTTTTATCAATAAAAAAATCATAATAAAAAATGTATACTCGAATAATTATTTTCTTTATACCTCGAATACAACTTAAAATTAATATTTTTATACTAAGGAACTTCGTTCCTATCCGGTGTCCCACGACACCACACTTTTTTTATCCACAGGAAAAAATCACCCGATCCCCATCCGCGCGGCAGGTGGGTTATGTAGGAGTTGAACCTCACTAAAAACTCCTGCATTAGTTAGTTAAAATTAGTTAATATATATAGGAAGAAGTAAACCTAAGAAGAAATGAATGGATTGCGTGAAAGACGATATATGTAAGAGGGGAGTGAGCAAAGAAATGGTATATGATAGAGGAGTATGGAAGGAGAAAACACGTTGCGCCGACCCCAGGTGACTGGGATAAGGGCAGGAGAATGATAATTACTTATATTAATTTTAATTCTTTTTAATTTTTTTATTTCTTAGGTGGGTGGACGAGCTCATGGCCCACCTGATGTTAAGTAGTTACCGGAGTCCGTAGACTTCTACAACGTAAATGCCACCACCCACATTGAGATATGAGTTCTAAGGTCTCAGTATAGTCCGTCTGGTGTAGTGGTAAGTGACATGGTCACTACACAAGAGGGTCGCGGGTTCGAATCCCGCCAAGGGAAGATATTTGTATGGTAAATATAAATGTCTTTTCCAGGGTTATGGATGTATATTAAAAATATATATGTATGTGTATAATAAAAATCTTACATTTATTTCCGTTATCTGGTACCTGTAACACAAGTTCTTTACGAACTTATCATGGGACCAGTTAACGTGGCGTGATTGTTAGTAAATATTTATTTATTTATTTATAGTAACAACGGCTGCTCCATCCTTCAAACCGAAACGCATTACTGCTTCACGGCAGAAATAGGCAGGGTGGTGGTACCTGCCCGTACGGACTCACAAGGCATCCTACCACCAGTATTGTAGCTACGTGTACATTATGATATTTTGCATTTGATCACATTGTTACATAATATTGTTATTGGGATACGCGAGCCATAGTCTGAATTTCGTTGCTCTGAAATAAGATACCGGATGAATGATTTCGGACAGCCATTCGCGCCGAGTCGCAGTAGAGATCGATAGGACAGCGGTTCCAAATGCAAATTTATAGATTCGTGTTTTACTGAAAATGTAAACCCGAGTGAAACAAACTTACAGACGTCATTAGATCTACTTTTAGTTTGCTCGGAATGAAACAAAAAATGAACTGTGGTCTGCACAATATTAAAATTCTGAAGAATAGCTCCTAAGCCGACCGTGACCATGAAAAATTGTGAAGTATTCAAAATGTCGGAAATAATATTATAGTGAAAATTAAAAGAGACAGCGGGATTAAAACGTAAAAAACAAAAAAATTGTGACTACGGAATGTCGCGAAAAGCGAAGAAAATAGTGGTAACTTAGTAGCGATCCCGTAGTCTGCCTGATACGAAGCGGTTATCTAATTCCATATATATAAGAGAACATGAAAGCCACCACCCTAATTGAGTAATAGGATTGATGCTTAAAATTTTTTTTATTACTCCTGTAGGCATACGCATATGCCCCCCTGTTGGTAAGGAGTTACCGTCGCCCATGGACCTCAGCAATGCCAGGGGCAAAGCCAAGCCTCTGCCTATCGAAGCCGCTGCCTACCATTTTATTGTAGCCATTTTATTGTATAACGACTGTCTCATAAGTTAAGCTGAACTGACATGACCGATTCAAGGAAGAAATGTACGGTAAGTAGCGGCTTAGCTCTGTCCCTGGCATTGCTGACGTCCATGGGCAACGGTAACCACTCAACACCAGGCGAGTCGTATGCTCGTCTGTCTACAGGGGCAATAAATAAAAATACATATGCCATGTCTATAGCTATGAATTTTGCCAGTTTGGCTTTTAATACACGGTTAATCCTTCCTGATCCTCGATGCGGGATAAAGCGCTGATGTACTTACGTCGCTTGAGCTGCAAAATGTGAAGTATGTTAAGTTAGCTACTTAAAAATACCGCTGTCATGTCCCAAAATTGAACGAAAGTAACTACAAAATAATTTTATTACACTTTATCATTTATGATCGTGGATGCTAATTATTTTACTTTTAAAAACCAGTTATAGCTGAAATATCTATATCTATACTAATATTATAAAGAGAAAAGATTTGTTTGTTTGTATTGAATAGGCTCTGAAACTACTGAACCGATTTGAAAAATTCTTTCACTGTTTGGAAGCTACACTATTCTCGAGTGACATAGGCTATAATCTTTTTGAATTAAAAAAAATGAAAATAATTAGGGATCCTTACTAAAACTGCAATAATGTAACGCAAAGGGTAAAAAATTACGTAAAATATTCTTTACATCGCGCCTGCTATGACTTTGTAGAACACATTATTATTTACAAAAAATGAACCGACAGTATATGTCTAACTATTATAGTTATGCCGCAATAAGTGTTCTTTTATTTTTAAAAATAAAACAACGTCCAAATTTCGTTGAAATTTTCGTTAAATACCCGAGCGGAGCCGGAGCGGGCCGCTTGTATGAAATATTTTCAGCTCGCGTTCCGTTTATTTTGATTGTCGTATTAGAACAACACAGTCCGGGAGCCAGCTATTTTCTATTTACACACAATTAATCTTATCGTTGCCCATAAATCTCTACGATTGTCATACGAGCTGCTGCGGTGGACGTTATCTGTTATTGCTGTTTGTACGCTAAATTTATGCTTATCGATACACTAACAACTTGTTATACCGGTCATTAGCAGAGCAGTATGTGTACGCCGTCTCGATTTACTTCGAATTAAGCGAGTATTTTTTTAAAGATTTCACGAATGTCAGTCCAAGTCTATGTCATCTTCTTCTTCTTGCTTTGGTTTTCTCAATATTGAGGGTCGTGACCACCTCCTCGCAACAAGAGTTTAGTCGGGATGTTGGATGCTTGGGTTTATTTAATAAAACTTCCACAATCGATTTTGTGCTTGTATTTCCTTTATACAGGTTTTTGTTAATTTAATACGTTGCGAACAAGTTAGCTTGGCACGGCCATTAATTGAAGTGTGTTTTAAAATTGTGTCGGTAAATAAAATTTCAATATTGCTCAGTAAAATTTCGTAGGCGTTAACACGGGATCATTCTACGCCATTTGCCTCTATCTGCCGCCGAGTTTAGAGCATCGTGAACTGTGAGGTCGAGGGTAGTGCGGATCTGGTCAGCCCAAAGTGTCGGGCCTCTACCTCGTACCTATTTCATCTATAAATACCCGAAAAGAAACATCCAAGATGGCACTAGACATCGGAGTACTACTAGAGTTGAAAAACCTTGGAATTTGGAAAGTTATAGAGTACAATAAAAGTCAGAGATGTCGTGCGTTAGTCAGATAGTCCTATTTGGAGGTAGCTTTGTAGAACGAACTAGTAAAAAAAAGCAATTTCTAGATATAAAAATGTAAGATTCTATCCCTCAGAGCTTAAACGTTTGATCGTTAAAGAAACTGGGTAATTGTAAGTTATAAGAAAAGTGGAGTGGATTTTTCCAACGTGAATTCAATCCACACTTAACCTGTTGCTTTCATCAGCAGGATAGACGTGCAGACCAATTCAAGGCATTTTAATTAAATTATGATATAATTATTATTGTTAAAAAAAATTCACTACCTAATCCTTGTTAGACTTATGAGATATTACAACTTCACTCAGATGGTGTGAGTTTACGTTGCTAAACTTGAGAGAGTTTGCGAACACTAGCCCTAGCAAGGGCAGTGTTTCACTGAATTTACCACCGAATTGGAATCGCAACCCACTAAGGTGTGCTTAATGTTAATGATAATCGTTATTAATATGGCTATAGTAGTGGAAACCCCAAAAAATAGCCGGCAATTAATCATCTAAATGCCTTTATAATAAATGTCTCATGGCTTCATTTAGCTATAGTAAAATCATACCAGCAGTCCCAAGATAGCTATCTTAAATTAACTGACTTCCTGAATTGAACGTCACGAATCAATGTAAGATTATAATAATGATCATTATGAATATTAATATAGAGGCCGGTTGCACGATTTCCGGCTATCTCGCCTAATCAGCTGTTGGCAGTTCGCCTGAGTAAACGCATAGTTATCGTTAATCAATCTTCGTTGTTTGGGTTATATCAACAAGCAGTCGTGCTGTGAGGCTCAGTATCGTGTATGTTTGTTTGGTTATTCTTTACTACTGACCCTTAAGTTTTCCAAATTGTTCTTGTATTTATTAATTTTGATTTTCAATTCTCTTCTTCTCTGTGGATTTAATTTGATTTTAATTTTTTTGGTGGGGTCATAGTCCCTTGCGAGGACACAGTTTGGGTCTCGGGGTAAGTCCCTCTGCCCGGACTTTAATTTCGGGTTCACTAGTGTTTGTCCTATAACAGTTTTACGGAGACCTGTCGGAGGGAAGCTTCTGCGTAGAAAAATGGAACTATTCGATGATGAAATGGATCTATCTTCTTTATTCGTCTCCTTCGTCATCACACCCTGTTTTTTTTTGTATTTAAACATTCAGGGCTAATAATATTAGTATAAGTCTGCGACTTACATAATTTACACCATTACACCTGCGCAGAAGTATTATTTTGGAAGAGCAATAATAAATTATAGCCAATAGCAACGCTTCATGTAAGCGCGCGGCATTAAATCCTAACGTAACGCAATAAAGTTTATGTTTCAACCATGTTAGCACTAGTATTCAATCGGCTGAGCTCGCTTTCTTCCTTGGAAGATAATCTTGCCAATGTTACTTATAAAAGTACCTATATGCCTGTATTCATGATGTTGCTCAAAACTTCACTGTAACTAATACCCAAAAACATGGGTCCTATCTGACAGCTATTATCTGTCGATGTTGGTAACGTTTATAATGCCATTCCACTTTTTTTAATTAAGAAAACTTATTATTATGCACCCGTTTATTAATATAAATTTTGAGCATACGGTTTAATATCTTATGGTTTAATAAGTTAGTGTAAACGAACTCTTGCCGGCGTAAGTGGATTTTGCTGTTCATGTTCAGGATTAGTAACTTTAATGGTAAGTAGGGCTGTTAAAATTTCGAAAAGGTTTAATATTATGTTATTTTGATTCCGTGAATTTGAGCTTCCGCGGCAAAAACAACAAACCGCATATGTTCTAGTTTTGTCTAGTTTTACTTGGTGATTAAATGGATACCTTAAATGAAATTTGGAAGGTAGATGCTATCTGCAAACCTTTAAACATTCGTGTTTCGAAATTATATATAGAATTAGGTAGGGGTGTCACCTTTTTTTTATTGCCCTTGTAGGCAGACGAGCATACGGCCCACCTGATGGTGAGTGGTTACCGTCGCCCATGAACTTCAGCTTTTTTTTTTTTTTTTTTTCCTACCTAAGCTGATAGCCTTGAGAGGCTATGTCAGCGTAACTCTAACTTTAGTAGGTGAGCTCACGGGGCTCAAACCTGATGATGTTGCTAACACGAACCCTAGCAAGAGTCGTGCTTCGCAGAATCTACCACCGGATCGGAAACGCGACCCACTGAGAAGATCCGGCGAGAAACTCAGTGGGCTGTGTCTGAGAGTTAATTTGCTCGTCGAGCCCTTCGACGCAAGCGTCGGGTTCGACGAGAACGGTGACCGGTGCTTGAAGTACCTAAAAGCACCGTTAGTGGATCGGGAGGATCCGAGATGACGTGTTTTGGGCGACGTCGACTGCTTTCCATTCTGTCCGCAGGATCGGGAATGTAGTTACCGGCGGCCACGATGAGAGGGTTCTCGTGTCGTGCCGCTTTATCGAAGTGGGAACTTCAGCAATGCCAAGGGCAGAGCCAAGCCGCTGCCTACCGCAATTCAAATGCAATATAGAAGACCCATAAATATATGTCGTTGTATAGGAAAATCGATGAGTTATTGTTACTAAAGGTAGACAGATGCTCACGGAGGGAATTCTTTTAAAAGTACGTTTTAAGAAAGACGTACATATCATAAAACTAATTGAAACAAAATATTAAATAGCACGATGAACTGTTTCACAGATACGTAGTGTTGGCACTTAGGGTTAAATTCGGTCTAGAGTAGTACCAAAACACCTCTTCTAGTGTTGTAAAAGGCGGCTAAGGCGACTGGAGAATAGTATGTTTTTTTTTTCTGTCTATGAGCTGATAGCCTTGAGATGTTATTTCAACTCCGCTGGAATCTACCACTGCACCGGAAACGCGACCCACTGAGAAGATCCGGCGAGAAACTCAGTGGGTAAGAATCAGCGTTTTAAGTTTTATATCTGAATCTATCTGAAGTCGTCGTGGCCTAACGGATAAGACGTCCGCTGCATTCGTGTTGAGCGATGCATCGGTGTTCGAATCTCAGACGGGCACCAATTTGTCTAATGAAATACGTACTCAACAAATGTTCACGATTGACTTCCACGGTGAAGGAATAGCATCGTGTAATAAAAAAGAAACCCACAAAATTATAATTTGCGTAATTACTGGTGGTAGGACCTCTTCTGAGTCCGCGCGGGTGGGTACCACCGCTCTGCCTATTTCTGCCGTGAAGCAGTAATGCGTTTCGGTTTGAAGGGTGGGGCAGCCATTGTAACTATACTTGAGACCTTAGAACTTATTCTCAAGGTGGGCGGCGCATTTACGTTGTGGATGTCTACGGGCTCCAGTAACCACTTAACACCAGGTTAATAAGCGAAAAAAAAAAAAAAACCCGTGATCGCACTTGCTGGTAATATGGCGTGTTCCCGCACGTGTAAGCTCCACAGTCTTGCCTAATTTCCGCCGATAATCAAAAAAATCATGTCTCAAGGTCGCAGCGTTCACGCTGAGATACCTATGTCCTCTACAGGTAACGTAATAGCAGTAGTCTACCTGTCTAAAAAATCACGAAAACTATTGTTGTTATTTATTTTAAACATTACACTGAACACAAAACTTGTATGTACAGTAATTGTAGTACAGTACAATATTAACAAGGTTTTCTGTTAATGAATTATTTTTCCCAAATTTCTGTCGCGTAATATGAATTCCAATCTATAATTTAGAAAGGTAATACCATAACGATACCATATTAGATAATAGCAAAGAGGTTGTGTTCTAAAAAACTCTATAGCCATTTTTCTAATAACCTAGCGACCCGGCTTCGCTTCGCTTTGGGGGCTAAAATTTATTGAATTATTTATTTTATCGAATTTTCTTTTAAACTATAAATCTGATCTGTCCAGCACGCATTCTGCCAATGTTACTATATTATGTCAAACGTCTTAAGGTTACATTAAAAAATTTAATATGATGGTTAAGTTTTCTTAAATTTTCTAATTTTCCGCGTAATTTTCCTATTTTTTTTTTTTCATAATTATCTTCTTCTAACCATAAAAAATACCATTGTAGCGAGTCTGAGTGCGGCCCTGCGCTGAGTACGGCCCTGCGCTGGAGCATCGCACTTTATATAATATTCGTCGGTACTCGCAAAATGTTTTCATTCGGTTCAGTTCGAGACAAAAACATACGCTGGTGCTTCGCTATTAACATTTGTATTTGATCGCTATTTAATTAAATATAAAATTGTAATTAGTGGTATCATTTCACTGCAACAAAACTATAGTTGGTACCACAATTGGTGACGCCGAATACGAACACGGAACATGGAGCCACAACAAAGAAAGCAGCCAGCAGCGACGCCGGACGAATTTTTGGACACGGAGGGTACCTCATATGCTGCCTCNCCAGGGTTAGCTAGAGCAGAACTTCGATCGCCGTAGCGATCTCGGAGGGGAGTGCTGTAGCGAGTCTGAGTGCGGCCCTGCGCTGAGTACGGCCCTGCGCTGGAGCATCGCACTTTATATAATATTCGTCGGTACTCGCAAAATGTTTTCATTCGGTTCAGTTCGAGACAAAAACATACGCTGGTGCTTCGCTATTAACATTTGTATTTGATCGCTATTTAATTAAATATAAAATTGTAATTAGTGGTATCATTTCACTGCAACAAAACTATAGTTGGTACCACACCATAAAGAATTATACAATTTGCTGCCGACATTCTGATGCGCTTATACATTACGCAGATTCATTTTTATATATATGTACTAGCTGACCCGGCAGACTTCGTAGTGCCTCAATCGATAAATAAAACACCTAAACATTTGTATAAAATTAACTTAAAACAAAAAAAAATAGTCCGACGGGGGACCCATCAAAGGAAAAACAAAATTGTTATTTTTATTTCATTCCGTGCATTTTCATATTTATCTAACTTTTAAACTTTCTCTGGATTTCCACAAATAATTCAAGACCAAAATTAGCCAAATCGGTCCAGCCGTTCTCGAGTTTTAGCGAGACTAACGAACAGCAATTCATTTATATATATATAGATAGATAACAAACACATGACGAAAATTCGGAGGCGCATCACCCTTAATATTTTTAAGCCCCGTATTGCCAGCCCTTGGCCTAATATATCGTTAGCTTGACAGGGAGCTGAGTGAACGCTTCGTCGCTGGATATTAGCCGAATTAAATAATTTATTACGTAATTAACTCGAAGATTTATTTATCGTACCAATTTCGGGCAAGTCAATATAAATTAAACTGGAATCAATGAAAGCGTTGCTATTGAACTCTGGTTTCTGATTTAACGTAGGACGTGACCTTTTGTCGAATTTATTATAATATAACATTAAAATCAATTTGGTTTTTATTTTAGATTAATATTCGCCAAATTATTGAAGAATCTATATACTAATATTATAAAGCTGAAGAGTTTGTTTGTTTGTTTGAACGCGCTAATCTCAGGAACTACATCAGGTCCGATTTGAAAAATTCTTTCAGTGTTAGATAGCCTATTTATCGAGGAAGATTATATAATATCACGGTAAGACTAATACAAGTGGAGTACCAATAAGGAATGTTTTAAAATAGGGGTGTCAATAGCTCCATAACATTCTATAATTAAAAAATATTTTCACTTTCTACGATAATGAAGTGGAGGTAAAATTTAGCGTTATGACAAAGTAACTATTCCATGCGGACGGAGTCGCGGGCAAAAGCTAGTGAAATAATAAAAATAAAATAATATTTAAAAAATAATAATATGGTATTGAGTACGTTTGTTTGTATAACTATATAATAATATATGCTATTTGAAAGAATCACTAAAGCACATCAATATATACTAAGCAAAGAAGAAAAAATAATAGTTAAAAAAAACTAAAAAACACGCTTTTATAGAAAATCTAAATAAAAATGGAAAATACATTTATTGTAAAAATCCTGTCGTAAACAAAATGTGTGTATGTAAAAATCCTACGTTATTAATATTTTAGTGTGCTAACAGATAGTTAAACACTAGCCACAAGATGGTGAGTGATTGGCAATTCTCATGGTTGGCAATGCCTTTTTCAAAACTCGCTTGAAGAAAGATTTAGAAAGCACTCAGGTAATAATACCTTGAAGGGATATTCACTCCAAATCCGGATCGTATGCAGCTGGTAATCATATAACACATACATAAACTCATCCAAATCTCGTTTCCAGAGCGTATTGTTAGCAGGTAGCATGTTCCGGCGAATGGTAAATTGGTGGATGATGAAGCGGTAAAAAGAAGATGATGGCATTATCTCAAACAATTCCCCAAAGCTTTGTCAAGCAAGTGTTTATTCTTTTTTTCCTTTATCTCACTTAATATGGACTTGGCGCAGCATCTCCTTTAATCTGCATAGGGATTTGGCATGATTTTTAGGACCAGCCACTTGGAGACGCAGTTGGTCGGCATTTGAGAAATTCCGTGCAATCCTACCTCGTAAAATTCCTCAATACTTGAAGACAGAAGTCATTCATCAGTGCGTTCTTCCCGCAATGACCTAAGACGCGGAAACCTGGACACTGACGGCAGAGCTGGCCCATAAGTTAAGAGTCGCACAGCAGGCAATGGAGAAAGCTATGCTCGGTATTTATCTAAGGGACAAAATCCGGGACGAAGAAATTCGACGGAGAACCAAAGTCGACGACATAGCTCTCAAAGTTAGCAGGCTAAAGTGGCAATGAGCTGGTCACATCTGTCGAGCCAGTGACGCCAGGTGGGGGAGGCAAGTCCTCGAATGGAGGCCACAGATAGATAGCAGGTACGTGGGGCATCCCCAGGTCCAGGTCCAACCAGGTGGACCGACGACTTAGTGCGCAGGACTGCATTCTGTGGAAGGCATTGGGGAAGGCCTACGTTCAGCAGTTGGCAGATAAAGGCTGATGATGATGATCTGGCTGACGTCAACTCATTGTTTGCTTATGTACAATAACTCAGTTTATATATGATATTTAAAATAAATGTAATTTGATTTAATGCAAACAAAAATTCGATCAATTTGAATAATATCCGGAGAGGTATCTAATAATGGGAGCACTCGTTCAGCAAATAGTACAAAAACACATTCGTTAATGGTCTAACAAAGAATTTTACTGGCACGTTCCGGGGAAGTAATTTAGACTGCAAGAACTTGTGCACGTGTCCATGTACACACGTGTTTTTTATTTGAACAAATTAATTTCGTTCATTTTTTGTTTGTTTATACTAAGATTTCGACGGTGATGTCCATACCGATGATGTGATTGTTTTATCGTGACGTTCTTTCTTTCTAATATCATGGTAATTATAAGAGTATCTTAATTTTTTTTATTGCCTAGATGATTGGACGAGCTCACAGACCACCTGGTGTTAAGTGGTAACTGGAGCCCATAGACATCTTCAACGTAAATTCGCCATGCAAATCGAGATAATATAAGTTTTAAGGTCTCAAGTATTACAACGGCTGCCCCACCCTTCAAACTGAAATGCGTTACTGCTTCACGGCAGATATAGGCGGAGTGGTGGTACCTACCCGTGCGGACTCACAAGAGGTCCTACCACCAGTAAGATAAGAGTGGTAAATAAATCTGAAGAAATCTATGTTATATATGAAATATATGTTGGCACACGTCAGGGATGGCTGAGCGGTAGGTTCCGTCATCACTCGTATTTGGTTGAACTTAGTTTATAAAAAGTCAATAAAACCTTTTGAATAATAATTATTGAAACTCAACACACACAACTTTCATAATGATAGGGTAAACCGACAGTTTCGTTCCACATACCGACAGACCGACTGACTGACTGACTGACTGTCAGAGACTCACTGACTGAGACGGACGGAATGACTCTCTGACACGGAATGCCACGACTCTTTTTTTTTTTTTTTTTTTTTTATGATTGAAAGTTTACTGGTGGCCCGAAGGCCTTTCCAGTTTCACCAGGACAGGTGGGCGAGCAAAGGCTCAGCCAAGAGGGGTGGGATTTGCTAACAACTGCCCGAGCGCCTCCGAAGGAGACCTAACAACTCAAGAGCAATTGTTTCGCGAATGAATCTACTACCGGATCGGANTGGATATCCAGGTTCGGCTGTCCCACTCAAGTTACCACCGACCAGGGTCGACAGTTCGAATCAGCTCTCTTCAAGTCCATCACGTCCATGGTGGGAGCCAGGCATTTCCGTACGACATCTTACCATCCAAGCTCTAACGGGATGATTGAGAGACTCCATCGCCAGCTGAAGGCAGCAATAATGTGCCACAGTACTAGCCAATGGACCGAGGCTTTACCACTGGTGCTGCTCGGTATCCGTACTTCTTGGAAGGAAGACATTCAATCTTCTGCTGCCGAGCTGGTGTATGGGGAACCTTTACGCTTACCAGGGCAATTTCTATTTCCATACGAAGATCACACTACCAGTGATGTTACTTCCTTCGCGGTACGCCTAGCTAAACAGATGTCTAGCCTTACACCAACACCAGCGGCATGGCATAGAAAAGGACCATTTTACATACCAAGAGATCTGCAAACTTGTACCCATGTCTTCGTGAGACAGGACCATGTTCGCAGACCCCTTGAAGCGCCCTATTCTGGTCCACACAAAGTGTTGAAACGTCACGAAAAATTTTTTAAGGTTGAAGTCCACGGTAGAAAGGTCAATGTTTCATTAGATCGGCTGAAGCCAACTTTTATAACTCGAGAAGCTATAAATGTTGCAGATACACCTTCTACTCCATCCCCGGCAGCCACTTTGTTACCTGCACCAGAGTCCGAGAAGAAGACAAGAAGTGGAAGGCGAGTGCGATTCCCGGACTACTACCAGGGTTAGCTAGAGCAGAACTTCGATCGCCGTAGCGATCTCGGAGGGGAGTGCTGTAGCGAGTCTGAGTGCGGCCCTGCGCTGAGTACGGCCCTGCGCTGGAGCATCGCACTTTATATAATATTCGTCGGTACTCGCAAAATGTTTTCAATCGGTTGAGTTCGAGACAAAACATACGCTGGTGCTTCGCTATTAACATTTGTATTATTTGATCGCTATTTAATTAAATATAAAATTGTAATTAGTGGTATCATTTCACTGCAACAAAACNTAACAATTATTGAAACTCAACACACACAACTTTCACAATGACAGGATAAACCGACAGTTTCGTTGCACATACCGACAGACCGACTGACTGAGACGGACGGAATGACTGTCTGACACGGAATGCCACGACTCTGTCCACGTACCGCCATTTTATACTGTGGCGTTACGTAGTCTACCCTTCATTTTGTGATATTTATCAAAACAACATCTCATCATTTAAAATAATAATCAAAACCACCGTCTTTTACTAAAAGTCGTTATCCACGACAACTAAAAGTCGTTATCCACGACATATAAATATGAATTGCTGTTCGTTAGTCTCGCTAAAACTCGAGAACGGCTGGGCCGATTTAGCTAATTTTGGTCTTGAATTATTTGTGGAAGTCCAGGGAAGGTTTAAAAGGTAGATATAATTGTGAAAAGGCTCGGAATTAAATATTTAAGTTTTATACAAAAGTTTAGGTATTTTATTTATCGATTGAGGCACTACGAAGTCTGCCGGGTCAGCTAGTGTGATATATTTTTCCTTTTTTACGCAGATGTTCCGTGTAAGCTACGTTACGGTTTCAAGGGAAAAAAAAGAGTTTGGAATATTCGGTTTACGTTTTAACGATAAAAACTCGTTCAATTAATTTACGACCCACAATGGAGACGCGCCTTAATCTATCCGCAAATTCTTAACGCTGCAGTTGTCGACTTGTGACCGAACCCAGAATTAATGGATGCACGAATGCTTCGGTAGAAAAAAATCGATTTAAATCGAGATCGTATCGAGTAGACTTAGCGGTCGCAACCTTTTGTCGATAAAACCGACGCGAAGGATACGAATAACAATTTGTGATGACTGAATCTTTTACTGCTATGACCACATTCATTCTTCTCGTCTTGAATTATGTAACATAACAAATTATAGACGTTTCATGTCTATTCTTCTTCTTCTTCTACAAGTGCCTCTTCAATCCTGAAGGTTGGCCGTTAGCTTCCTGTATTCCTTTCTGTCAGCAGCCAGCCGGAACAGCTGTTCGACGGAGGCAATACCGGTCCACTCCCGGATATTCCGGAGCCATGACTTTTTTCTTCGCCCAGCAAGTCTATTATTATTAATCAAACTTTAAAGATGGTATCAAAGATGCTGCGTGATAAAGTTCACTGGCATAACGAAATTAACAATGTACCGGCATGCTTAAGAGTTGATTTGGACATCAGAGGACCAAAAGATTTCTTCTCGATGCGTATTTGTGCGGTTGATACTATTTTCAACAATTTCTTTAATGAAGGAGCTAAATAACTGAATACGTAAACCAACTTGAAAAATGTTATTTTGAAAGTTTCCGTTTTATTTATACACGTTTTTATTTTACTTGTTTTGTTACCAAAACCCGACATTCTATTTTCTATGGTAAGACTAATCGAAGAGTCTTTTCAAAGTTTTTTCTCAGAACCTAACAGAATATAATAAACATACAATTAATGTGTAACAGATATAAAATGTTCAATAAACAAATAAAAACCGGACCTTCAATATATTTATTTTACGTTATTGGATAGAGTCTGAAGCCTTCCAACTATCGTTCAGTTGAAAGTGTACAAACTCGAAGATCGATGTACTTTAAAAGTTTCCAAAGCTTTCAGTTCGGCGGAAATTATTTTTAAATTGAAAAATGTTGTGTGTTATTTTATGAAGCTATGAGGAGTTTTTTGGAACGAAGTTCCTTATGGGACGATGCGGAAGGGTACCCTAACCGGGAAAAAACGTCCGTAACGTAAGATTTTTATTAGTAATGCACACAGTGTACGACTTAACTTTGTAATAGCGTACAAAAAATAACATATTTTTTTATCATTCATTGACCACGATCTCAGAGCGTTCGTTTGCGAAATACACTAACTCTTATGCAAACAACCGTGAATGAAGTGTACCACAATAAGTTCGTACATTACCGAATAACCGTGGGTTGTTGCGAAACCTCCAGTTTTATTTTCTTTATACCTCGAGTAGAACTTAAAATTAATATTTTTATAATAAGGAACTTCGTTCCTATCCGCTGTCCCACGACACCACACATACTTTTTTTTTTGACTAACTACTATTAATTGTCGATTGCAATTAAAACTATTTTTAGTAAAGTAAAATAAAATATTCTAAACGGTAGAAATTATACAATGAAAATAGAAAACACGAGATTAAGCCTTAAAAGTAATTATATCTATAATTGTAATTATGTCTACAATGGCAGAAAGTGGAAAACAAATTATAAAATAGATCAACAATGTGAGATAGACAAGTCACAGCGTATTAAGGAAATGGCTAAGTAACCCCATGGATGGACACATTGAGCTTATCATGAAGCCTCAATCAAATTAGTACAATGCCTACCAAATCGAAATATCTGATCGCATCGTGAAATAGCAGAACTAGATGGGAGACGGTGTGGTTACTGGAACTCAGACCTAAATATGTCAATCTATCCATATTGAAACACGAGGAGTAAAGCTCATTAATATTATCACCTTCCAACCTTTAAAACTTATAGCTTCGCGTTAGAAGAATTGGGTATCTATTTGTGTTTCGTCAAAATATACACCTATTAATGATAAAAAAATATATGACACTAGATTATAACACTAATAATTTGAGGATGCGAACCGAATCACCAACCATTTAAGATTAGATTTAAATCATTTAAATGTAACATTTTAAAATTAATTTACACCAGTATTAGAAGCGTAGGTGGCGCCTTAATCAAAACATGACTCAAATAGAGATTTCAAATCAACAATTGTTCGAAGATCTTAGAAACTCCCATTAACAATCTGCCACTAGCATTCACGCTAGAATGCGAACGATTCGATTTCGCAAATGAATTCAATTTCCTTGTTATGACAAATGGTCGTACAATTGAAATCGTTTAGAAAAAACTTAATTAATTTTGTATTTTTATTTTTTCCCTACCTATGCTGATAGTCTTGAGAGGCTATTTCAGCTTACCCTAGCGTGTGTAGGTGAGCTCACGGGGCTCAACCCGGAGAGTTGCTAACACTGACCCTAGCAAGAGCAGTGCTTCGCAGAATCTACCACCGGATCGGAAACGCGACCCACTGAGAAGATCCGGCGAGAAATTCAGTGGGCTGTGTCTGTGGGTTAATTCGCTCGTCGAGCCCTAAAAGCACCATTTTGTATAGTATTTTATATTCCCTATAACAGTACGTATTATAATATACATTTTTTGTTACTTGTGAAATTAGATAGACGAGACAGACATCACAGCGCAATGTCACTACCCGTCCTGAGACATGAGATCGAACACTCAATTCATTTTGTGATTTTATTAAACAAAGTTACCTACTATTTCATCTAAAAAGTCGTCGTGGCCTAGAGTCCGGTGCATTCGTGTTGAGCGATGCATCGGTGTTCGAATTCCAGGCGGGTAACAATTTTTCTAATAAAATACGTACTCGGCAAATGTTCACGATTGACTTCCACGGTGAAGGAGTAACATTGTGTAACAAAAATCAAACCTGCAAAATTATAATTTGCGTAATTACTAGTGGTAGGACGTATTGTGAGTCCGCACGGTTAGGTACCATCACCCTGCCTATTTCTGCCGTGAAGCAGTGATGCGTTTCGGTTTGAAAGATGGGGCAGCCGTAGTAACTATACAGAGATCTTAGAACTTATATCTCAAGGTGGGTGGCGCATTTACGTTGTAGATGTCTATGGGCTCCAGTAACCACTTAACACCAGGTGGACTGTGAGCTCATCCACCCATCTGAGCAATAAAAAAAAAATTTCATCATGGACAACATTCATATATAGAGAGTATGGTGCTACAGCAAAGTATTTATATATTTTTAACTGTAAATGCTTTCAACATTCCTGATGAAGCGCCTATTACGTTTACTGAGCAATGGTTTTATTAGTGACACGTTATTACATCAACAAATCGAAGGGTGAAAGGGTGAAATGGTGTTTTAATCGACATTTTTGCAACTTTACAGGAGGACCATATATGTAAATGTCCCGTATTAACCGAAATATCACCAACCAATGTCGTATACTCAATAGCCTTCTGCCCTCGAAATGATAATATATTCATACGCTTTTATTAGCTTCAGACGTATGCATGTTAGTATGTAATGGAATCTTTGAACATGATTTTGACCCCCTTCAAAACGTTAGATTAACTCGAAATTTGGTATACTTATTAAGGACCGATGACAATATAATATTGAACAAAAAAAATTGAAAAAATATAATTGAAAAAATTGAAATTCAACTAAGAAATGAAAATAACAATAGTTTAAAAAAACTAACAAAATACGCTTTTATAGAAATTCTAACTCAAAAATAGAAAATAAATTTAATAAATCTGAGTTAAAAATAGTGTAAAAAAATGATTATAGTGTAAAAAAAGCGTGGGGTGCAAGATATCAGTAGTTATAAATATTTTATGAACAGATATGAGTAGAAGGGTTATTTTGATAATATCCTGAAAAGCACCCCACGCTTTTTTTACAATAAAATCGTTTTTTCTTACACTATTTTTAATTCAATTTTTTTTTTCTATTTTTTAGTTGGATTTTCTATAAAAGCATATTTTGTTAGTTTTTTAAACTATTATTTATTTTGTAGGTAATATTCAGCGCGGCATCAACGCGTGTGGACTAAAGATCTTCGTGTATGTAATCCAGTTTAAATGAAATCTGACGGAGGATTCAAAATAATTTCACGTGTACACCTAGGAAGCATTCTCCCACTGAACTGATGCTATCGGAGCGTGTTCATACTAATTTTCTTATCCGTTATGTCCTTCACTAAAAATTAAAAACCGTCGAGACATTTACAAATTAAAAACAGTACAAAGTCGTTATTTGACTTGCCCAAATATTAATTTTCGACGATATTAAATGGAAGATTATACATGAAATCCTCTCGCAAATCCCACCATTCTCAAACAAGGTACTGTAACGCGAATAATACCCCTCAAAGAGGCAAGGGATTCGTTTTAAAAGTAACCGAACCGAGACGCCTACGAGCGATTCCCTGTCACCAGCTTTGAATATACGGGAGACTATTTCGAAATCTCACGCAGCTTTCCTTTTCTTCCCATCCACACCATTAAAATGTTGTGAAATGATCTATCTGAGTACGGTTTGTCGCCCTTTAGTCTTGCTGTCTTCAGCTAATTAAGAGCATGGCCGATAGTGAAATCGACTGTAGTGCGAATCTGGTCAGACCAAAACATTGAACTGCGGTTGTTAGGTTCTAACATATAATAATATGGTAATAAGTTTTTTATTTTTTTATTGCTTAGATTGGTGGACGAGCTCACCGCCCACTTGGTGTTAAGTGGTTAGCCCATGGACATCCACAACGTAAGTGCGCCACCTTGAGATATAAGTTCTAAGGTCTCAAGTACAGTTACAACGGCTGCCCCACCCTTCAAACCGAAACGCATTACTGCTTCACGGCAGAAATAGGCAGGGTGGTGGTACCCACCCACGCGGACTCACAAGAGGTCCTACCACCAATAATGCGGGAATTGTCACTTTTTAATACTAACAACTTTCGAAACACATTTCTTCACGCATTTACCATCCGCATAGGGTAAGTTTGAAACGCCTGGCGATTCCATACTAACCATGCCAGCCGGCAACAAGACGCATACATTAAAATTCCACGATGTTACCTTATTACCTTTATTACAAATAAAAAAGTGCTTTGTATGCGGAAAGAAAACGTATGACTTAAAATTTTCGAACATAGGTATTTAAGATAGGAGTGTTGAATGTAAATAATATTCAGGAATATGTAAAGTCCCCGTGCACGGTTTTGTTGGTTCCAGGCGATGTTCGTCATTAAAAATGGCGAAGGAAACGAAAGATTAAATAATAAGTGATTTTTATTTATATATTAGTGTTACATTAATCCAGTATTAAGTAATATAGTAATATGTTTGTACTGGTGGTACTACCTCTTGTGAGTCCGAACGGGTAGGTACCACCGCCCCGCCTATTTCTGCCGTGAAGCAGTAATGCGTTTCGGTTTGAAGGGCGGGGCAGCCGTTGTAACTATACTGAGACCTTAGAACTCATATCTCAAGATGGGTGGCGCGTTTAGGTTGTAGATGTCTATGGGCTCCAGTAACTACTTAACACCAGGTGGGCTGTGAGCTCGACCACCCATCTAGGCAATAAAAAAAAAGTTAATAAAACGTAACAAATAAAAAGTAACAAAACAATCGTAATTTATTCAACAAGTTTGGTTAAAAAAAATGATAGCTTGCGGACAAATATTAATTGGAACCAATATGGACGCTAAGTGGTGAATTATTGATGTACAGCTGTTTCAGGTAGTCGAGATGATCCTTGCTCGCTGGCTAGTGCTGTGGTGGTAAATCGAAAATTAACTGATCATCCCAAATAATTTATCAGATCACGATATAAAATATAGAGAATACAATAATACGGTATCCACCCAACTAAGCAGTACAAAAAAAAATGGAATTAAAACCATAGCAGACACAGAACAAAACGATTAAACTCAAACAATAAAAAACGGAGTTAGTCAACGTAATGCTACCTTTAAAATTAGATGTTATCAGTCAAAATATGAAGATCCGTAATTAGGGTACGAATAAGGAAAACAAATTTCTAAAATTTTGTAATTCAATCTCAAAACGTGTGGCAGCATATTAATTATCAGTGTATTTTCAGAGTTTTACAACACAAGATGATACGTATAAATGAAATACCTTCTGGTGGATTACTGATGATATCGAAGAAACAATATCTACTTCTGACCGCGGCTTTTATTTCAATTCATAACACAAAATTATATGCGTAACCTTGCCCTAATCATATTTCATTAATCGAAACTTTTAGAACAACCTCACAAGTATAAAATTCTTCTCTCCGAAGCTGAAAATGACTAGAGGTATCTGCTCCAAAACTAACAGTTTATCTACTCGTTTAGGTAACTAAAAAAATAAGACCATCCACGAAGAATCCTTAGAGTATTTCGCCTGTAATTACATGCTTACTATCCATTTAGTAATCTAACCAAATATAGTGGAGAGGATCTATTTTACTATCGGAGGTAATCGAATAGCTAGAATGAACCCGTAGCGCTGAGTGGCGGCCGTAATTTAGCAATCTCTATACAGTATTCATAGGGTGAATATATTTTATTTAACTGTACTATTATGAATTAATTAAGAATATTGCGGTATTTTGGTGATGTTGCACGCAGGGACATCAGCAATTTGGAACACCTTGTGGTGACCGGTAAAATCGAGGGAAAAAGGCCTGGGGTAGAGGTCCCAAACGATGGTCGGCCCAAATAGCGGAGGAACTGAACATACTTCTCAGCGACGCACTCCACCAAGCTACAGAACGGGATCGATGGAGACAGCTGGTTGACGGAATCGGACGGAGTCGCGATCCTTAGCAACCGAGGGACCGATTGAAGAGAGTACTAAAACAATTAAAGACGTCGCCTTTTAAAGGTGAATTTTAGAATCATGAAAGATAATCGAAGTTCACGTTTATCTACTATTTATGTGCTGCTCATACCACAAGAACAACAACTGAAAGGTTAGTGAAATTCTTTTCATAGTTAATTGATTAATCATTTTCATGTTGTATCGTGACATTATTTACTGGTTGTTTGACAAACTTCTCCATTTAGCGTTTCAACATTTCATTTTTTTCAATTTGTTGTTTTTTCTTATCTGCGTGTTTCACTAAATAATAAAACAGCTCGTGATCAACATTCCCAATTTTTTTGTTTGAGTTTGAAAAAGATGGTAACATTAAAAAAAGCTCTCTTAAAATCGGGGTAAGTGAGACCGCACGGTCCGCAAGAAGTAGGTAGCGGACTGCGAGCCTTAAGATGGTATTTAGTATTATTAAAAAGGCATGTTGAATATTTTGAAATTGAAATACACGTCTATAGATAAAGCACTATGTCGTCAGAGATTCTTAGCTAATGTTATGTTCCTGAACACTGGCTCCTAAATACGGAACGTTTCAGGAAGATTCTCGTGTAAATGTGAATAAGTCGTAAACTGGCTAGTTTCAGAATAGAACTAAATTCTGCTGATGTTCCAACTTGTACTTAAACTTTAAAAAGTTTTACGAAAGTAAATGAGAAAAGTTATTGAACAGTTTCTGGAATAGAAGAAGAACATTAAAATACTCGCTTCTGATTTTTTATTTGAGAGCATAAATTTTCTCTAAAAACATTTTAGGTTAACGAATATTCACGACAAGAAATAAAAATTTCAGTTTTATTTACAACATCGCTGGTTTGTGAGCACCGTCCGCTTTAGAATTATAACACTGTTTTCCTGTATAAATTTCTAAGCTAAGTAATATCTAGAAAACTATTTCCGACCACGGCTTTGTTCCAAATTGAAATAGCTACATACGTGCCAAAAGTAGCCACATGGAATAAATAGCGGGTAACATGAGACTGGCCGTAAAATAGCCAGGCTCTGCTGTTTCTCCCACAGCTACTTAGTAATATTTAATGTTTTGGAACATAGAATACACTTTCCCAGGATGTTCGAAATTTTGGATGCGACAGACAGTAAATGAAACTAAAACACGATACAATTATTGAATACAAGATTATGCTTCAATTGGGTAGCTGTGTTTACATTATGGACTTCTGTATTCAATTATAGTAATTTGAGTTAAAGGAATTGGCAGACATTTTTATGATTAATTTTGGTTTAAAGTGTATAAAAATAAATTAAATTGGTAATGTTTATGAAGACGAAGGATATACCTAGTCAGGTCATAAATTCTGTCACACGTTTAATGTAAAATAATTGAAACAAGTTTATTCATTATGTAACCATTCATATACCAAAATGAACTTAACAAAACATAGATTCTTATGACACTAAAGTTTATTCAAAATGACCTCCGTGATTTTGAATACAGGCCTTCAATCTGCGCGGCCAGTCGTCTATCGCAGCNAGCCGGGGACATGGCAACCCGCAGCCGGAAGACACAAAAGTGCCGCCGGCTCATCAGGCTCCCGAGAGCCAACCCCTCATCCCCTGAATGCCTCCCTTTGCCAGTGCAAAGGGCGTGGGGAGAGAGTCCCTCGCTCTCTCTCAAGGAGCACCCGTGAATACGGAAGCAGCCAAGGAGAGCTGGGCGCAGTTCTCTTGGTCGCGGCGTCCTACACAGATTCCTCTGCACGCGATTTTAGGGACGCACGCTTAAGCCCCACCGCCACGACAAGGCGGAACTACATTCGGTGGGGAACCTTGGCTTAATCATATTTCAATAATCGAAACTTTTAGAACAACCTCACAAGTACAAAATTCTTCTCTCCGAAGCTGAAAATGACTAGAGGTATCTGCTCCAAAACTAACAGTTTATCTACTCGTTTAGGTAACTAAAAAAATAAGACCATCCACGAAGAATCCTTAGAGTATTTCGCCTGTAATTACATGCTTACTATCCATTTAGTAATCTAACCAAATATAGTGGAGAGGATCTATTTTACTATCGGAGGTAATCGAATAGCTAGAATGAACCCGTAGCGCTGAGTGGCGGCCGTAATTTAGCAATCTCTATACAGTATTCATAGGGTGAATATATTTTATTTAACTGTACTATTATGAATTAATTAAGAATATTGCGGTATTTTGGTGATGTTGCACGCAGGGACATCAGCAATTTGGAACACCTTGTGGTGACCGGTGAAATCGAGGGAAAAAGGCCTGGGGTAGAGGTCCCAAACGATGGTCGGGCCAAATAGCGGAGGAACTGAACATACTTCTCAGCGACGCACTCCACCAAGCTACAGAACGGGATCGATGGAGACAGCTGGTTGAAGGAATCGGACGGAGTCGTGATCCTTAGCAACCGAGGGACCGATTGAAGAGAGTACTAAAAAAATTAAAGACGTCGCCTTTTAAAGGTGAATTTTAGAATCATGAAAGATAATCGAAGTTCACGTTTATCTACTATTTATGTGCTGCTCATACCACAAGAACAACAACTGAAAGGTTAGTAAAATTCTTTTCATAGTTAATTGATTAATCATTTTCATGTTGTATCGTGACATTATTTACTGGTTGTTTGACAAACTTCTCCATTTAGCGTTTCAACATTTCATTTTTTTCAATTTGTTGTTGTTTTTTATCTACGTTTTCACTAAATAATAAAACAGCTCGTGATCAACATTCCCATTTTTTTGTTTGAGTTCGAAAACGAGGGTAACAGTGAAAAAAGGTCTTTCTTAAAATGCGCGCGGGGTAAGTGAGACCGGACGGTCCGCAAGAAGTTGGTAGCGGACTGGTATTTAGTATTATTAAAAGGGCTGTGGAAAATTTTTAAATTGAAATACACGTCTATAGATAAAGCACTATGTCGTCAGAGATTCTTAGCTAATGTTATGTTCCTGAATACTGGCTCCTAAATACAGAACGTTTCAGGAAGATTCTCGGGTAAATGTGAATAGGTCGTAAACTGACTAGTTTCAGAATAGAACTAAATTCTGCTGATGTTCCAACTTGTACTTAAACTTTAAAAAGTTTTACGAACGTAAATGAGAAAAGTTATTGAACAGTTTCTGGAATAGAAGAAGAACATTAAAATACTCGCTTCTGATTATTTATTTGAGAGCATAAATTTTCTCTAAAAAAACATTTTAGGTTAACGAATATTCATGACAAGAAATAAAAATCTCAGTTTTATTTACAACATCGCTGGTTTGTGAGCACCGTCCGCTTTAGAATTATAACACTGTTTTCCTGTATAAATTTCTAAGCTAAGTAATATCTAGAAAACTATTTCCGACCACGGCTTTGTTCCAAATTGAAATAGCTACACACGTGCCAAAAGTAGCCACATGGAATAAATAGCGGGTAACATGAGACTGGCCGTAAAATAGCCAGGCTCTGCTGTTTCTCCCACAGCTACTTAGTAATATTTAATGTTTTGGAACATAGAATACACTTTCCCAGGATGTTCGAAATTTTGGATGCGACAGACAATAAATGAAATTAAAACACGATACAATTATTGAATACAAGATTATGCTTAAATTGGGTAGCTGTGTTTACATTATGATTTCTATGGACTTCTGTATTCAGTTATACTAATTTGAGTAAAAGGAATTGGTAGACATTTCTATGATTAATTATTTTGGTTTAAAGAAAAAAAAATAATGTTTATGAAGACGAAGGATATATTATATTATAAGTTCGTCCACTTTTTGTACGAGTGAATTCGCATCGGCCAGCTAGCGAGCAGTTTTTATTGTAAAGATTTTTGTTTTATTTATAAATAAGGCGATATTACAACAAAATTTTTGATAATTCACAACGTCTTTATCATGTCTACCAAAATATGCTATGACTCGGAAACCTTAGTAATTGGAAAAGAACTAATTTGTAATCGATTTAAACAAAAATCTATAAATCCTAATCGTAGCCATAATAACTGTTACTGGAAACTGTATGAATTGGCAGAAATTGTAAAATTAGAATACCTCGTCCGACTTGCCATATCCAAACATTATTAAATGAGCGAACGAAAATATTTCATGTCTGTTATATAGAAAATACATGAACGGTGTTTCTGCTTGGGCAAAGACTGGTGGTCTTCGGGCAAAGTTGTCTTTTAATATTGTACTGGTTTAATTTCGTCGTCCCATTTTGAGTGGGTCGGGTGCGGTTTTCAAAGTAATTCAGACAGCCTTTGACTTTAAATTGTCTTTTGATTGGAATTTCGCTCAAGTCTTTGTCTACTAGATTAGTTTTATTGTCATTTGGTTATAATAGTTGTTTTGAATTAGGGAAACGAAAATTAATCTTCCTAGATAGTTTTTTAGATTAAGTTCTAGAATTATTCTAACTTTTTCTTGTAGTTTCAAATCAATTTTGAGAAACACAAATCTATGCTATTTTCTGTAATTTTTCTTTGTCCGCCTATCTGCTTGTAGCCTCGAAAGGTTATTCTAGCTTCACCTTGACTGCTGGAGATCATGGAACTCATTTTAAAAGAAGTCGCTTAGGTTTGCCTTTTTTTTCTTAAATTCCTGTATGAGTGATGATCTTATTCGCCATTTCTTGTAGCATCAACGAAATCGTGAGCTCGTTTAACAGTTTGTGCAAATAAAGGTAATAAAAAAAATACAAAATAACATAGAGGAGAATCTTTTGTCTATTGGTCTTAATGTCACTGATTCTGAGATTAGTGTCCAAAACAAAAAACCACAACTGTAAACCCAAGCATTAGCAAATAGCATTACACCTTTGGAACCATTAAAAAGATACACGTAAAGAATAAAAATTGTGGCCAAGGGAAAGATCGTTGATAAAAATGCGATTTACAACAAGGGAGGTTGTATACAAATTGCACAGATTACACGCGCGTATAATTCAGTTTGGTTTGTTAAGCACATCCCTCTACGTTGAATGTAAAGACTCTTTATCTATCACGATGCCAGTATTAATGGGAATAGAATTTGACTTATGATGTGTAGCCTCGTGTTAGAGAAGATGAAACTCTTTCTGTCCTAGGTGGTCATACTACGGTCACAAAATGGTCTATGAGTATGAACGAGTGGTATATGGATTTTTCCACAGGAGAAAATGGCCAGATTCCCGACCGCGCGGAAAGTGGGGTATATGGGAGTCGAACCTCACTAAAAACTCCTGCCGTTCACAGCCGGCGCCCTAACCCGGACCGGGCGGGAACCCAGTCGGAGCTATTGAGACGGCGGGACATGGTTTACGCAGAGCATATTACATCCATCCCGCCGTCCCGTGGTATATGGATAGTTAGTTTCTGCAAGCAGTTATATGTATGTTTCGAGTCGTATTGTGAGATAGCCGTTTTCATGACTACAGACATTTGAAGTCGTCGTGGCCTAAAGGATAAGACTTATATTTATTATCAAACGATGCAACGGTATTCAAATCCCGTAGACAGGTACAACATTTTTCTAATGAAACATATAATTAATAAATGTTCACGATTGACTTCGACGGTGAAGAAATAATATCGTGTAATAAAAATCAAACCCGCAAAAATTTTAATTTGCATAATCACTGGTGGTAGTACTTGAGGCTGCACCGGTAGGTACTACGATCTGCCCCTGGCCTTCTATCATGAAGCAGTAATGCGTTTCGGTTTAAAGGATGGAGTAGCCGTTGTATTGTAAAAATTGAGATCCTAGAACGCATGTCTCAAGGTGGCAGCACTTACGTTGTAGATGTACATGGGTTCCGGTGACCGCCTAACACCAGGTAAGTCATGAACTCGTCCACCCATCTAAGCAATAAAAAGTAAAATAAAACAAGAAAAAGTAGTCAAGACATCGGATCGTACTAAATAAAACCGCAAATGATCAAAGTTGGCCACGCTAGTGGATTGCTGGATTTATTTTCAACGCTCTCAAGTTGAACTTGACTGCAAGCCATTTCAGTTAACTTTCTAGACTTTTTAGGTCGGCTTTTACGAGAATTGAGAGTGGAAAAAATTTGTATCTTCTTAATGGTTGGTAAGATTGTTGTGAGACCGGGATGTAAATTTACATTATTTCAAAACCTTTTGGATTATTATCTAAATTTGAAGTAGAAAAATGATTTTATTGTCTAGTTTGATAAATAATAATGATAGTTTTGATAGATCTAGGAAGAGTGGATGGTCCAAGACCGCAGGGGAGGTCACCAATGGGGTAGGCTGACCAAATTAAAGATATATTTTTTTCCTACCTAACATAATAACTTTGAGAGGCTATGTCAGCGTAACCCTGTGGGTGAGCTCTCGGGACTCAACCCAGGAGGCGTGAGGCGTTGCTAACACTGGCCCTAGGAAGAGCAGTGCTTCGCAGAATTTACCACCGTATCGGAAACTCGACCCGCTGAGAAGATCCGGCGAGAAACTCAGTAGGTTGTGTCTATAGGTTAGTTTACTCGCCGAACCCTTTGTTCCAAGCAACGGGCTCGACGAGAACGGTGACCGGTGCTTGAGGTACCTAAAAGTACCTTTAGTGGATCGGGAGGATCCGAAATGACGTGCTTAGGGCGACGTCGATTGTTTATCAAGCTACATAGAGGTCTTCCAAATGAATGCAGTAGAATGACGTCATGTAGGGAGAGATAGCAATACATCGTGAGACGCATCAAGTCTGCCCTCTCCAACACTACATGACGACCACGACCTCTCTGTCAAGATTGACACGATTAAGAAGAAATCTAGTTTTAATTTCTCGTCGGAGACTCCAATAACATAGCATGAATTGCGCTATCCACTTGCAGACCCGGGGTAAAAATAACAATGTTGTATAGTATTACGACTATTCTACCCTCAAATAAATGTTTCACAGCAGAAATAGGCTAGGTGATACCTTTTTTTTATTTTATTGCTTTGATGGTTGGACGAGCTCACAGCCCACCTGATGTTAAGTGGTTACTGGAGCCCATAGACATCCACAACGTAAATGCGCCACCCACCCTGAGATACAAGTTCTAAGGTCTCAAGTATAGTAACGACGGCTGCCCCACCCTTCAAACCGAAACGCATATCTGCTTCACGGCAGAAAATAGGCAGGGTGGTGGTACCCACCCGCGCGGACTCACAAGAGGTCCTACCACCAGTAAACATTACATTACAAGTTTATCTATAGGACAGTGGAAGGCCACTAGCTAATCTTCTAGTGTGTACTTTGGTTATCCATTGCGCTACAGTATAACACGAAGGAATACATCTTTGAGCTCTAGTAACTTATCCTATTTCGTCACTTCTCAATTGATTCTATCATTTTTTCATCGTGCTTTATTGGCATTGTTATAACATGTGTCTTAGATATTAACGCTGCAGTGCTTACCCGTGCTGCCCCATCTTATGCTCCACCACTCGTCATCATCAACAGCCCACAGTCGTCCACTGCTGGACATAGGCCTCTCCCAATCCACACCACTGAGCCCGGTCTGCGGCTCTCCTCATCCACTTCTTGCCGGCCACCGTGCGGAGGTCATCGCACCATCTAGCCAGGGGGCGTCGCACGTTACGTCTTCTGCTGCGCGGTCTCCACTCGAGAACCCGTCTGCTCCAGCGATCGTAAGTCCTACGGCATATATGGCCAGCCCACTGCCACTTCAGCTTGCTGATTCTTTGAGCTATGTCAATGACTCGTAATACACTACATTTATAGTCAATTTCTACAGTTAAAGTTTGTATTTTGTATTCTGCGTTATTCGGTTTTTATTAATTAGTTAAGTGATTCGAGTTCAAAATATTTCATTTCATAGATTGGGTCAGTGAATTACGTTGGATTAAGATAATTTTTCTAAACAAAAAAAAAACTATTTCATTCTCAAAAGTAAGACAAACTTGCCTTCCACTACGTCCGCTACGCTATGTCGCTTTTTCGGGATTTGAGACCTTTCACTCAGCGTTGTTGGGTTTCGAATTATTTTTGTTAGATTACAATTTTTTTTTTGGAAAATTATTACCGTTACATCTGAAACGTTCATACTAATATTTAACCAGGTTAACATACAAGAAAAACCAATGAAAACTGCCTAAGGTAAGCGTAGCTTGTATCCAAGCAAAGAAAGGCTAAGTCTAATTACGTATTGTCGTGTATTCAGTTTAAAAGTCACTATGAAAGTTAAATGAATAGTATCATGAAATAATCGCAGCAAATTTTATAGTTTTTTGAAGTTGTTACAAATACCTAATGAGGTAACTGGAAATAACATAAAATTTTGTTATTTACTTACTTGCTAATAAAGGCATATGCGAGGGGAATCGCACTCATTTCATTGAAATGTACTTAAATAAATATATTTTAAATCTAGATTAACATCAGAAGACGTAACAAAATATTATAGTTTTATTGCTTACGTGTTTGATCAACTTAGACAAAAAAAAAAAAAAAAAAGTCAATATCCTAAGGTCTAATTGGTCAATATCCTAAGGTCGTTATTAAATATTTTTCAGTTACCTTAAAAGTGACCAGAAAATCGTCATGAGATTGTGTTAAATAAATGCCAGTCAGTCAATAGTCATTGGACACTTTTTTAACTATTTTTATTTGCCCTTGTAGGCTGACGATCATACGGCCCATCTGATGGTAAGTGGTTACCATCACCCATGGACTTCAGCAATGCCACTGGGTGAGCCAAGCCGCTGCCTACTGTTAAAATATTATTATCAAACGTTATTCAACGATTTCGCTAATAAAACACAACTATTAGATACTTTGTAGTCGTCGTGGCCTAACGGATAAGACGTCCGATGCATTCGTGTTGAAGCGATGCACCGGTGTTCAAATCCCGCAGGCGGGTACCAATTTTTGTAATGAAATACGTACTTAACAAATGTTCACGATTGATTTCCACGGTGAAGGAATAACATCGTGTAATAAAAATGAAACCGGCAAAATTATAATTTGCGTAATTACTGGTGGTAGGACCTCTTGTGAGTCCGCACGGGGAGGTACTACTACCCTGCCTATTTCTGCCGTGAAGCAGTAATGCGTTTCGGTTTGAAGGGTGGGGCAGCCGTTGTAACTATAATTGAGACCTCAGAACTTATATCTCAAGGTGGGTGGCGCATTTACGTTGTAGATGTCTATGGGCTCCAGTAACCACTTAACACCAGGTGGCCAGGTGGCCAGGTGAGCTCATCCACTCATCTTAGCAATAAAAAAAAAATAAAAAAAAATTAATGTTCTAGAGATACAACTTGGTAATCAAACGTACATAGTGACTATATTTCTTAATTTAGAATTAATATTATAATTAACTAATTGTAGCCCGTAATTTAAAATGTTGCTTCACCTCACGTATGCACAGTATACACCGATCCAGTTGACTTTCAGACGTTCTGAGTTCTGCTGGAATGTCGCCTGTTAATCTTGATGTCAATGTTTTAATCCGTTGCTTGGCGCTGACAGTTCAGAAATTACTAGTTCTGAATCGAACAGATGTACGACCCAGATAAAAAACGTTCGCGATGTAGCCTTGAAAATTATGTTCTTTGGTTTGACCGAAAATATTGTTGGATGCTGCGGATTTTTCTACGAAAAATGAAAACCGAAGAATTTCTTATTCTGTCATAGCTTTACGTTGACACAAAAGACTCCTGGCTCTCTGATGTCATGCCCCTTTTAATGTAAAGTAAAATAACGAACCTTTATTTTTTATTTTTTTTTAACGCTGGGGAATCCATTTACGGATACCCGGTCGAGGGGGGTAACGGACCGGGTTATGTCGGACTCCGGCGCCTCCTGAGAGGAAGAAGGGGAGAAGATAAGGGCCGAAGTCCTCCACCTCCCCCAATTTCTCACAGGAGATTACGCCTTGAAAAAGGCGCGTGAAGCACTTGCCCCGCAGAACGACTACCGACTAAGCCCCATCGAGCTCCACCACACCGACTACACGAAGCTTACGGTACCGCGGTGCGCGCCGAAAGTCTCGCCAAAACAACGAACCTAAGAGAAGCTTAACTTGATTTTTCTTTAAATATTTCTAAGAGAATCCATCGATTAAGTAGATTATGTTAATTTTACACGAAAGTTTTTAATTATAATGTGCATAATTTGTACGAGAATAGACTCTGCTTACGTTGTTTTAGAAATTCAAATTGATCAACGCGTAATTGACGATTTTCCATTTTTAATTTGAGTATTATTATATTTTGCTTGCGAAGCGATAATGATTGCTAACGTTATTATTAAATAATATCGAGGGTTGAAAGGCTAATGGTTTTTTTAATTTCTTATTGCTTAGAGGGGGGATGAGCTCACAGCCCACCTGGTGTTATGTGGCTACTGGAGCCTATAGACATCTACAACGAAAATGCGCCACCCACCTTGATTTATAAGTTCTAAGAACTCGGTATAGTTACAACGGCTGCCTCACTCTTCATGCCGAAACGCATTACTGCTTCACGGCAGAAATAGGCAGGGTACCTACCCGTGCGGAGTCACAAGAGGTCCTACCACCAGTAATTACGCAAATAATAATTTTTCGGGTTTGATTTTTTTTTACACGATGTCATTCCTTCGCCGTGGAAGTCAATCGTGAGCATTTGTTGGATACGTATTTAATTAGAAAATGGTACCCGCCTGGGATTCGAACACCGGTGCATCGCTCAACACGAATGCACCGGACGTCCACGTATCCTTTAGGCCACGACGACTTCAAAATTAATCTAATACCTCCTCTTGACGACGATGCTGCTCCTCCTGGCGACGGGCCTGCTCCTCCTGGCGACGAGTCTGCTCTTGCAAAAGCATCATTATGTATGTATTTAAACGGTAGGCAGTGGCTTGGCTCTGTCCCTGACATTGCTGACGTCCATGAGCGACGGTAACCACTCACCATCAGGTGGGGCTCGTTTGTATAAATGAACAGCAAGTATTACTACAGATTGTGAGCTTGCTTGTCTTTCAGCATTAAGAAAGATAATATTTTAATCGATTTTTATATTTACATCACCATCGTTCTGTTTATTTCTGTCAAGTTAATATTACATGCTACGAGAAATATGACTATTAGGTTTAACTATACTAAGTTGTAGGAATAATCTTGTAGGTTTTTTTTTGTCAGTAGGACATCGCCGAACTTCCGCCCTCCACTGGGTATGGAGGGCGGAGTATGTCGGAGTCGAACCGACTAAAACCTGTCGCTCAACAACCAGCATCCAAACCTCGCACGAGACAGAACTCATGAAAAGGCAAATGGGGGAGAGTGAAGCGTTTAGTGCGGAGCACATCTCTCCCATCACCCTCCCCCTCGGGACGCCGGATCGGCGGCCGTCGGCGCCACGACCACCAGCCCTCTCGGAATCATGTAGGTAAGTAGTTTTCTGACAAATACTATAGCTAACGATTCCTTTTTTAAAGTAACTAAAGATATGGGGAGCGGCGGCGGCTCCTTTTATAGGAACTTAATCATGCTTTCGTTTCAACAGTCGATGCGATATTAATCAGCTGATAAACAAATGCACAACGATTGGATCTACTGTTGGCAACATCAACGATTTAAATATAATGTTGGGTTAACTCGTGACAAGCACAACACTCGACTAAACGAAAGTGAAGAAACTTATATATTATAGCATAGCATAGCATAGTATTAGCATAGCACGTGTATAACATAATTAATAGGTGTAATCTCGTATGTCCCCCTAATAAGACGGACACCCAGAAACATAGGCATCTTCATAATTTTAAACTAGGATTAAGATGATAATTAAACATGGAATACACGCAAGAGGACATTTTTTTTAACACCTCCCAAAGTATAACATTACAAAACTCCTCGACCGATGCAACAGCTGCGTTCACACGCGCCTGACTTTATAAAACCGAAGAACTGTAATTAGATCGCTCGCGGCCATTGAGAAAAAACAAAAATAAAACAGTTTCCGTTTTCAAGGAAATAGGCTTTTAATCCGGAAAGACGAACGTTCGTTCGCTACGACCGTCGGAAGCTTTGTAAAGAAAAGTAAAAAAAGATCGTTCTCGTTATCTCTCATTCATCTTCGATTCTTAGCTTGGAGATTAATTGCTTGGATGCTGGAAATGGTCTTGTTTTGACAAGTTACATGGTTCTGGATGGAATAAGTAATTATGGGAGGCTATTTGGTAGATGGGCACCATTTTGATAAGTGACGCACATCTCAAAAATTACTGCTATGTTTTAATAACGCATTGTTTTATCACGATATGAATTACTAGAAAAAATGATTAAAGAAATGAAATCAAATTTAAATATTAACCTCTAAATAAAAAAAAACTGAAATTTAACTAGAATTACTTTCAAAATTGCTAACATATTGTTTTTAGATACATATATACTAAAATATATTTCATATACTATATGTAGATAGTAATTGATTATGTTAAAAACTATTTATTAAACTAAGCAACTTTTTCATTATTTTTTTTTATCATGGGCGCTAATCTTTAAATAAGATATGATTAGAATTGACTAATCATATTTTCATACGGCTATTAAATAAGTACAAAATTAAAAATAATATATCTAATTTAAAAACTAAGAACTAACTTAAAAAAATGAAGTGTGTGGCTCAGTTTCGTGCTTAAATGCTCGGACACTTGATCACTGCATTTTTTTGAAGTGAAACTTGCGTAGATGCATTGTGTGTAAAATTTAACTCGCGAAAGATTCGTTACGGCTAGAGAGAAAAGATACAATTTAGGACGAGCGAGAGTGAGAAAATAGACAGAGCGTCCCGCGAACCGCTCGACCTTGGAGAGAGGGAGAAAGCGAGCTAGGTCATTTTCTCTTATACACAGCATTTCCTATTACAAGAAAAAATTAATTTAAGGATGAAAAATGAAGAAAACCACGTTCTTTTCACTTCTTTTACGTGCAATAAATTGCACGCGCACCTTTTTTTTGGCACGAAGTTCATTTTGGGACGATGTGGAGGGATACCCTGACCGGGAAAAAACGTCCGTATCGTAAGCTTTTTTTATTTAGATTTTTATCAACAGATGTCGCTGCACGTAACTTCAACAATTCCTGAATCGCGATGATGAGATGTTACACAGTTGATAGACGTTCTCGTATTTCTCTTGCTAAATCATTCTTACCTGGCGTAGAAGGATACCGTGATCATGTAAGCGGCTCCCCGGGCCAGGCTGCTCCATTGCACTGCGGAGTGGTTGACCCTTGCGATTATTTTTATTTTTATCAATAAAGAAACCATAATAAAAAATGTATACCCGAATAATTACCATTGTGGTTGCGACTTGGACACGGCGGAGCACACGCTCGTTGCCTGCCCCGCATGGGAGGGGTGGCGCCGTGTCCTCGTCGCAAAAATAGTAAACGACTTGTCGTTGCCGAGTGTTGTGGCATCGATGCTCGGCAACGACGAGTCGTGGAAGGCGATGCTCGACTTCTGCGAGTGCACCATCTCGCAGAAGGAGGCGGCGGGGCGCGTGAGAGACGCACAAGCCCGCCGCCGTCGAGCGGGGGCCAGGGAGGCGGATCTCGCCCTAGCCCTGGCCCTCTAAGTGTTTCGGGTCCCCCTCATATGTCGGTCTGGGGCCCGGCGAAGGGGGCCTAAGAAGACGACGTGTAAGCTGCTCTGCACGCGTTTTACGCAAGAGCATCCGGGTGATGGAAGGCCGGCTATCCTCGACCCACGCTGGTTTAGCCCCAGCGGGGTATTTCGTAGGATAACCTATTCTAACCGGCCCCATCTAGGCGGGCTTCGGACAGCCTGCCGACCGAGAGGGCTGGTGGTCGTGGCGCCGACGATCGCTGGCCCGGCGTCCCGAGGGGGAGGGTGATGGGAGAGATGTGCTCCGCACTAAACGCTTCACTCTCCTCCCCTTGCCTTTTCATGAGTTCTGTCTCATGCAAGGGTTGGACGTTGGATGTTGAGCGACAGGAGGTTTTAGTCGGTTCGACTCCGACATGCCCCACCCTCCATCCTCAATGGAGGGTGGGAGTCCGGCGATTTCCTCCCGACAAAAAAAAAAAACCCGAATAATTGTTTTCTTTATACCTCGAAATCTTCGAATAGAACTTAAAATGAATCTTTTTACAATATGGAACTTCGTTCCTATCCGGTGTCCCACGATATCACACATCTTTTTTTGTATATAACAGCATAAATGAATCGTATTAAAAATGAAGTCGGCCAACAAACACTTGACACAAGAAATCAGTACATGCACAAACCAGTACAGTATCATGTCACAGCTGACAAACGAGCATCGTTAACCGCTGGCACAAACATTTAATGCCACTAAGCCCCCTGATGCGGTCAGATTTGTCAACGTACACACAACTAGGATGGCCATTTATTTGTTCCCTATAACTAATCTGATATACCAGTATTTAGTGCACGGTAGACCAGTCTTGTGGGAGATTCCGTGTGGTTTATGTGCGCAATGAAATGGGTTTTGTGTCAATAGATTTAGCACGGATTTTTGCGGGTCCGTAGTACGATTAAATCGCTTTAGGATTCTGTCTACGTATTGGTTTCCAAAATTCGAACTACAGAAATTTTATGGTCAACCTTGTACTGAACTAATAGGAATAAACGAAAGACGTCAATCTAATTTACATCAGCCTCAATATTTTTTATGTCATTTCATACGAGTTAATTTTTCGGAACATTGTTATCATTTTCACGTAATGAGCATAGCATTTGCTACTATATGAATTTTTCTTTCTCCGTGATAGAAGGAGAATTCATTAAACTAGAGGTCCCGCAGTAGTCGAAATTCGACTATAATTAATTGGAATTGTAAGTTTGTACACTATTATGATCGTATTTTATACTTCTATAATCGCAATTTCGCGAAGACTACACTATAAAAAACATTAACAAAAACAAACAATATTTAATCTATTCTCATTTGACAACAGACGCCAAGAACAAAAGTTTGACAATAAATAGTATGCATGCGTGTGTGCGTCAAGTACATGGTGTGTAGTGTGTGTAATGTTTTCTTTATTGATTTAATGTATCTTTTATGCATTATTTTAAGAAAATATTAGCATTGTGCACTTCTTCTCTATTTTCTCTATAAGTGTGGAAAATTTCATACTTCTCCGTCCGCGCAATTTTCGTAAAAAGGGATACAAAGTTTTTGCTTCACGTATTAATATATAGATGATTTGCGTTTAAAATAAACATATTGGAATTGTAGGGTTGGACGATTTTAATACAAATCTAGTATTTTTTTCCTACATATTTTAGTAACCTTGAGGGGTTATGCTAGATTCTCTGAGTGAGTAGATGAGCTCACGGGGCTCTAATCGACCTCATTCATGTCTTAAGGTAATAATCACACTGTACTATCATTGGGCTCCGATAAAAATGCCTATTTATTTTTAAAGCATACCGTAGTATTGTTAAGATCTTTAATTCTCTATGTTTTATATCGTGATCTGATAAATTATTTGGGATGATTAGTTAATTTTCGATTTACCACCACAACACTAGCCAGCGAGCAAGGATCATCTCGACTACCTGAAACAGCTGTACATCAATAATTCAACACTAAGCATCCATATTGGTTCCAAATATTTGTCCGCAGGCTATCATTTTTTTTTAACCAAACTTGTTGAATAGATTGTTTTGTTTCTAATCAACAATCTTTTGAATTTTCTTCGTTAACTTTTTTTTATTGCCTAGATGGGTGGTCGAGCTCACAGCCCACCTGGTGTTAAGTGATTACCGTAGCCCATAGACATCTACAACGTAAATGCCGCCACCCACCTTGAGATATGAGTTCTAAGGTCTCAGTATAGTTACAACGGCTGCCCCACTCTTCAAACCGAAACGCATTACTGCTTCACGGCAGAAGTAGGCAGGGTGGTGGTACCTACCCGTGCGGACTCACAAGAGGTCCCACCACCAGTACAAACATATTATTGTATTACTAAAACTGAGTCGAAACAAACCCGATTAGTCGTGTAATGAACGTAGTCCGCGTACTGAGTTACTGACGCAGTTAGCAGCGTGTATTCGTACTAATAGTAAGAGCGTCTAAATCTCATGACGCGGGAAGATCTATCAACGAACAACGAACTCGAGTCTCGTTTGTTTAAATAGTAATTACAAAGTACAATATACCCTGAAAATCTGTACGAGCAGAATTCGTAGCCATTTTGATTTTAGAATGTTGTATGGTTTGGGCTATCGGATATTAACGGTAATCTTCTATCTTCTTCTTCTATATATATATATAAAAATGAATTGCTGTTCGTTAGTCTCGCTAAAACTCGAGAACGGTTGGACGGATTTGGCTAATTTTGGTCTTGAATTATTTGTGGAAGTCCAGAGAAGGTTTAAAAGGTAAAAAAAAAAAAAAGTTTTTCCTTTGATGTGTCCCCCGTCGGACGGATTCCTTTTGTTTGTTTTAAGTTTATTTTATACAAAAGCTTAGGTCTTTTATTTATCGATTGAGGCACTACGAAGTCTGACGGGTCAGCTAGTAGTATTATAATAATGGTAATGGTAATAAACTTGGTTATGCAAGTGCGTCATTTGAGACGCCCCAAGTCCTTGGTATGCTATCTGCGCAATCTATTGAGTGATGGTAGAGCGTCTTGTGGGTTCACACGGTTAGGAAAAACCACCCTGTATCTGCCCCAAAGCGGTAATACTTTGGTTTGAGATATAGGACAGCTGTTGCATTATATAATTTATAATTAGGCATCTCTTTACAAGACTAAGTACTGGGAGACGTAGCGTGGGTAGGCCTCCCACAAGGTGGGCCGACGACCTATTGAGGTTCGCGGGGATCCGCTGGATGCAGGCAGCGCAGGACCGGTCTTTGTGGCGAGGCTTGGGGGAGGCCTATGTCCAGCAGTGGACGTCCATGGGCTGATAGATAGATAGATAGATTACAAGACTATGACCTTCGATTAGTTACCATCAAATCAAATCAAATCAAAAAAAATTTATTTAACATAAATGAAAGTACATACTTGTTGAACGTCAAAAGAACTACCGCCAGAACTACATCAGATGGGCTGTGGGTTAGTTTATGTGTTTATGAAATAAATACTAAGTTATGGTGGTCGTTGTTAATTCTATCTACTATTTAGCCACTATCATGAAGTTTGTTCATCATATAAATACGATAATGATTTACACGGAAATAAACTATTCTATTCTATCAGCCCACAGACGTCCGCTGTTGACAAATATGAACTCCAAATTAATATCACAAATCATCAAAAACAAAATTAAGCAGAAAATTAAACGGAAAATTACAAATAGAAAAAAAGTCCACTCCACCTCAGAATTCAGATCTGACTGGGGGCACTTTTCATGTGTTTAAAAAAATCTTTTTAATCACTCCATACCCAAGCAAGGTCAGACGTGATGCGTTTTGTAAATCATTATTGCATCTTGAAAACTGTCGTTACAAAAAAAATACAAACTATAACTATGTTCTTTATTGAATTATAATTAAAATAAAAACCATCCGGGCTTAGTCATGTCCTCAGAGGATCTTGAATAATTCATAACTTAATCATATAGCTTCCCTGCCAATTATGTACCAGATCATTAAATAGTCTTCAATTAAGTATGACTTCCTTATTCCTAACAGTATTACTTGAAATCAAGTTGGTAGTGCTATGTTTTTTTTAATTCTTTTCCAGGCAGACAAGCATACGGCCCACCTGGTGGTGAGTGGTTAGCGTCACTTATGGACTTCAGAAATGACAAGGGCAGAGCCAAGCCACTGTCTATGACCTAGCACCTGTATATCATGTCTTTTTGTCAGGATATGGGTAAATGTAGCTTGACCTATTTGCTGCTGATCCAGTCTGCAAAAACTGTATGCACGAGGAAGAAAAAAATACTTCTGCCCGTAGTGAGACTGCTGCAAAAGATATTCAGTCCCGGATAACATGATTAGCTCTGAAGTGATTAAAAAATAGATCATCAAATAAATTTTTTGTTGTAACATTATTTATAGCTTGACTGTGTACTACAAAACGGTTCTTGGCCCAAGTTTGGACAAAGAACGTCATTGTTGTAATTTATCAGAAAATTACATCAATCTAATAGAAAAGGACTTCCTCGTTTGAAACGTAAATAAAACAGACCGAGCAATAAAAAGCCATAAAAGTGTCCCTTAATAGCTTTTTACCGGGAAAATGAAAAAATACAAATTACAGGTGAGGCTTACGTAATAAGTGCCGGAGTAACGTCTCGTTCCGGTCCGGAACTTATAATGGACGCAAATTGCCAGGTCAGAGATCTCAGATTGTCGTTTAGCACTTTATTTTCACGGTTTTTTTTTGTGTCTTTCTTAAACTATCTATCTAAAGTGATTCCCAGAATTTTTGGTACTGTAAATTACTTTCAGGTAAAATAAGTCTTTGTTGGTTTATTAAAATGGCTGTACTATGCTTCAAGCTTCAAAATGTGCGGTTTCAGGGCCGATATAGTATTTTTTATTTTTTTATTATTTTTATTGCTTAGATTGGTGGACGAGCTCACAGCCCACCTGGTGTTAAGTGGTTACTGGAGCCCATAGACATCCACAACGTAAATACGCCACCCACCTTAAGATATAAGTTCTAAGGTCTCAAGTATATTTACAATACAATAGTTAGTATAGTATAGAAGCTGAGTACTATTTGGCCTTTCAAAGCTATATTGGAGAATTTATGGCTTGGTAAGCAGCTTGGTTGTGCCAATGGCATTGCTTATGTCTACAAGTGACAGTTACTACTCATCATCAAGTGAGCCCAAGGCTTGTCTGCCTACAATTACTACTACTGCTTTGGCGCTATGACTCTAAAGTGGGTCTTGGGCTCCGACAATAAGCGCTGCTACAGTCCGGCACTTGGAACTCACGCAAATCTCCCTTAGATGGCGTCAGATCAACGGCACTTTGGCCTTCCTACGGGACGACGTCAGTCACAGGCCGATAAATTTTTAACGTTATAAAGTTCCTTGTCGTGACGCCAAAAAAAGGAAATAGAGTCTTAGATAAGGATTTTTTTTATTAACGATGGGGAATCTCACTTTACCGATACCCGGCCGACAGGGGTCGGTGCCTGGTTATGTTGGACTCCGCGTCTCCGGTGAAAAGGAAGGAGAGGTCGCGAACCGAAATCCTCGCCCTCTCGCAATTGGTCAACTGGAAACTACGTCTTTTAACTTTTCAGTCGTGAAACAGTAATGCGTTTCGGTTTGAAGAGTCGGGCAAGCCGTGGTATTGGAAAAACTGAGAAGAACTCATGTCTCAAGACGGGCAGAGTTATTAGCGTAGTGGATTTCTATGGCCTCAAGTGGACAGCCTAAAAAAGTTCAAATAAATAAAGAAGCTAGCTATTATTTATTTTAACTTACTATTAATACCCAGTTTATAGTTTGGATTTTTGGTTAAAGTAAATTATTGTATTGTCGTGGGTCTCGGAAACTTTGTTAATTTTCAAAATAAAAGAACGTTTTGAAGTTCGTGAATATTAAGTTGAAACAATCCAAGATGTCCATTTAGGCAAAGCTGAGTGGCAAAAAGCAAATAAAAAGAATGCTAAAAATTAGGAGGCCTATAGATTTTATTATTTACATGCAACTGCGGGTATGTAGCGCACGAAATAATTGCAAAATAAAAAAAAAACATGCTCATAATATGAACACAAATTGTATATTTCTAATTTTATTTCATCCGCATTAAATCAAGATGTAAGATTTTCTGTTTATTACAATCAAACTTAGTCTTTATTGACATGACTTCGAAGGATGAATTTCATTTCTTTTCACAGTTAACATTTAACCTTACGATTCTGAGAAGATTTGTGTCAAGAGTCGGCCAGTTCTATCGATTGGCAACTAGAAGCATCTTAACAGGAAATCCGATATCCCGCGGGACTGCATCCCACCGATCCTATATTCCAGGGAAATTTATATTAATATTATAATATTATTCAATATTGCTTTCTACAAACTAAAATTCAAATCACCAGCTTATACAGGTATTCTTAACCGACTTCCACAATTAAGGAATAACCTGGAGTAAAATTAACTTTCCAAAAAAATTAATTGGCACACACAGTACAGTCGTTATGCCGATTTCTTAAATTCTTCTTCTGCGTATGAATGCTAGGAAAGTGTTATGGGTTCTGTTCTGAAAAATAAATAGTCGAAAACCTTGTAGCACATATAAATAGTGTTTGTTTTTTAAATAATTTATTTAAAAGGTCGCTTTTTAACATCTAGGGTCATTAACGACCACAGCTTAGAGTATAATTTTAACTTGCATTGGCTTTAACATCATACTAAATTATATAAATCAATGGATCTTTAAAAAACCAAGGGTCTGCTTATACTTATATCTTGCTTATATCTTGAGTCAGATAGTTCGTTAAATTATTAGGGAGTTTACAAAATTGTTTTTCTATGTCATATGCTTTACATTCAACTAACAAGTGTACCACAGTTTGATCCCAACCGCGCTTACTTTTTTTTACGTTTTTATCTGTTTTGGTAATAAGATGTATGTGAGTTAAATTTGTGTGTCCAATCCGCAATCTTGTAAAAACCACTTGGTCTTTTCTTTTAATTAAGGAAAATGAATGTTTATCAAAAATTGAATTTCTAATTTTAAATAAAAATGATGTGTTATCAAATTTCCAGTCATGATCCCACAAATTTCCAGTCATGATCCCAAAGAGTTTTAATTTTGAACTTAAGATATTTTTTAATATCTGATGCAGTGGAAATGTTTAGCTGTACCTCTTCAAAATCCCTTGTTGCATTTTTAGCTTCCTGGTCAGCCTTTTCATTACCGGCTATTCCTTGGTGACTTGGAATCCATATAATTTCAAATTTTGTTTATTATGTAGTGAACCCAACAAACATTCGTTTTTTTTGTATGAGAGCAAACAAAATGATATTCGCATCTATAAAAGATTACCCGAAGAACCACAAGTGATCTTTCATAAATAACAAAAAAATATCCGATCACAATCTAGGAGCTAGACCAATAATTTCAGCCTAAAAAACATTTTTATGTCACGATCCCTTCCGATAAAATACGAAAGCAAACGTTCGGTCAAACATAAATCATTTTCAAACAAAACCAGAATATCACACGTTTGGTGAAAAGAAGAAAAATAAGAAAATCCCAACGGTCGAACTTATAAATCATTTGTGAGTAGACAAAGGCGGTAAGGGTGGCACAGCTTATGGCTCTGTTCTTATCATCTGTTCGGCGACTTTTCGCCGACACAGTGCTAATAAGGTAGCTCTATCTCCTAACTAAGAACGGCTTGATTACGAGTAGATAACATGAAAATCTGAAAAGATGAAAATCTCAAATGCTTTGCACAACCACTTCACACCGAAACGCATGACTGCTTCGTGGAAGTAATATGTACGCTGACTACAACACAATAGCACTGACGTTTACTAGTAATAGCTGATACGTCAAGTTTTGAATTCAATTTGAATTTAGATTTTGAATATTATTAGCCTTAAAATAGGAGGAGATTCTCATTTTTTTTCCACAGAAGTAAATCACCGGCGGGTGGGGTATGTGGGAGTAGAACCTCACTAAAAACTTCTGCCGCTCACAGGCGGCGTCCAACCCCGGATTGGGCCAGACTTCAGTCGGGGTTATTGAGACGGCGGGACAGAGTCGACGCAGAGCATATTACATCCATTCCACCGTCCCGCAGACGCCGGACCGGTTGTGGTGACACGACCACCGGTTCCCTCGGTCGACGACGGGTCGTGAGCCCATCTTGATGGCGCCACGATGCACCTTCCACTGGAGTAGTCGGGGGAACACGGTCTATCATCACCCGGCTTCCTATTACGGGAGGTTTTCAATTAGGTTGTTTTTATGAGTGCGTTTCATAATATTTTTTTATGAGCCTATTTTCGATAATTTATTTATTTATTTTGAAGCTGGTGCTTTTCAAATGAACCCACTCAAATTTGGCAAAATCTGACCCGTAGCTTATGAATTTACTTCAATAATTCATGTTCAATTGACTTCAGCCGCATTGATGATTTGCTCATTTTATTTCATTGCAATCGATAATTTTTTTTTGAAAATTATGATTTTTATAATTGAACATTTCATTTACTCAATAAAAATATAACATTCGATTAACAGAGAAATAGAGGAGTAAATAGTACTAAAAACTGTTTTGTTTTTGTCTATAATAATACACTTTTATATGTAATTAAGTCATTACCATCCATTTTCATTTACAACCCTAAAGTCTGAGAAGTACTGAGAATTTAAATATTTATTCAACAGCTTTTCAAACAAATCCTTCTTGTAAATTCGAACCGGTAAAATTAAATTGGGCCCTTTAAAGTCTCGCCCTTATAATCTTCAAGGGCGCGTAACAATCCCGAATCAAAAAGAACTCGACTTTGACGAGTTTAAAAATACTTTGAATTTAATAGAAAAGTTGTGAAGACGTTTACGAAGTTAAAAGTTTCTGGAACAAGTGATTTCGTTCGAAACTGGTAGTGGTTTTACTTTAGTACTTTTTGTATTAATATGGCCGTGAAGTTTACAAGGCCAGATTTTGCTGTGGTCTTATATGTTGACTGCATTTCAGCCGTATATTTTTTCTCGAGGGTCTATTCTGGCTTCGCCCTGACTGATCAAGATCACGGCTCGACTTTTAGCAATTGGTTACCGCAACCCCTAAACAAAAGATTGAAATCTCAGTTGTTCTGTATAGCACCTGCCCTACCTTTCAAATCAGAACGCATTACTGCTTTATCGTACTACGTAATCAGACACGATCGTAGGCCCCTACCTATGCAATCTCCAAATATGTCCCGTACCATTTAAATATTTCACTCACGCCTGTTTGTTTTTACAACACACACATAATAATATTAAATCTTAAATAAACACGGACCAGAGCGACCCTCAAGTTAATTATAAATCGTAAAACCGCACAGGGACGTATTGAGATTTGCAAAACGTCTGCGGTTACCTAAGGATTTTTAATGAGTTATCTAGTTTTTTATTTATTGCTTAGATGGGTGAACGAGCTTGCTGTCCACCTTGTCTTAATTAGATATAGAAGCCCATAGACATCAACCATGTAAATGGCGTCACCTGCCTTGAGACACGAGTTCTATCAGTTTCATTTTACAATGGCTGCCTTGCTTTTAAAACTTGAATACATTGATAAAGATGCAGGAAGTAGGCAGGGTCGTACGTACCCAGGTGGATTCACAGGACTCCCTATGACCAGAAAACAATAATAAAATAGAATCATTTTTTTTCATACGCGACGAACTATATAAATTTTGATAGACAGACTTATTAATTTACAGCCTGCGTTAAGTCTTCTTGTATTCTAAAAGGTGGATTAACCGTTACTCCAATTAAACCGACACTGTCTTTAAGACCCCTTAAGTCATTACGGTATTATGACTGAGTGAGTGGTGCAATAGTTAGCGCCTTTGCTTGTTGCTCCGAAGATTCGATTCCCACATTACTCGAACATTCGTGTGATGAACAGGTTTGTTTGGTCTTTTTCTGAGCGTTTGTTTTCTATATATGTATAAAATGTATGTAAGTATGTTTGTCAGTCATTGGTACCCATAACACAGGGAATACTAAATTGAGTTATTTGTTCTCAATTATTATTAAGTACTAGCTGACCCGGCAGACTTCGTAGTGCCTCAATCGATAAATAAAAGACCTAAACTTTTGGCCGACACATTAAAGGAAAAACAAAATTGTTTGTTTTTATATAATTCTGAGCATTTTCATGTGTTTTCATACCTTTTATATCTTCTCTGGACTTTCACGAATAATTCAAGACCAAAATTAGTGATATCGGTCCAGCCGTTCTCGAGTTTTAGAGAGACTAACGAACAGCAATTCATTTTTATATATATAGATAAATGAAATACAAATACAAAATGACTTTAGTAAGAATCTCAATAACATTCCAAGTCTAGCCCCTTTCTAATTAAATGAAGATGAAAATTTTTAAAACGCTCCCCTAGGTAGGGACGCTGTTTCAATCTATGTGTTTGCTACGTGGTAATTAAAATACAGAATTTCATGTTTCTATAAGCGAGTTGTTTATTAAGAAAGTTTCAAAGGAGTTCCACAGTGTATTGACACGTTGTTTGATTTTCTGTCGTCGTCTTCTTTGTCTATTGGTTTAATAAAGACGTAGTTTGAGCTAAGAAACTCTGTATAAGTCGAGTGTTTGTTTTACGATCGATAACTTATTGTAAAATAGGGTTGTGACCCCTCATATCTTGACTTAACAATGTGACTGATTTATATTTTTAAACAGCACAATTCCAAGAATCCACAGTGCCATATTATGAAACGCGTGTTCTAACTATGATTTTTATCTAGACTTTTAGTTTATATCTATAATAGAAATCTACCTATCTATCTAAGTAACTGAAAAATATCAAATATTACTCCCAACAAAAAAATTTAATGAAAATGATCATTCACTTTAGCGGCTTTATAAAAAAAAAAAAAAAGATGTTTTTTTATGTTGAAATCTGTCCCAGGTTCATTAATCTCTCGAAGAAAAAACGTCTAACGCACGCGCCAAACTTGAAAAGTATTTTAAAGTTCGGATTGCGTTAGTTTAAGGAATGTCAGAATGAATTTTTAACTATTCAAACTTTTAAGCGAAAGATATTTTATATTAATTCACGCGGACCACTGTGCTTTGACTAATTACTAATGCTGGTACCAGAGCCCTTATTATTTAAGCTGCGAAAAAGTCGTGCGTATTGATTTGACTTCCACGGTGAAGCAATAACATCGTGTAATAAAAATCAAACCCGCAAAATTATAATTTGCGTAATTACTGTTGGTAGGACCTCTTGTAAGTCCGCGCGGGTGGGTATCACCACCCTACCTATTTCTGCCGTGAAGCAGTAATGCGTTTCAGTTTGAAGGGTGGGGCAGCCGTTGTAACTATACTTGAGACCTTAGAACTTGTATCTCAAGGTGGGTGGCGCATTTACGTTGTGGATGTCTATGGGCTCCAGTAACCACCTAACACAAGGTGGGCTGTGAGCTCGTCCGCCCATCTAAGCAATAAAAAAAAATTGAACATATATTTTAAAATAGAAATAATACTTCTAAGTTATAGGTTAAAGTGGTTAGCAGTTTTCCATATTATTATAATGTCGTCGTGGCCTAAAAGAAAAGACGTCTGGTGTCGAATGTCCTTTTTCGAGCGATTCGACTATGCTGGTGTTCAAGTTTCGCAAGCGTGTACCAATTTTTCTAATGAGATAGTCTAAATCAACATATTAGGTTCGCGAATGACTTCCACAATGAAGGAATAACATCATGTAATAAAGATAAATCTCATCAAAATTGTAATAATATGCCTAATTACAAAAATTAAATAAATAATTATAAATAAAAAATAAATCTAGAAAAATATGTGAGATTATTATTTTTTTCTTTTTTTTATTGCCTCTGTAGGCAGACGAGCATACGGTCCACCTGATGGTGAGTGGTTATCGTCGCTCATGGACGTCAGCAATTCCAGGGGCAGAGCTAAGCCGCTTAATACTCTCCACAAGCCTCGTTTAAAGAAGGACATGTCACAGCGCTCGGGAAACACCGTGGAGGGGAGCTCATACCAAAGCCGGATGGTACATGGTAAAAAAGATCCCGTTTTTATTTTTTTATTTTTTAGATGGGTGGACGAGCTCACAGCCCACCTGGTGTTAAGTGGTTATTGGAGCCCATAGACATCTACAACGTAAATGCGCCACCCACCTTGAGATATAAGTTCTAAGGTTTCAAGTATAGTTACAACGGCTGCCCTACCCTCCAAACCGAAACGCATTACTGCTTCACGGCAGAAATAGGCAGGGTGGTGTTACCCACCCGCGCGGACTCACAAGAGGTCCAACCACCAGTAATCTCTAGAAATGTACTGTGGATATTCGCAGTGGCTCCCTGTAGTATGGATGAACCGGTGGCGGGCGGTGCGATGGTAAAAACGAAATGATGGTATTATCTCAAACAATACCTCAGAGCATTCTCCATGGAACATGCGGTACAAAATACAGAAAGAACCGAAATGTCTCAAAGCGAATCTATAACTAAAATTAGGTATTTTTAAGATCTGTTTCTGAAACAAAAAAGAAAAAAAAAGCTAAAAAAAAAAGTTTTCTGGTCAACTTCAATCAACTTTTCCAGTTTTTTTTTTAATTCGCATTCCTATTATTGCGCTGGCAGGCGGATAAATACCTAAAGTCGATACACCTGGGATTATTCACACATAAACAGATCAAACATTCATCAGGCTCACAAAAATATCCATATTATTAATAAATGAAATGAATGCAAGTCTTTAAAAAAATATATCCTTTTGACCACGACCTCTGACTTTGAGATTTAAACTTTTAGTCGGAAAAATTAAAAAAATAGTTATTTAAGCCGCTCCATTCCTTCGGGATTAAGGTGAGTTCTGAAAGGTTTCAATTCCAATGAAACGTTTGAAGAGCAGCCTTTGCTAAGACGTGATTAAGGTTATCTCCCATTATCGGGTGTACGAAATCCCTGAATCACTACGGGTTCGGACCTCATTATCATGCGGTACAAGATTAAAGAGACGGCGATGTCAACATATCGTTTACACAATAATTTAAATTAGTTGTCCCGCGGTAGTCGAAATTCAACTATAATTAAATGGAAATTATAAGTTTGATCATTATTATCATGGTTCTATTGTTAAAGACTTTTTTTGTACAATTTTTCCTTATTAGGAAGGGGATCTAAGCCCATACATCTTTGTCTGTTCTATATAATTTCTGAAATAAAGACTATTATTTTACTTCACACTTATAATCACAGATTTCGCCAAGATTAACTAATTTAAGTGTATTATCTATGGACTAGATTACATCATAGACAAATAATATTAAAGGAGTAATTTATTCTCAATTTGACTACAAACTTTAAGCAATAACAAAAGTTTGACAATAAATGAAGAGTATGTATGGGCGTGTGTGTGTGTGTGTCAAATACATGGTAGTGTGTGTCATGTTTCTTCTACTGATTTAATATATTTTTTAGGAATAATTAAATAAAATATAAGCATTCTACACTTCCTCTATATATTTTCTATAAGTGTGGAAAATTTCATACTCTTCCGTCCGTGCAATTTTCGTAAAAGGGGTCTAAAGTTTTTGCTTCATGTATTTANGGACCTCCACGATGACCTGGAGCTCGACCCCGTCAGTAAGTATCTACAGTCGGCATCGCTGCGCCACTTTGAGAAGGCGGCACGACATGAGAACCCTCTTGTCGTGGCCGCCGGAAACTACATACCCGATCCTGTAGACCGTTTGGTAAACCGTCGACGTCGCCCAAAGCACGTCATCACGGATCCTCCTGATCCATTAACGGTGCTTATAGGCAATACAAGCACCGGTCACCGTCCTCGCCGAACCCGTCGCTTGCGACGAAGGGCTCGACGAGCGAATTAACCCACAGACACAGCCCACTGAGTTTCTCGCCGGATCTTCTCAGTGGGTCGCGCTTCCGATCCGGTGGTAGATTCTGCGAAGCACTGCTCTTGCTAGGGTGGTGTTAGCAATTCTCCGGTTTGAGCCCCGCGAGCTCACCTACACAAGCTAGGGTACGCTGAAATAGCCTCTCAAGGCTATCAGCATAGGTAGGAAAAAAGAAAAAAAAACACACACACAAAATACCCATAATTTACCAGTATATTACGTGTCCCTTGTTTGAAATATTTACGTAACACGTTCGTCTTAATTTGTTATCGAGGTCTACAGACCAAAAACTAAAATGGAAATGTCACTGTCATCTGTTCAAATTACACGGCTACCTCAGTTTATATATAGACGTTTATATATAGATATATAGACTCATAAAAGACGGTGAAACTATGATATAATTACGCTCCTACAAGGGTATCCACAAGGTAGATATCCTGTTCACAATGTATTGTACCATGAGCTCGGCTGCCATTGCTGTCTAAAAACGTTATTAATATTAATACTTAATTTACTGGTGGTAGGATCTCTTGTGAGTCCGCGCGGGTAGGTACCACCACCCTGACTATTTCTGCCGAGAAGCAGTAATGCGTTTCGGTTTGAAGGGTGGGGACAGCCGTTGTAACTATACTTGAGATCTTAGAACTTATATCTCTAGGTGGGTGGCGCATTTACGTTGTAGATGTCTATGGGCTCCAATAACCACTTAACGCCAGGTGGGCTGTGAGCTCGCCCACCCATATATGCAATAAAAAATAATAGTAATAACAACAAGGTTTGAAAAGTGCTTAGAATGTTAAATGGTGGCAAGGTAGCCAACGATTTGACGGACCAATTGTGCCGCATAGAGTTTGACGAGAATCATAAAAACTAACAAAACAATATCCGCTATATCTTAATCTTTATAACACTATGTTAACACGGCAAATAGATGAGATTCAAGTTGGCTGACTTGCATTTTTGTATTTTTACTAATATTTTAACTTATAAAATGGATAAGTCACGTTTTGATACATTTCTATAGAGCCTTCGTGAATGCCATTAAGATATTCATAGTTTGTTTGATAATTTTTTTGGCAAATTCAAGTAAATTGTGATGTCTAAGACAGTAATTGGTGTCGAGGAGAGAATAAAGTGATGATTTTAAGCAATCAGATGCTAACTGATAGCTTCTTGTGTGATAAAAGATTGTAGATCGATGAGAATAAATATGAGACTCTCGTTTGATCTAAAACCTTTGGCATGAGACGTTCACGTGCGAGTGTACTTTACCTGAGATAATGATTCTTTCTTAAACGTTATCTGCAGCTACTATTCTTCTGTAGAAGTATACTGATACTTCTACAGAAGAGTACTGAGAAACTACTGATTTTAATAAATTTTTTTAAATGTCCTTGACATTTTTTATTACCATTCTAGGCAGACGAGCATACGGCCCAAGTCATCATCATCATCATCAGCCTTTATCTGCCCACTGCTGAACATAGGTCTTCCCCAGTGTCTTCCACAGAATGCGGTCCTCCGCCTTCCGCATCCAACGACTTCCCGCCGTGCGCACTAAGTCGTCAGTCCACCTGGTTGGAGGACCGCAGGAGGCCAGGCCTCCGTTCGAGGACTTGAATTTCGGCCCACGTGATGATATGTAATGACCGTCCCTCATGAAGGTTAGTAATGTCAGGGGCACAGCCAAATCCTACTGTTGGGGATTCTCCGAAAATCTCGTTTGAAGGAGGGCATATTATAACGCTCAGGAAATACCGTAGAGGGCGGTTCATACTAGAGCCGGATGGCACGTGGCAAAAAAGACCTTTGGAAACGCATTAAAAAATAAAAAAAAAATGTTAATTATAAAAAAATGTGCACAGAATGATTCTTAAAAACATAACATTTTTCTTGTATTATGGATTGTTTTAGGTTAGAAAACTGATTTTTAAGTCTAAGTATTAAAAAAAACATCATCAAAGAAATTCATTCGATTTTGATCTTCAAAGAAATGAACAGAAAAATATATTACATATACAGAACTTATTATTTAGTATAAATTTTTACAATTTTACAATAGCATAAATCAAAGTTAAACTTGACACATTTGAACGAAAAAATAATAATAAACACATTTAATAAAAACTTTACTTGTACCTACCTACAAGATAGATTATTTTATAACGTAGGCTTCAAAATACGTACCTAAGGGACTCTTTTTGTGTCCTATTATTGTGTGAATCCGAAAGATTTCCCTCAGGGCCGCACTCCAATTACAACACCCTCTTTTCACTCACTAATTGAGTGAGTCAGATACCGACCTGTACCTAANATAATAAACACATTTAATAAAAACTTTACTTGTACCTACCTACAAGATAGATTATTTTATAACGTAGGCTTCAAAATACGTACCTAAGGGACTCTTTTTGTGTCCTATTATTGTGTGAATCCGAAAGATTTCCCTCAGGGCCGCACTCCAATTACAACACCCTCTTTTCACTCACTAATTGAGTGAGTCAGATACCGACCTGTACCTAATTAACTCGTTCGTTGACGCAGATATTTTGATTTTTCAATAATTGAATCGTAACTAAATTGATTTACTTATTGTAAATTGTTTAAGATATTCATTTTTGGAACGAAGTTCCTGATGGGACGATGCGGAGGGGAACTCTAACTGGGAAAAAACGTCCGTAACGTAAGATTTTTATTAACAATGTACACAGTGTACGACTTAACTTTGTAATAACATACAAATTAGTAATGCACACAGTGTACGACTTAACTTTGTAATAACGTACAAATTAGTAATGCACACAGTGTGCGACTTAACTTTGTAATAACGTACAAATTAGTAATGCACACACACAGTGTACAACTTAACTTTGTAATAACGTACAAATTAGTAATACACACACACAGTGTACAACTTAACTTTGTAATAACGTACAAATTAGTAATGCACACACAGTGTACAACTTAACTTTGTGATAACGTACAAATTAGTAATGCACACACAGTGTACAACTTAACTTTGTAATAACGTACAAATTAGTAATGCACACACAGTGTACAACTTAACTTTGTAATAACGTACAAATTAGTAATGCACACAGTGTGCGACTTAACTTTGTAATAACGTACAAATTAGTAATGCACACAGTGTGCGACTTAACTTTGTAATAACGTACAAATTAGTAATGCACACAGTGTGCGACTTAACTTTGTAATAACGTACAAATTAGTAATGCACACAGTGTACGACTTAACTTTGTAATAACGTACAAATTAGTAATGCACACAGTGTGCGACTTAACTTTGTAATAACGTACAAATTAGTAATGCACACAGTGTACGACTTAACTTTGTAATAACGTACAAATTAGTAATGCACACAGTGTACGACTTAACTTTGTAATAACGTACAAATTAGTAATACACACAGTGTACAACCTAACTTTGTAATAACTTACAAAAATAACATATTTTTTTATCATTCACGATCACGATCTCAGAGCGTTCATTTGCGCAATACACTAACTCTTATGCAAACGACCGTGAAGGAAGTGTACCACAATAAATTCGCACGTTACCGAATGACCGTGGGTTTAGAATTCTGCAGTCACCTTTAGATCTACGGTCGAGAATCAGCTACATTGGATTAACGGCTGGCTAAATAATTGTTAGAGCGCATTAAAAGACCCTACAGATATATTATATTATATACTTATATATCTTACTTGTTTCTGTCACAAAGTCTCCATGCATACTATTTGAGAATCAAATAGCTGTTGAAGTCCAATTGAGATATCGACCTCAAATCTCAAAGTGAAGCACGGTATTCAAGTTGTGTTATTTATGAGCGACTGTAGCCGCTTAACACAAGGTTAGCCGTGAACACGTTTATCCATCTAGAGTAATATAGAATAATAATAAATGATCATAATATCTGTATAAGATCAGTACTTAATAGTAGGTAGCGGCTTGGCTCTGCCCCTGGTATTGCTTAAGTCCATGGGCGACGAAACCACTCACCATTAGGTGGGCCGTATCATCGTCTGCCTAGAAGGGTATTAAAAATAAATAAAATAACGGTAACCCAAATCAAACGATGCAAGACTTGTGAAGTCCAATTACATAGTACCAACACTCCAAGAACACTGGAGAGTTTGTGAAAATTCATGTTCTCGACCAAGTCACGCCGCCGTGCTCGCTGTGAGCAGTCAAATTGGCACTCCACAGCGTTCCGGCATCGTTTCAAAAGCCCGAGAACACCTGAGTATTTTGACCCCCTTCTGTTTTGCAGCCTCTTAGTTAGGAAGAGCTCTGCAAAAGGCTTTAGCGTGTGTTATAGTCAACTAAGTTTTTGTTGTCGATTTGGAGAGCATTACGGCCAAATGGACGTTGGATGTTGGCTAATAAATAATTCGACCAGTGATATAAAGGAAATAAACCATCCATGAAAGAATTGGATTGGAAATATTTTCTCATCTCTTTTAAGTATATAATAGTATGGGGCTATGTGAGCATTCCGTACCCGCCGAATGACGCATTCAAGACAAGAACAAGTTTACTCCGAATACCAAACTTTTTCAACAAAGCAATACGCCTTCGATCGGGATTGGAGCATATCTTAGTATTACGTATCATAGGTAGGTCACTAAATATTAGTATGTACATAGTTTCAATACTCCTACGTCTTAAGCCGGAACGTATGAACGTTTTTCAGTGAACATATTACGTGGCAATTTATTTTATTTTCTTAAATTAATAACAGTTTTTGGTAATTGTTTTAAATCCCACAAAACGTATTTCGGTTTAACTGCGGACCAGTTCAGTTTCGTTTTGATCGCTTTTTTAATTTTCCGTAACTAATATAAAAGTTCATAATAATGAAGTGATTTTTAAAGCAATCTTTAGTATTTCCTTAGTTTTCGTTTAAACATTTTGTGTATCATCCTCTTGTCTAATTTTTATTGGCAAACCGTTTCGTAAATATGGTGGCCTTAATTTAAGCTTCTGTTATCGTTTAATCTAACGTTCTTTACTATCAATATATGATTTGCGATGTTTCTATTTTTTTACAGTTTTCGTAGTCACAGGCTATGAATGTTAGGTAGCCTATTCTCTCACTATACCTATACCTTGCTCTTCAATATTATTCACTTTGTCACCAGCAATACCTTTTTAATATTTGCAAGTAAATTTTTTTATTAAGCAACTAGCTGACCCAACCGACTTCGTAGTGCCTCAATCGATAAGTAAAGGACCTAAACTTTTGTATAAAATAAACATAAAACAAACAAAAGGAATCCGTCCAACGGCGACGGGAGAAACATCAAAGGAAAAACAAAATTGTTAATTTTATTTTATTCCGTGCATTTTCATATTTATCTACCTTTTAAACCTTCTCTGGACTTCCACAAATTCGACGGCCAAATCGGTCTAGCCGTTCTCGAGTTTTAGCGAGACTAACGAACAGCAATTCATTTTTATATTTATAGAAGATAGATTATAGATATTATGCCTTCATGTTACAGCAGCAACGATTTCGTTATTGGCTTTGAAACAAAATATTCATTTGAAAAAAGGCCTGCAGAAATTCGTGGATGGGGAATCGAGAACAAAGCGCGCTCTGTATGGTTAGTTGTATTTGGAAAGTTCCTAGTACTGTGCCGATATTTATTTGTTCGTTGTTTCGTTTTTCGGCTAGTGAGTTCGACGTTTCGCGGATGTTTATTTAATTCTTTCATTTACCGACCAAAGGGTTTTGATTAAAATATTTAAAACCCACTTTGTTACAATAGATGTGGAATTTTTGTATGCATTGATGGAGTAGGGAAACTAAGGAGTATCTGGTGTTAGGCAATTAGCTAATACAATTATTTTGCGGCAATAATAAGCAGAATGGTGGTATCACAAATAATACTGCTACACCGGTAATAAGTAACGCCATCTATCGCCGAATAGTCGAACGAATATCGAAGGACCTAGTACCTAGAGCGCTCGAGAAGTACAACGCCATCTATTGTCAGATAGCGGAAAAACAATACTAGAAATGTGTGAAATATTCTCGATAATTCTAGGGATGTGGTATCAGCTATAAAAGCGTTGCAGAGATGACACGCATTTGTAGTCTGGCGTCAACTCAACGTTCTGTACAAAACAACCACAATCTCTGATGTTGAGATAGTGGTTTCATAAATTTTAAAGTCATACGATTTTACCAAGGACCTACTTATCATGTCAATTATTCTTAGAAACTTTGTATTGAAACGTACTCTTGACGAATGCTGAATTGCTCTTGACTGAAGTCGTCGTGGCTTAAAGGATAAGACGCCCGATTTTTTTTTTTTTTTTTTTGTCTGGAGGAAATCGCCGGACTTCCGCCCTTCACTGGGGATGGAGGGCGGGGCATGTCGGAGTCGAACCGACTAAAACCTCCTGTCTCTCAACAACCAACGTCCAAACCTCGCATGAGACAAAACTCATGAAAAGGCAAGGGGGGAAAGTGAAGCGTTTAGTGCGGAGCACATCTCTCCCATCACCCTCCCCCTCGGGACGCCGGACTGGCGGTCGTCGGCGCCACGACCACCAGCCCTCTCGGTCGGCAGGCTATCCGAAGCCCGCCTAGATGGCGCCGGTTAGAATGGTCTATCCTACGGAATACCCCGCTGGGTCAGAACCAGCGTGGGTTGAGGATAGCCGGCCTTCCATCACCCGGATGCTCATGCATAAAACGCGTGCAGAGCAGCTTGCACGTCGTCTTCTTAGGCCCCCTTCGTCGGTCCCCAGGCCGACATGTGAGGGAGACCCGAAACACTTAGAGGGCCAGGGCTTGGGCGATATCCGCCTCCCTGGCCCCCGCTCGACGGCGGCGGGCCTGTGCGTCTCTCACGCGCCCCGCCGCCTCCTTCTGCGAGATGGTGCACTCGCAGAAGTCGAGCATCGCCTTCCACGACTCGTCGTCACCGAGCATCGATGCCACAACACTCGGCAACGACAAGTCGTTTCCTATTTTTGCGACGAGGACACGGCGCCACCCCTCCCATGCGGGGCAGGCGACGAGCGTGTGCTCCGCCGTGTCCAAGTCGCAACCACAATGGTGGCACTCTGCCGTCGGCTCGGCTCCGATCCGGTGCAGGAACTCACCGAAGCAACCATGCCCAGTGAGCACCTGCGTGAGCCGGAAAGTGAGGCGTCCTCTGTCACGATTCACCCAGTTCACAAGAACCGGGCGAATCGCCTCGACGGTCCTACGACCAGCCGAAGGATCGGCCAGCCGTCTGGACCATGACTCCAGCGCCCGATGTATTCATGTCGAAGGATGCGAATGTGCCGATGTTCAAATCCAACAATTCAATCCAATTTTTTCTAATAAATTTCTTACTTAGCACATGTTCATGATTGATTTTCACAATGAAGAAGTAGAATATCTATATATATATAAATGAATTGCTGTTCGTTAGTCTCGCTAGAACTCGAGAACGGCTGAACCGATTTGGCTAATTTTGGTCTTCAATTATTTGTGGAAGTCCAGAGAAGGTTTAAAAGGTAGATAAATATGAAAATACTCGGAATTAAATAAAAATAACAATATTGATTTTCCTTTGATGTGTCCCCCGTCGAACGGATTCTTTTTGTTTGTTTTAAGTTTATTTTATACAAAAGTTTAGGTTTTTTATTTATCGATTGAGGCACTATGAAGTCTGCCGGGTCAGCTGGCTGTGTAATAAAAATCAATCCCGTAGAGATTGTAACAACTAAACGATTAAGAATAAACAAAAAATAAACCTCTAGTATCAAGCTGAGTGGCATGCCCGTTGTGATTTTTATGAGTTCCGGTAACCACTTAACACTGGCAGAGAGGAGAGATCGTTAACTTGTTTACACAAAAAAAAAGAAATAATATATTACTAAAGCGGAACAAAATTGGTGCACTTTATAAAATGGCCTAAAATGTTTTCCATCGAAATATGAAATAGTTACTTTTATCAAGACTAAAATGCAATTCCTTTGCAATTCAATGAGAAAACACTAAGAATTATAAACGGTATGTTCGTGTTCTGATTAGTAAGAATCCGGTGTTATCGTTTAGTCAATGTGGTTCGATTATGGGACAGATACTGTGGATTAATCTGACTAATTGCTTTTTGGGCGAGAAAGTACTTCGGGACCAATATCTAAATCAAACCTGATCTAATACGCCAATATCCCTCATGGCTTACTTTTACAGCATCCAATACCAAACAATAAAAATAATACAAAACGTATGTAACAAAGAAGCAGCTGCAAAATGCAAATCGAACTACGGAAAATCTCATCCCTATGCAAATCAGCGCGTACCAGATATTTCGCTGAAAGTATTGCACTTTTTGTGTAAATGAGCAAGTAAAGTAATAGATTGAACAATATTGAAATAGAAAAGGATAGTTATTTCCTAAGTTTATTACACGCATTTTCCGCAAGAGTATCCGGATGATGGAAGACCGGCTATCCTCGAACCCGCTGGTTTTGACCTAGAGAGGCATTCCTTGGGAAAACCTATTCTAACCGGCGTCATCTAGGCGAGCTTCGGATAGCCTGCTGACCGGGAGGGCTGGTGGTCGTGGCGCTGACGACCGCCGGTCCGGCGTCCTAGAAGGGAGGGTGATGGGAGAGATATACTCCGCACTATACGCTTCAGTTTCCCCCTTTGCCTTTTCACGAGTTCTGTCTTATGCGAGGTTCGGACGTGGGTTGTTGAGCGACAAGAGGCTTTTAGTTGATTCGATTCCGACATGCCCCGCCCATCATCCCCAGTGGAGGGCGGAAGTCAGGTGATTTCCTCCTGACCAAAAAAAAATAATTATGATTTTGAATTTACTAACGATACATTATTTGTTGTGATAACTTTTAGACTGACATTTACCGGCGACCCCTTATTCGTGTGGATTTTTACCTTTTCATTTCTATATGATTGCATTTGCGATCCGGCATAAATCTATACTAATATTCTAAAGCTGAATAGTTTGTTTGTTTGATTGAACGCGCTAATCTCAGGAACTACCGGTCCAATTTGAAAAATTCTTTCTTAGATAGCCCATTTATTGAGGAAGCCTATAGGCTATATATAAGATCACGCTAAGACCAATACGAGCGGAGCACCAATAAATAATGTTTCAAAATCGGTATTTTTTCCTTTTAAGAGCTTCCGCTGCGTGCGCTGCGGAAACAGTTAAAGTATTGCTAAAATAATGTATGACAAAATTGGTCCCCTTTAAAAGTATAAAAAAAAGTCCGCGATAGATATTTTAAGGTTGTCTCACTATAAATTTTTTTATGCCAACCAAATTTGTTGTAAAATAAGGCATTATTTGTGAAGAGGTTTTTATAAAAATAATATTAATCCTTATCTAAATAAATAGGTTATTCATTACCAGTATTTAATTTAGAAGAAGCTTGCCCTTTACAGCATTTGATTTCAATGACTATCTTAGAAGATATTGCAGTTTTAAAAAGACATCGCAGCAAAATAATGATCATGTGCGTAATAATGATGTACAAGGCACCGGCCGGCCGGTGTGCGGCGGCATACAATAAGAAGAATAACAAGAAACACCCAAATCACTTCAAGGTAGGCTTTAAAAATTGTAGATGTTTCTCGATTTCTCCAGGATCCCATTATCAGTTCCCGATGAGTACAGGACCGTTCGGGAAGACTACCCTTTCGAACAAAAAAATTATAAAGAATTAATTATCAGCATTGAAGCATTCTCGAGAAATCGGTGAACATACATAGATTAAAAAATTGTGGTCGAATTGATAACCTCCTCTTTTGAAGTCAGTTAGAAAGCGTGATTTTTGGTCCTTAAAATAGCTCCTTAACATTCTATTATAATATTCAAAAATATTTTCACATTCTACTTAAATGAAGTCGTGGGTAAAATTTAACGTTATCCCAAAGTAACTATTTCACTCGAACGAATTCGCGGGCAAAAGCTAGTAGTTTATAATTTATAATTAAAATTTATATATAAATTTGAAGCTCAGGCGACAACAAAATCGTCCTGGTTTTTAATAGTCACGTTAGCAGGTTTGTAAACCGCAGCTACGTCCTTGTCGCACCACACTGTAGCTTGCGTGTTAGATTCGTGCTCAGTAGGAGGAAAAAAGTAGCCTTTATTGTTTTTTAGGTTTCAGACTATTTCCACACCTCCCGGACCTTACGCCGACAGATTTTTACTCTTTCCAAAGCTTGGACAGCTTCTCGTTAGAAAAATTTTAATACCCGACAGGTAGTACAAAATGTCATTAAAGTGTTTTGGCTCCCGTACACCTGACTTCTACAGAAAGGGTGTTGAAAAAATATCACTGTGCTGGCCGAGAAGCATGGATAGCATGTGTGAATATTTTATTATAAAAATAGATAATTATAGAATTAAAAAAACTTTTATTTTATTTACTAAATGGCAATTTCTTAGAAGTTTTTTTTTTTCATTTAGTTATTCGCAGTATTTGATGAAGATCTTTCGATATTAGTAATAGCTTTCATCGGATTGAATTTTTACGATTTTCACGGTGCACGAAAATCGGTTTCACCGGATTGCCCAGCTCATCTGCCTATTGAATTGTGCAGGAACCATTTTTATTGCTTGTCCGCTAATAAAAACGATTCGAATTCAGTAAGCGGCGTTCTAAACACAAAGTGTATTCAACAAAGATGATTGACATCGGAATATTAATAATAAAATTTCAGTGAACTTTACACAAACTGTACACACAAAGTATTTATGATTAAAATGTCAATTTGCAGACGCTTGCACTGGGTTCAATGTATTTTGCATCAACGAATAGTTCGATGAAATTTAATTTTCAACTTCATTCTCATAGGAAAACTGTAATTAAAGTGTCAATAGGGTTGGAGGTAAAAGTCGTGACTTTTTGCTATATATTTTGGTATAATTGTATCCATAATAATGGACTCGATTTTTTTTTACCACGGTGTTAAAGGTCACATGCGTAATTGTATTGTATGGCGGATGTTACGCTCTTCAACGCGAAACCTTGACAGCTTCGCACAGAAATATGCAGAATGATACCTCCCATGTGGGTTCGCTCTAAGTCCTGTATCCAATATTATATTCTATAATGTCTACCTAGTGTATCAAATACGGCTAATTTATTCCAATAAACGTAGCTATTAACTAGCCTAGTTGCCACAATGGCGACCAGAGAATGATAACTATCCATCAGAAATGTAACAAAATTTTAGTAAAATTACTGGAATTCAAATAAGCTGGGATGAACAAACAGAGCGTTATCGTGCAGATGTCGTTATTGTTTTGCCTCGGTTCTAACTGTTGTACAGTGCGTNAACTATCCATCAGAAATGTAACAAAATTTTAGTAAAATTACTGGAATTCAAATAAGCTGGGATGAACAAACAGAGCGTTATCGTGCAGATGTCGTTATTGTTTTGCCTCGGTTCTAACTGTTGTACAGTGCGTGTATATAGTGAACCTTATGTGTGGAGCTATGAAATGGGCGACTGAGCACCGTGATATTTGAATTTCATGCGAATATTATGTAGTTGTGTTGGAGTATCATTGGAAATAATAGCTTTGATTTATTAGATTAGAAACATCAGGTTGATTGCCTGGGTGGAATAGAAGACGGCGCTGAGATCGCATTTTTTATTTTTTTTTATTGCTTAGACGGCGATTTCGACTTAGTGGACGAGTCCCACATCTAAGAAATAAAAAAAAGCTGCAATAAACTGGAGCAATAAAAAGACTGTCTAACCATCCCACTGTCATAGACTAACTTGTCAAATGTCACAGATTAACTGACACTTACCATACGTCAATGTCTAATGAAGGAGTCAATAACAAGTCTATCAATAATCAATTGCAATCTACCAATTATTTCTGCCGTGAAGCAGTAATGCGTTTCGGTTTGAGGGGTGGGGCAGCCATTGTAACTATACTGAGACCTTAGAACTCATATCTTAAGTTGGTTAACGGCATTTTCGTTGTAGATGTCTATGGGCTCCAGTAACCACTTAACACCAGGTGGGCCGTGAGCTCGCCCAACCCTCTAAGCAATAAATAAAAATAAAAAAATTCAGACCTCGTTCGTGGCTTAGGTCTGAATTGTAGAGTATTACAACTGTCGCAACTCTTCAGAACAACATTAACTTCTACGTTCTAAGCCGAATTCAATATAGTTTGCAATAAAATATGTATTGAAATTGGCTCAGAAATTTCAATTCAACAAATATAATAATATTTTCTGTATGTATGCTGTAAATGCACAATATTTATTTCAATTACTGATCTGTTTTAGACACTGTACTGAAAGACTAATTAATTCACCTTTTTTTTTTATTGCTTAGATGGGTGGACGAGCTCGCAGCCCACCTGGTGTTAAGTGGTTACTGGAGCCCATAGACATCCACAACGTAAATGCGCCACCCACCTTGAGATACAAGTTCTAAGGTCCCAAGTATAGTAACGACGGCTGCCCCACCCTTCAAACCGAAACGCATTACTGCTTCACGGCAGAAATAGGCAGGGTGGTGGTACCCACCCGCGCGGACTCACAAGATGTCCTACCACCAGTAATTACGCAAATTATAATTTTGCGGGTTTAATTTTTATTACACGATGTTATTCCTTCACCGTGGAAGTCAATCGTCAACATTTGTTGAGTACATATTTCATTTGAAAAATTGGTACCCGCCTGCTGGATTCGAACACCGGTGCATCGCTTCAACACGAATGCACCGGACGTCTTATCCGTTAGGCCACGACGACTACTAAACAGTATTAAGATGAATTAATTAGTTTTTTATTAATCCTCAAGTTTAATGGCTAAACAGCTATAATTAAAATGTGCATTGTACGACTATTAATGTGTGACAAAGCGACCACACACATCCTGCTGTCAACTGTTACTAAAATTTATTGGAATGTTCTTATTTTAGGTCTTAACTTAACATTTTGATGCACAGCCAAAATATTTAAAATATACAGATTCGATAACTGTGAAGTCAAACATTTGAGATTCGAGGTAGGTACTAGTATATTGTGAGCCCTCGCGGGTAGGTATTATCTTCCTCTGATTTCTGCCGGGCAGGTACCTTTTAGGTTTGTATAGTGGAAGAATTTTATAAAACAGTAGCCATGTTCCAATATTTGCGATTTTTTTTATTGCTTAGATGCGTGAATGAGCTCACAGCCCACCTGGTGTTAAGTGGTTACTGGAGCGCATAGACATCTACAACGTAAATGCGCCACCCACCTTGAGATATAAGTTCTAAGGTCCCAAGTATAGTTACAACGGCTGCCCCACCCTTGAAACCGAAACGCATTACTGCTTCACGGCAGAAATAGGCAGGGTGGAGGTACCTACCCGCGCGGACTACCAGATGTCCTACCACCAGTAAAAAACATCTGTTGGTTAACCAATAAACTGAAACTATATTATGTGCTGAACAATCCACAAGCTATTCATGAGGAATGATCTTGAGATGTCGAGACGCGAGGAGCCTCGGATCGGAGCGGACCGCAAACTTTATCGATAGCTTCTTGAGCACGATCGTCGACACGAAAACCCCTTCAGTGTCGCTTACTTTGGAATATTTTAATTCTTGTTTACGTCTTTATTATAGATCGTTCCGTTATGAATTTTATACGATAATACGGCAGTGAGTATACTTTACGTAATATAATATAGGGATTAACTTAAAGTTAAAGCTGACGTAGAAAAAAAAAAATTTTTTTTTAATGTGAAACCTCTGTTACCTCGTCTCAAACTTTTTCGTCTGTGTGTTGCATGTCGCGTGACGGGCGGCCGCGGAGTAGGGATAAAGTGAAAGGCGCTCGTCAGAGCCGCCAAGGCCAATATGGCGGCGCCTATAGTTCGCAGCAGCTGACCGTGTAGTGTACAGACTATTACTCATTTGTGCCAGTGGTCCATGCTTTTTTTTTTGTTTTTGTCAGTATATTTTTTTATTTATTGCTTAAATGCTTACTAAAGCCCATAGACATTTACAACGTAAATGCGCCACCCACCTTGAGATATAAGTTCTAAGGTATCAGTATAGTTACAGTATAGTTATATTACCAAATATATCAATCATATTGAGCGACCAAACACCCGAGAAAATGTAAAAACAAACAGAAATTAGTTATTATATAATTGAAAATATTTTTACGATTTAATCTCAGTTTTCGCGGTCGTAGCCGCCCGTCTCGGGAAAATTTGAGAAAACACAATGTAAATATAGTTTAATAATTTTAAACAAGTCTTGAACAATAAGCTGAATAAATAAAGTATTTTTTTTTATCCCCGTGGCTCTGGTCAAAACATTAATATAAAAATAATCAAGTTATCGTATTTTCAGCAGTTCACGAAACCTATGCAAATATTAAATTGAACGGACGTCTGCGTGTTCATGAAAATAAAGTTGAATTAATGTTGTATAAATATATACAGGTTAGGTAATAAGAGGGTGTTAATAGGAAGCAACTTTTATCTGTTTTTATTGTCTGATTCTGCGCAAACATTTTCATATATACATACAATTTTTCTTTTTTTTTATTACTTAGATGGTTGGACGAGCTCATGGCCTATCTAGTGTTAAGTGATTGCCGGAGGCCATAGACATCTACGCCGCCATCCATCTTGAGAGAAAATTCTAATGTCTCATTTAAAAAGCAGTACAACGTCTGCTCCACTCTTCGAACCGAAACGCATTACTGCTTCACGGCAGAAATACGCAGGGTGGTAGTACCTACTCGTACAGACTTAAGACGTCCTACTACCATTAAAATACGTCATACCACGACTAAGACTTGCACTCGTATAGTCTTGAAAAAAAAATTTATGGCGAAGTCAACGAAAACATAATAGTCTGGTAAAATATATATCCCGTATGCTAAAGACTTGAAGAATCGTCCCACCGTTAGAGTGATCCCGCGGGAGCTCTCAGCACCGGATTAGATGGGACTCAAACAAATGCTCTTAACTTAGTCGGCGCTCGAGTGAGGTGAAAAACAAAAGGGGGTTCCGCTTTTAATGCAAATACACTTTTATTTCGTTCGTCGTAGCGAAGAGTCGAAAGTAATGTTTAGAGTTGAAGTCGTGTAATCCTTTAGTGATTTTGAATAGACGTTACTAGTAGCTATAAGGCTTATTATGAGCCCACACAGGCCGATGTAAATGATATTTTGTCGCGCGGTATATTCTGTGCATCCATGTTATATTATATAATTTAAATTACTTTTTTTTTTAATACAGCAATGCTTAAGGTTTAAAAACGCTAAAACTATTTTATTTATTGCCCTTCTAGGCAGACGAGCATACGGCCCACCTGATGGTGAGTGGTTACGGTCGCCCATGGACTACAGCAATGCCAGGGGCAGAGCCAAGTCGCTGCCGCAAAATAATAATATAAAGCAAATCATAGTATTTTATGAGCGCTAAGATAAGTAAATTTTCAGATGCCATGGTTGCTGCACTATTGACACCCATGGGTGTATGCCAGAATGGTAACCACTAATCATATAGGCTATATGGTCATCTTGGAAGGGAACACAGATTCTTCTCAGTTGTTTGCACTCTTGGCAGACTTATCGTGGCCATCAGTTCGGGTGGTGGTGCGCTTCACTAGACTTCGCCATTCCTCGCGTACCACGCCCATTTTGTTCACTCGCTGATGGGATCGTTTAGAGCTGCCATTATTTGGTCGGTCCATAGGAATATAACTGACACGCCAATTTAAAATTTCAATTGCATTGTTCTATCCATAATTTAAACTGTCATTCATGCTTATGAAGTATATTATAATATTCATTCATATAATATAACTCATCTCTGGGGGCGTCTTATTATGTGGCCCACGACGACGTGAACGCCATAACACGCGATACAATTCCGTATAAATAAATGGTCCCTTGCGTGTGGTAATTCAGTTTCTCTGGACTCTTAAAATATTGCATAAGCTTCTATTAAATTTCCAAGTTTCCTCCTATTGCTACAATTTTGTTAATCAAAATACAACAAATTTATTATACTAAGCAATAATATGAAATACCATTAAGAAATTCATTGATGCGAATACAGAATAATAATAATAAAGCTTTCTTTATTCCATACAAAAATAATTAACACATAATTGCAAACAATTTGAACTTACATTAACGGATTAAAAAGATAGTTTCATATATTAATTTATTATTTATTTATTATTTACATTATTTCAGTACGGGCCCCCTTCAGGTAAAAGCTTCCTCTAAGGTACACAACTTCTTCTTATCCTTGGCGATGTTCAGCCAATCTTTACCAGCCACTGTTACAATTCCGTCTACCCACCTGACGTACGGGTAGCCTTTAGCTCTCTTTCCTCGTGGACCTGTCGATACGACCGATCTTTTTCTCAATATGTTGACATTGTATCTAGACAGATGGAATGCCCATTTCCATTTCTTTTGTAGCGAGAATGTTAACATTACATTTGTCATCATACAGCATCTGTTATTTTCGATTTCTGGCGGATATTCGAACGATAGATAAGAACACATATATCTACATTATTACAACTACTGGTCTAGATTCCGCCGATCCAAAACAAAATGTAAGTTCATAGAAAAATAGTTAAATTTCCTGATTTAGGAAAAAAACGCAAATCGCGAATGCGCAGCGTCTTCACAATGACTCATTTGGAGATTTATAAACTTTAAAATCGCATGAAATCGCTCGAACACGGCGTGAATTAATTCGTTATGAAGACAGAACTCTGCGGTGTTATCTCGCACAGACACGCCGACGCAGATAATCGGGGTTGGCAATTGCGCAAATTTGCCGCGACTCTCATAATCTGCCAATGTACATTACGTACTACGGTCGAATGTTACTCGGTTAGCTGGCATATCTGGTACAGTTTAGATGGCTGAAGCAACATTTTTCATTTGTCTGAAGAGAGAAAGAATACTCTGGAAACTGTTTCGGCATGTCCAGTTTTTTTGTTGCCCACTGCTGAACAATCTAGCGATGAAGGCAATTTGCCTTAGATGCTAATGCTTTACATTATCTGATAATCAAAAATATACGAGCATTGGTATATTTATAATATATGTATGTAACATTATTTAAAAAGTTTTAAAACGATTTTTAGTTTAATAGCATCGAAATTTGGGAAAAACATTAAAATTAAATGTCGTAGTGATAGCCCGTTAAATTAATAATAATAAATAATATTTATAATGTAAATAACCAGGATGATTTAAAATAATTACCTTTAAGTACTACTATTACCATAGATAGATGGACGCTAAATTGATAAGTGAACGGTAACGTTAAGTTGGCACAGCTTTAAAGTGTATTTTTGAAGTTATTTATGTATCTGAGGAGCCATAAATTCAATTCAAAGCTCGTCAAAAAATCTCATAGATTGACAAAAAATATTAGAAACAGAATACAAATATAAGGATATTTAAAACTATTTAATTACATGAAGTGGAAGATGCCATATCATATTAAGTTTCAGTTGTTTGGATAATGCAGTAAAAAAAGAGAAAGCAAGAGGCTTATCCTTTATAAACCCAAGGATATAGGGATTCGGAATGAATCATTAAAGATCTCATTTGTTATTAGGTACATGGTGCTAAGTGGTTGTTGAATCTCATATACATTTCATCTGGAGTTATTAGGCTTAAATGATCTAGAGCAACGGCTTCCCCACTCTTCGAACCAGTCACTGCTACGTGCCAGAAATAGGCAGGATGAATGTTTGGGCTTAGAATAAGCTCTACTGTTAATAATTAGGCAAATATTGTTACGCCGGTAAGAGTAACGCCATCTGTCGACGATTAGCAGAAACGAATATCAAAAGAACTAGTTATATCGAGAACGTTCGAGAAGTGTAACGCTATCTATTATCAAATAGCGGAAACACGTATCGAAACGACTCGTCCTATCGAGAATGTTCTCGATAGTTGTAGAGTTGTCGTGACGACTATAACAGCATTGCAGAAATAACAATATTAATTTGTTAGATTTTAATTTGATAATATGATGATGTTCTATGTATTATCGGTGACGGAAATTTATTAAAATGTTTTAATTATGTAGGTACAATTCATGACAAAAATTGGTATCCATATGCGGGATTTGATGCTTCCACAGTCGCTCCATACGAGTACAATGAGCGATTTATCCTTTAGGCCACGACGACTTTCTAACATCGACTTTGAGCTGTTGCTATGGCGGTATCCATCATAGAACACAAGATATTTGACAGATACCTGAATCTCGCTTACGACATTTTCAAGATAAGTTTGCATATATACAAAGTTCCGAACAACAACATTCGAACCGTCGGTCTGCCGAGTAATATCACCAGCTCGGTGGAAGATCTTCTCTGCGTCGTATACCTATATTACTAATCTTAGTTGGTCCTGATAACGCAATAATGGATTATAGAAGTACCTCTTCCTGTCTGTATGTATAAACTACATAGGATCATCAATTAAGATCAAAAATTTAAAAAGCTTTCATGTAAACTACTTATATTACAATCAATTTACAACAACTTAGTCGTAAAAATAAAATATAAACAACACTAGAATAATTGAAATGTTCAGTAACATGAAACTTTCGAATCAAAAACACATGAAAATCTCATTAAGTATTGGTTCTTTGATCTCCGTTTGAAATTAAAGTTTCTGAATAGCAGTCACTCTGTGTGGTCTCTTCGAGTTCAATGTACGAGATGCGAAGTTTGAATAATAATGAAGACAAAGCTTATTTTCGACGTCCTAATAGGAAAGATGCAATTCTTTATTGTATGGATAATAATAATAACAAATAACTGGGAAAAAAATCACGCACAGTCATCCGATCCCAATAAAACATACTTACCGTCTGCTGGTAGGATCTCTTGTGAGTCCGCACTGGTAGGTACCACCGCCCTGCCTATTTATGCCGTGAAGCAGTAATGCGTTTCGGTTTGAAGGGTGGGGCAGCCGTTGTAACTATACTAAGACCTTAGAACTTATATCTCAAGGTGGGTGGCGCATTTACGTTGTAGATGTCTATGAGCTCTAGTAACCACTTAACACCAGGTGAGCTGTGACCTCGTCCACCCATCTAAGCAATAAAAAATAAATATACTTCTTTATATATATAGATAATAAGCTAATAAGCACCCCGATAAATAGCAAACAAACTCGCGGGAGCAAACAAATTGGGCAAAACTGTTCGTCACACATTGCTTGCCCGATCTGGGAATCAAATCCGTATTGTGAGATCGTCTGAGTTCATACCGCCCAACCCGCTTATATCAGAAAAAGCAGAAATACTATACCAATTTAATTGAGAATTCAATCTTCAACCATTCTATCGAGTTTCCTTAACAATGCACGAAAAAAATAAAAAAATATAGTAAGGACTCCATTACTTTTGTGTTCAAAATTTAGTACGCTAACAGATGGTGTGTAGAAATACGAAACTACAATTAAGCTATGTGTGTATATCAAGTCGAATTTCCATTCATGAGCTTTTATCCGCAGAAAGCATAGCATCTCCGCTATTGGAAAGACAATCATCGCAAATGGTCTTATCCACGCCAAAACCGCACATACGTCTAAAGGCTTAAAGTTGATATTCGAGTATGCGCATTCCAATTCGATTCAATATTTTACAATAGGAAATGCATTGTGAATTCCCATCCCTGAATATCGGAGCTCTGAAGTTTAGTGCAAATTGCATTTTGGTATTTGATATGGATCATTCTCGAACAATATGTACAAACATTTCAATTTGTATCGTGAAATAGGCAATCGGACACCAAGAATAAGTTGTAGGTGACGTCTCAAGAGCGCTATGAGATGTTCTTCTTGCAACTAGATACAACAAGAGTCTTAAGTGGTACGCAGCGGCCCGGCTATGCCTCTGGTATTGCTGTTCATGGACATCACTCCTCTTCGGCAGAGACGTGTACTTCTACATCTAGAGATAACAAAAAAAAAGAAGTCAATCAGTTTTTTTAAGGTGAACCTATTTTAATTAAATTATTAACTGAATCACATTTTGGTGAAACGTTAAAGATTTCGATCACTAATTAAAATGGAATTTATTTCTCATTATTGTTTTTGCAAAATCGGGATAGGCTCATTACCTTTAAGGTGATAAGTGGTAACCAGAGCCCAACGAAATCACGAAATCATCGTCACCATGTCGCCATATTGAGGAATGACGCCTACTTCTTAATTGTATTGTATAAGGGCTGTCTTCCTTTCAACTACTCAAATTGATGAGTTAAAACACACGCTTCGCGATAGAAATGAGCAGGACAGTGCTATCTACCCGCGCGGGCTCAGAAAGTACCCGACCATCAGCGTAGTATTTTTAATTTTTTAGTTTTAGTTAAGTTAAGCACCTCGAAAAATACTCATGTATTTTTATATACTAGTAGTCCCCCAGTAGTCAATATTCGACTATAATTAATTGAAATTATAAGTTTGAACATTAGTATGGTTCTATTGTCAAAGACTATAATTATACTTCTATAATCACAGATTTCGCCAAGACTGCACTATAGACAAATAATATTAAAGACAAACAATATTAATCTATTCTCTATTAAAAGTGTGACAATAAACAAAGAATACGAGCATATATTATTTTAATATACTGTATGTATATATTTTTCCCTATCTATGCTGATAGCCTTGAGAGGCTATTTCAGCTTCGCCCTAACATGTAGGTGAGCTCACGGGGCTCAAACCGGAGTGTTGCTAACACTGGCCCTAGCAAGAGCAGTGCTTCGCAGAATCTACCACCGGATCGGAAACGCTCTTTCTTTATATTCTCTACTAGCGACCCGCCCTCGCTTCGCTTCGGAAACATTAAAACACACATGAAACCAAAAAAAAAATATTAAAAAAAAATTAAAAAAAGTAGCCTATGTTCATCAGGGACAATGTCGGCTTCTAATGGAAAAAGAATTTTTCAAATCGGTCCAGTAGTTTTGGAGCCTATTCGAAACAAACAAACAAACAAATCTTTCCTCTTTATAATATTAGTATAGATAAGTGTGGGAAATTTTATACTCCTCCGTCCGCGCAATTTTCGTAAAAAGGGGTACCAAGTTTTTGCTTCACTTATTATCTGATCCTTAGTTTTGGACCTATTTGAGCTCACAACCCTTTATGTAGCGTAGACGAAGACAGTCGAGGGAGCTAAGTAATTAATAGCGAAACATTGAATAATAATATGCTTCATATCATGTAAATATCACAGAAAGTCCAACAACACAGGGCTTATTTAGCCTCAGTATACGATATCATAATACATAATTATGTATATATCAGGATTTTTTATTTTTGCATATATGGGTGGACGAGCTCACAGCCCGCCTGATGTTAAGTGGTTAGCGGGGCCCATAGACGTCTATAACGCAAATGTTGCCACCCACCTTGAGATATGAGCTCTGAGGTCTTAGTATAGTTACAACGGCTGCACTACCGCTCAAACACATTACTGCTTCACGGCTGAAATAGACAGGGTGGTGGTACCTATATGTGCGGACTCACAAGAGGTCCCACCACCGGTACAATAATTTTTTTATAAGTTCCCTAAGGGCGAAGCAGTTTATTTTACTACAAATATCTTATCCAACACGTGCTCCGCTTGCGCCTTTAATATCACAGGCCATACTTAATAAGCACGTCCTAAATATTAATTTTGGTATTCAAGTTTCCGAGAAAACAGTCTTTGGTAATGCTTACTGTGAAGCGTTCTCATGAATTTTCCGGGTGAAATTGTGATAAAATATTTTTCTTATTACTGATAATATTTTTCTTATTACTGGTAATATTTTTCTTATTACGGGTCAAATTAATAATTGGTATTTTCAGATGGCTAAATAATTTTTTTTTTTTTTCTTAGATTTCATTTGATAAGTAAGGTTGCTTAGTAGCGCCGAACGATCTGCCTAATTGGGAGCTGTGTTTTTAGGATTATCGAACGGAGACTGTCCTACGCTCTTACCAGTAGTATGTAAGGGGTGATTATAGCAGTCACTACCTAATTTATAGCTCTTAAGATGTCGGATTATTTTTTTATGAAATTTACGTGAAGCCCCTATCACGTTTATCCTTAACGGTTTCTATAGATCACCGAAAGGGCATTGTGAGCAAACCTGGGTAAGTAGTCCGGTCCTATTTATTTCAGACAAAACGATAAGAAGCGGCAGTTCTGCGGTAAAGGAAGGATGCACAGTACCTTACGTAGTCCTTACTGCAGGCTCGTACTGCTACGCGATGAAAAACATCAACAATTTCACTTATTTACCAATACTAGAGGTCCCGCAGTAGTCGAAATTCGACTATAATAATTGGAATTGTAAGTTTGTACAATATTATGATTGTATTTTATACTTCTAGAATCACAAACTTCGCCAAGACTACACTTTAAAAAATATTAACAAAGACAAACAATATTTAATCTATTCTCAATTTGACAACTGACGTCAAGAACAAAAGTTTGACAATAAATAGTATGCATGCGTGTGTGCGTCAAATACATGGTATGTAGTGTGTGTAATGTTTTCTTTATTGATTTAATGTATTTTTTATGTATTATTTAAAAACAATTAGCATTGTGGACTTCTTCTCTATATTCTCTATAAGTGTGGAAATTTCATACTCCTTCGTTCGCGCAATTTTCGTAAAAAGGGATACAAAGTTTTTGCTTCACGTATTAATATATAGATATTACAACAGAGACACGAAACGCGCGCGCGGTAGTTCAGTCATTACATTTCTTCTCGAGTCGATGTCGCCACACGATCTCGCTCGCACGCGTCGGTAGGTAAAGTGCGGGACAGGCATGGGACAGGATTTGCAAAACCCAATGAAATGTTGCTATTTTCCGAAACTAAAAACTAACAGTTTTAAACCAGCGCAACCAGACTCTGATGATCATTTAATATTAGCTAGAGCATGAGCTCCTCTTATTACTGCAGCAATAAAAAAACCAGAGCCTATAAAATCCTTATCAAATTCATGACTCATTCGAATGGCTAAACCATCTAGATTTATATCAAAGTATTTTCTGCGTTTCAAATGATTTTCTTAATGTCCGATTCTATTGCCAGAGTTTTCCAAGTAATTATGAAGTAACGGCTTAATAGCCAGCTTAAAATATTGGTTCGCGTGACTCCCGTAAGCCACAGCTACCGATTTACTAACATCGCGATAGAGATTGTTTGTAATTAGCTTTGTTCTTGCGTTTGTAAAATGAATTTTATGATTTGTAGGTTTTAAGGAAATCACGGCTGGTTACAAAAACATTGGTTATGTTAGTAAAGTAAATGGAAAGAGGCCTCGTCACCGATCGCTTGGCTGATGTTGTGACCAATAAATAACACATGGATTTTGTTTGGATCGTATACATATAATATGCACATGACAACTTGAAATTCCCGTTAGCTTGTCGGAAGTTTCTAAGAATTAAAGATACCATTGCTGTCATGTTTTTAATGTGAAAGTTTGTGGAGATGGATCGATGTTTGGTAATTTTTCACACTAAAACTACTGGATGTATTTTGACGAAAGTTCACGATAGAATAGCATCTACAATATAGTGTGATCCAATCAGTGTAGTACGTATGTAAGTGACAATTTTAAAATTTATATGATCTTTTCGATACGCTGCAGTGTAACCAACTTTCAATAGCTTTGAAATAACGAATTTGTGTTTTGAATTTACATGTATAGAAGTCAGATCAGATCATATTAGTAATGTGTTCGGTAGAATTATTCAATAACTTATAAACAGCTTATAAAATAGTTTATTTTTTATTGTGTAGGCAGACGAGCATACGGCCCACCTGGTGGTGAGTGGTCACCACCGCTCATGGACGTCAGCAATGCCAGGGGTATAGCCAAGTCGTTGCTTACCGCTGAGTCTTGTGGAGACACAAGAGTCGTTTAATGAAGGACATTTTTCAAAAGCATTCTAAAATATTATTAATAGGTATGTCTGATAAACTTTACCAGTTAATGTTAAAATAGATGAAGCAAGAACCAATTAAGGTGTTTGTTTGGTGGTAGGACCTCTTGGGAGTCCGCACGGGTAGGTACCACCACCTCGCCTATTTCCGCCGTGAAGCAATAATGCGTTTCGGTTCGAAGGGTGGGGTAGCCGTTTTAACTATACTGAGACCTTAGAACTATATCTCAAGGTGTGTGGCGCATTTACGTTGTAGATGTCTAAGTGGCTCCAGTAACCACTTAACACCAGGTGGGCTGTAAGCTCGTCCATCCATATAAGCAATAAAAAAATGATAAACTTTTAACATTTTGATACCAATTAAGCCTATGACGTTATAATGTAAGTTTCAAACACTAAAGACATTTTAAGCCGGATTATTATTGTAAACGTGGTAAGTATGAAATTGGTGGTATATTCGCGATTTTCAATAAATTTTGTTATCATTCGAATTCTAAGGTTCCAGCAAGCAATGGAAAGGTATTCGGACATGGTAGTCTGTGGATAAAATAAAGGTCATCGTGTGATAACCGGACTCATTGTCATCTGTCGTATACAACACCATTAAACCAATATCAATAGAAACAAATCCAGTTTTTTTTTTTTTAAACAAAAACAATCATAATTTTATAATAATAAATAATAAATTAATAAATATTTACTAACAATCACGCCACGTTAACTGGTCCCGTGATAAGTTCGTAAAGAACTTGTGTTACAGGTACCAGATAACGGATATAAATGTAAGATTTTTATTATACACATACATATTATTATATTTAATATACATCCATAACCCTGGAAAAGACATTTATATTTATCATACAAATATCTTCTCTTGGCGGGATTCGAACCCGCGACCCCCTTGTGTAGTGACCATGTCACTTACCACTACACCAGACGGCCGTTAAACATTTTCATTGATAAATAAAATCTTGGCACTGGGTTCGTACAAAATTAAAATATCAAATATACACGGAACCCTTTCAGGTAACGGCCTCCGGTCCCTTATAACCATTTCGGTCCCCAGTCGTTCCCTGCTTAGGATAAGAATTATATAAACATTTATTTATCATATTATATACCTAGTCTTGCCATAAATACTGAGACAAAGGAAAAAAAAAACTATTGCAAATAACATTTATTACTTTTACAGTGTGCTAGTTTAATACATAAATATAAAACAATTTAAAGTATAAAAAGCTTATTCGAAGTGGTCTCCATTGGCTGCAATACAGTCCTTTAAACGTTGAGGCCAGTTATCAATAGAAGCATGCACTCTTTCCATGGGAAAATTTTTCACTCCCAATCGTACGGATTGTTTTAGGGACTCCAAGTTATCATGGCGTTTAGAGCAAGCCGTACTCTCTAAAACTGACCATAAATCATAATCCAGCGGATTAAGATCGGGACTAGACGACGGCCAGTCTTCAGCTCTGATGAAGTCCGAAACGTTCGTTTCCAACCAAGACTGCGTAGACCGAGCTTTATGACCTGGCACCGAGTCTTGCTGGAAGGACCATTCTTGATTATTGAACATGGTGTTGTTAAGGGGCTTCACTACCTTCTCAAGAATGGTATCTTGATACACTTGTGCCGATGTTTTGATACCTTTTTCACAAAAGTATGNGGCCAGTCTTCAGCTCTGATGAAGTCCGAAACGTTCGTTTCCAACCAAGACTGCGTAGACCGAGCTTTATGACCTGGCACCGAGTCTTGCTGGAAGGACCATTCTTGATTATTGAACATGGTGTTGTTAAGGGGCTTCACTACCTTCTCAAGAATGGTATCTTGATACACTTGTGCCGATGTTTTGATACCTTTTTCACAAAAGTATGGCTCAGTCACTCCTTCATGGCTAATACCCCACCAAACCATCACTGAAGTCGGATAGTGCCCACGTTGCACTCTGTCGACTAATTGGGAAGCTTCCTTAGAGCTTTGAGCATAAATACGGTCATTTTGTTTGTTAAAATGTTGCTCAATTGTAAAAAATTTCTCATCCGTAAACAAAAATTTTCTATGACCTCCCTTTGCGTACCGCTTCAGTAGTTGTTTCGATTTTACCACCCTATTCTCTTTTAAATTATCAGTTAAGAAATGACCAGTACGTCTCTTATACGTTGCAATTCCTAAGTCATCTTTTAAAATACGCGACATGGTTCTAGGTGCTAGGTGCTATCTTCATCTCCCGAGATAAAATCTTTTGCTTTCGAACAGGATTTCTTCGAATTCTTTCCCTTACTGCTTTGACCACCTTTTTCGTACGAACACTACGTGGACAGTCAGATCTTTTTCTGTCACAAACAGAGAAGGTCTCATTGCACCTATTAATAGCCCGGTACACAAACATTTTACTAATACCAAGCGCATGGAGAGTTTTAAAAATTGCATTTGGCTCCATACCTACTTTGTGTAATGCAATCACAGCAATTCGGTCCTCTTTATCACCCCACTCCATTTTAATATCGCAAAATATTGTACAATGTATTCGCGTCAAAATGAGAAAACGCAATGAGCAATCATATAAAAATGACCGATTCCAAATTCAAATGTAATATTTTGTTTATTTTTAATTGTAACAGTATTTATGGCCAGACTAAGTATATTAATAGTGAAGTAAAATATTAGGCAGCGCTCTCGGTTCGTAAGCGTCCAAAACCATTTAACATCAACTCTGCCTGAATTAATAATAGTAAAAAAGGTGTCCATTCAAAATTTTCGTCTGACCATCTAGCTTTACACTTTTTGCTAAAACTAATTTAAAATATGTTATATACGAATGTGCTAAGACTGTAACACTCGATTACAATTCTTATACCAAAGGGCACAGAGCCTAGAATGCTAAAAATGTAGATGTTGTTCGTTTCGGTGTAGAGTGACCAACATTTTTGGAATTGTTCGACAAATTTTGATTTTTACTACGTCTTGTCTTTTTAAGGGTTAATTCGTTACTGAAAACTAGCAGTCAGGTTCTAAAGCTCTGTATCTATTCAAGGCAAATTGCTTGACTACGTTGTTAAGTAGTAATTTTCCTAGCAAAAGTCTTCTCACTCATCTTATTTTTGTATTGAACAATGTGTGTGTTTGGGTTTACATTTTAATTAATGATGATTATATTGCAGTTGCGGAAGCGTTCTTATATTACGTCGTGATAAAGATGCTGGTAGTAGCAGCGATGACGTCACACTATTACACATAATTTAAATTTTTTGATTTTCGAAATATCCTTGAATGACGTGAAGCAAATCATTCATTTTATCTACGTCATGCTATTTTAAAAATAATAATATTCCCACAAACTCCGCCGACAGTATTATTTAAATTCGAGTCACTGGTATAGAAAATAGTTCATTCTCAAATATTCATTAGTTGGCCCATGTTATATGGATATCGTAAAAGGCGACATCATACTGGGATCTACACCTAATAACTATAGATATTCCAATATCGCTCATTTTCGCTGCAAAGCAGTCATTCATTCACCTCCAAAATTAATGCACGTCAATTTTTCGGACAAAAATATACTTTATCCTGATTGGTTTAAGAGTCATGGTCATCGCAGTGAAGCCGTAACGTGCCATGTAGTCGCCGAGCCATGAAACACCTTTGATATGTAACGTTTGACATCCTATTCAAAGTCAGAATGCTGTTTTATTTTTATTTATTTTTCCTCTTCAAATACCGCTTTTTTATTGTTAAAATAGTACTGACAGACGAGTATATGACCAAAGTAATGATTAGTGGTTACCATCGGTATAGGGAAGACACTGTTTATTGCTGTTGCAATGTTGTAACAAAATATGATGAAGTGTAATATAATATATATGTAATTAATATATTTAACGGCCGTCTGGTGTAGTGGTAAGTGACATGGTCACTACATACGGGGGTCGCGGGTTCGAATCACGCCAAGGGAAGATATTTGTATAATAAATAAAAATGTATTTTCCAAGGTTATGGATGTATCTTAAATATATGTATGTGTATAATAAAAATCTAGCATTTATTTCCGTTATCTGATACTTGTAAGACAAGTTCTTTACGGACTTATCACGGGACCAGTTAACGTGGCGTGATTGTTGGTAAATATTTATTTATTTATTTATTAATATAGCATTCGTTTGTAAGTCTATGGAGACAAAGACAGGTCCATCTATAACGTTAATTAATCAGAAGAATGTTGATCATCTCTTTAGGGAAGTCTGGGTCTTGATGGATGACTAGATTCTAAGCTAACAGTTCAATCTTATGATTTTATCAACATAAGAATATTGAATGTCAGATTGCAATCTTTTGGGCCATGCTTGATCTATTAACATGTCTTAAAAGTCTACTTATCTTAAAATACATGTACAAACGTATTCACTTAATTTTTCCCTGGATAATGGTAATGACCATGAAGCAAATAGATTTCCACAAAACCTTCTACTTACATATTACCGCTACTATAATATGCCTGTGTTTTTCGGTTTATCAAATTCCCACCCAGCAGGCTGGTTCTGACCCATGGGAAATCATGGAGTACTAGCGGCACCGTCTGGGTAGACTGCTGGGCCGCCGTGCCACAGAAACCGGTACCGTTGGTCGTCGACAATCACCTCGACGATCCATCGATGGGGCGTTTTTGGGGTGTAGCCATGAGTCTGGTTGGTGTAGTGTTGACTTCAGGAACCTCCCTACTCTGCCCGGATCTGACCCTGGGTTGTGATTGGACATCGGGTGATAGAGTGCAAGAGGAGTCGTTTGGTAGATACGGCCCTAAAACATCCTTGGGCCCGCAGTCCGCTCCAATCATCTGCGAACTGTCAAGAGCTACATACCGCGCGAGCCCGTGGCTTGGCTTGGGCCCTCTGCCTGAATAAAGGAGTTGGATTCCGGGCCATCAAACATACTAGGTTTTTTTAAATAGATTTACTGCTTTGTCTAAGTGCTTTCTCTTTATGAGACATCTATGTGACCTAGTAAAATTTTAAATAAATTTATCATGCAGCTAATCGAGATTTTTTGCGTTTTCATACTAGACCATTGAGATTTATGTTTTAAGTCCCCAGCGATGGAAATAAGGCAATTTTGTCCAAGTTTGTTTACCGCCCTTTAAAACAAGCCTTTCATAACTTTGTACCATAATTATTTGCTGGTGCAATGGAGCTTTGGGAACTGTAAAGCTCCACAGTTTTGGAACTTTTAATTTATATTCTGGCGCTATGCCATTTAACCGGCTCACATAAATCTCTTTTTATATTATTCACATATTTTTTATTTGCTAACACGATTGCATATTGTTTATGGCTTGTATCAATTTAATGTGAACTTTTATATATATGGGATATTATTGAATGATTTTTGAAGGTGAAACTGTAAGTTTTTACATCTGAAAGACAGATTTTTGGTCATTAAATATGGAAACGGACTTTGGTTTCTTTGTTGAATATCCCGACAGGACAGTATCATTTTAAAATGTGACCTTAAATGAGCTTCGATATCACTCACCAGGTGTAGGTAGGAGGTAGGTGTAGGAGATGTTAAATAGAAAACAACTGTTGAAATGGTGATTGAAAACTGAACCGCTCGAGAATGAGGACGTACTTGCGAACCGGATTTGCCTAATTTGTAGGTTATATATAAATGAATTACGTGGAGGTAACTGGAATCAGCTATCTATTGTGAGCTTGGAAGTCTTAGGCAGGCTTAGAGGAGGATTAGGAAGTTTATAGGATACACTCATAGTTCCTCATATGCCCGGTGTTTCGTGAAATACTACCTAGTATATCTCACAGGCAAGTCTCATTTGTTCCTAATAAATACCCCATAAACTATTTTACCTAACAAGTGTCCATTTGGTATTATGGTAGGCAGCGGCTTGGCTCTGCCCCTGGCATTGCTGACGTCCATGAGTAACGGTAACCACTTACCATCAGGTGGGCCGTATGCTCGTCTGCCTACAAAGGCAATAAAAAAAAATAAAAAAAATACGACGCACGATGAGAGATAGAATCGTATTTTAAAAAAAATACATTAAATGCTCTTCTTCAAACATTTGGTTGATGTTCATAAGTATTGGCACATTTCAGCCTATTTAAAATGCAATACAATTTAGATGACAACTTATTATCTCAAGGAGGGTTCGAAACTATTTTATGACGTCTATGAACTCCCCTAACATTAAATATATATTATGAACCTATATAACACTCCAATAACGTTAAATATATGAACCTATATAACGCAAAATACATCATATTATATACTTCTTTAATTACATAGTTTTACAGACTTCAATTTAACAGGAGGTTCGTAGTAATAAGCTTCCTCCAGTTAATTGAATCCAAATCTCTTGGTTACAAGGCGTAGCGTCCAATTATCGCGTAGCTTCGTAGACGCGCTACGCCATAACGTCACCTACGGAAGCGATAACGATATTTGGAACGCGGCTTGAGAAGTTAAGATCGAATTTTAAGTTGCTGAAATATGTCTCGTTGATGATGATGATTTTTTATTGTTATTGTTATGATTGTTTTAGCTTGTGTTATGCTGTATTAGAAATAATGCGACCAAAATTTTTAAAAATAATACAAGCGAATATTTAAAAATCAATAATTAACGTACATAATATTATATTTTATTAATATTATTGATTAAAATGCAATTTATTTTAATCTTAATTTACAAAAATGGAATACTTTGTAAATTTAATTATTCTATAGTTTTTAATTACTGTTATAAGAAATTAACCGAAGACCTTGTTATAAAACAAAATAATTCACTGAGAATAACATTTATTTCACAATCACCACCCTGCCTATTTCTGCCGTGAAGCAGTAATGCGTTTCGGTTTGAAGGGTAGGGCAGCCGTTGTAACTATACTTGAGACCTTAGAACTTGTATCTCAAGGTGGGTGGCGCATTTACGTTGTGGATGTCTATGGGCTCCAGTAACCACTTAACACCAGGAGGGCGGTGAGCTCGTCCACCCATTTAAGCAATAAAAATATAAAAAAAATACTGGCAAGTCTCACGCTTATGAATGTCGGTAACGAAATGAGCTGTTATTTCTATTAAAGATGCTATGAATGAACAAAAATACTGACCGTGTGTGTATATGATGAGGATCGATGGGTGCCATTTGGTATGAGGCTAGGCTAACAGTATCTATGCAGATTTGTGAATTAAATGATTTATGAAATAAATGCTTTAATAATTTTGCTGATTTTAATTTTAATTTTAATTTTACTAACTTAAATCTATGTATTTCTCTATTAACAACATATGGACTTATAATGGTCTGAATTAAATGATTTTTATTTTATTTATTTATTTTTATGTGTCGATCGTCTATTTACTGGATTAACTAAACTGTTTAAATCGGTATAATTGGCGCGCGACTCTTTGTAAGCATTTAGGAACATAGTCGTGTATTTACATAGAAACGAAGCTGAGATAAAAATTAAGTAGACGATGACCGAGCTTTGCTCGGTTTTTTTTTTGATAACGCCGTCTTGTTGTGCCTTTAAAGCGATTAGTTGCAAAAATAGTATTATTAGCCAATAGATATCGGGAAGAGTTGATTATTGAAAACAAGAATAAAACAACATTTTCTGAAAATAAACCGTAGCTAGATCGATTTACACGGCCGTCTGGTGTAGTGGTAAGTGACATGGTCACTACACAAGGGGGTCGCGGTTTCGAATCCCGCCAAGGGAGGATATTTGTATGATAAATATAAAAATATCTTTTCCAGGGTTATGGATGTATATTTAATACATGTATGTATTACTGTATTTCATAGACCCTGCCTATTTCTGCCGTAAAGCCGAAAGATGCCGGTTCCGGTTATCGAACAGTTTAGACGTACGTCAACGATCTCCGTAAATATTTATCGAACTCTTTGCAAAAACCAGTGCATTCAACCGTATTTCTATCTAATATTTTTGAAGAAAACACAAATAAAAGGAATTAATATAAAAAGTCAGTGGAAACCAACGTTTTGTGAAAAAGTATACAACAAATAACATTAAACTATAACCTAAAAACTATTAAGTCATTGAAGTGAAGTGAGCAACATATTACAATCACAACAAAAACTGACACAACAAGTGACATTCACAACAGGGCTACCAACGAAAATACAGTGATCACTAAACGCGACTCAGTGTTGCCACACAAAACACAGTGTTCCCAAAAAAAAAAAAAACCTTAAAATGGAGGAAAAAAATATGGAAAAATTAATAGAAATACTAGATAAGAAACTCAACAATCAAACACTTGCTATTACAACTTCTGTAACGAAAAATGTAATGGAAGCGCTTGATGAAAAGATGAAACTTATCATGAAGGAAAATAGTATACTCAAAGCCAAAATTACTGAACTAGAAACGGAAGTGAAGTTTTTGAAAGATGAAAAACGGAAAAACAATCTAGTATTTTTTGGGATAGAAGAAATAGGAAAAACTGAATGTGAGCTTGTAGACTGCATAAAGGATCTCATAGTGGACTCGGGAACACAGCTGGATAGTAATGAAATCAGTAAAATATACAGAATTGGAAAACAGGTCAACNCTATACTGGTGAATAACAATCCACTAGAATATGTCAAGGAGTACATATATTTAGGCCAGGTAATTGCTCTGGCTGATCAGACCACAAAAGAGATAGACAGGCGCGTGGGAAATGCCTGGAAACAGTTTTGGAGCTTGAAGGAGGTCATGAAGAGTGGTGGTATCAGTATAGGCATTAAACGGAAACTCTTTGATGTCAGCATACTCCCTGTACTCACATACGGCTGCCAAACTTGGGCACTCACTTAGTATTATTATTATTATTATTTATTATTTATTAGTATATTGTTTATTTATCTGTACTATTTGGAACTCCTGTATGATTCAATCGTATTAGGCTTTTTAGTATAACTATACAAGTCTCTAGTATTTGTTATTTAAAGGTATAATTTATTTCTGAGAATGCTAGCTTTTACTTTTTCCGTTACACCATATTGTGTCTTTCCTCGGTGATGTTGTCAGCTACTTGTTTTTTCCCGTTCGATTTTAGCAAACGATTTTAGGGACATTTCAAGATATTTTGTGTATTTTCTTTCTGTGTCCCTGGCGTTAACTGATGCCTATTTCGGCCGATAAAAATACGCAATAGCAATTGAAATTCTTTAATATAAGATGCATAAAGTCGGACCACTTCATGCGATTACTGTATTTCATAGACCCTGCCTATTTCTGCCGTAAAGCAGTAATGCGTTTCGATTTGAAGGATGGGGCAGCCGTTGTAACTATACTGAGACTTTAGATATTATATCTCAAGGTAGGTGGCGGCATTTACGTTGTAGATGTCTTTGGGCTCCGGTAACCGCTTAACGCCAGGTGGGCCATGAGCTCGTCCACCAAGCTAACCAAGAAAAAAATAAAAAATAAAAACGTCTCAACACGTCGAGATCTTAATTGTATATTGCATAACAGCTATCTCATTCTACAAACTATGTAGAACGCACACCTGATTTATCGTAGAATGACGGTAAGCACTGGCTGAGCTTGTCATAAGCCCTACCACCAGTTAAGGTATATCTCTTAGTTGTATTTTCGACTCTCTACTCTTGAATGACGTCACATTAAACGATTTGAGGATTTCTTTAAAACGATCCCGTCATCATCATTGTACCATTCGGCAACCGGTCAGAATTCATCTGCACTTATTCATAGTGCATTTTAAGAGATATTTGTGTCCGTCATTATCGCCTCTGGAATGAAGTCTCTTCCATGATGTACTCGAAGTCTTTTTTTTATTGCTTAGATGGGTGGACGAGCTCACAGTCCACCTGGTGTTAAGTGGTTACTGGAGCCCATAGACATCCACAACGTAAATGCGCCACACACCTTGAGATATAAGTTCTAAGGTCTCAGTATAGTTACAACGGCTGCCCCACCCTTCAAACCGAAACGCATTACTGCTTCACGGCAGAAATAGGCAGGGTAGTGGTACCCACCCGCGCGAACTCACAAGAGATCCTACCACCAGTAAGATGTCCTTCTCAAACGAAACTGAAAAGAAGGACTCGTATGTTTTATTCGATAATAATCACAGTGGAGCGTCGACCGGTCTTTACTAGAACAGTAATAAAAATCTTATCGAAAAACAATCTTTCTGAAAATTTCCATAAAATTTCACAAATTAATTAAAGCAATTCAAGTTTAAGAAGCGTTAAATCAAATTTCATTTTTACGTATAAAGCAGACATCAAATTTGCAATTCAATATTAATTTTTACATTCAAGAGTTACTCTAATGAAATTTGATTTTTAAAGTTGATATTAAAAGCTTGGGCCACTTTTAACGTCAAATTTTGTATTCCGGCACGGATGAGTTCAATCAATCTGATTATTTTTGCCGTGATTTATTCATGCTTTTGTATGACGGGAAAATCTTTATACATTACACAAATTGGGCCGTGTTCTCGTTCACTAAATATGTATTACAATAAAATAAAAATGATACTCAAACGCACGCGTAATGAGTGAGATGCTCAGTATTTTAGTGTCGAGAACCACATTTTAGTATTTAGTATTTTTACTATGCTAACTATTGGTTGCACTAAACGTTAATAGCTTAAGCAGTTTACAGATTGTTAACTAGTAGCAGCTTAGTAGCAAAAACAGCTTGTAAGTACCCTCCCGCGTCACGCGACATAGCTGTTTTTATTATGTTTTTAACTTTCGAGGCTATGTTCATTATCAAAGCTATCATTTAACAAGTTCTCACTAACATTTTTGCATTATATGAATTCTCGATATTTCGGCGCTGTTATAAGCGCCGTGATCACCGGTAGATTTTTAGACATTAATTTTACCCATAATGAATTAACAGTATTTTGGAGCTGACCGTTTGTCGGTAAGCTGTTCGAAACATCAGAAATAATATAATGATAATAATAAACGCGAAATTAATTCGTAAAAATGGTTACAATTAAGATTTATTTATTGATTTATCGCCGGCTGGTCGAGGCGATCTGCTGTGGTAATCTACCTTGTTTATACATTTTAAGAAAATAATAATCTTTATAGTTTTTGTTAAATGAATTGTTTATAGCATAGCGTCGCATGTTGGTACTGTAAATTATTGTCATGTACTGCACGATCTGAAGTAATTGTAACTATTTTAATGTTCTCATTTAAGTGAATCTATGTAATTCTTTTGAGAATAAAGAATATCTTTAACCCGANTGTGGTAATCTACCTTGTTTATACATTTTAAGAAAATAATAATCTTTATAGTTTTTGTTAAATGAATTGTTTATAGCATAGCGTCGCATGTTGGTACTGTAAATTATTGTCATGTACTGCACGATCTGAAGTAATTGTAACTATTTTAATGTTCTCATTTAAGTGAATCTATGTAATTCTTTTGAGAATAAAGAATATCTTTAACCCGAAGAACTAAAGCTCGTCCACCTATATAAGCAATAAAAAAATACTGGGTTCGACTGAACGCGATTGGTCTGCACTTTTCAATTGAAAACCTATTTCCATAGAATCAAACAGAATTTTTTTTTAATATTTTTAATGGCTTAGACCGGTTACATTGAAAATTCGAATAAAAAATAAAAAACCAAACAAATTCCATTAACAAATTCCTTGAATTTCTATTAAACTTCAAAGCAGTATTGAAATCAGCCACGGCTTACAAAAGCAGAGCTCATTATTTTCTTTTCTTTGGTTTAAAAATGGAAAAATACAAAAGAAAAAACAAACAAAAAAAATGCATTCCGATTTCAAAAGTTTCGAACCTATTGAAATTCAGGAACCCAAGATCCTGCCGAGAGGTCGGGTCAGTACGCGAGTCGCGCTCGGCGGGTCCGCACGCGCCAACATGCCGTGAACAGAGCGTTAAGATGCGGACGATAGTGCTGGTGTACATCGCGTTGCAGTGTATGTGCGAGTGCGATGTGAGGAAACATGGGCACGCTCTGATAAGACACGGGCGGTCCCGCGTGCATTTCACGCGCCTACACTCGCGACCAAAGGACCTCATCGCTAACTCAGACAGAAATGATTTCGGTATGTGCTTTTTTTTTAGATCACTCAAAGTAGCAGAGCTGCTGTTGTAATATTAAAGTTTTTTAAAAGTTTAATAATAGAAATCTACGACATCTGGTATATAGGAGAGAAACATAATATTAATTAGTACGGAAAACTTTGAGCTCGTTTTGAGCAAAAACATAAAATTGATCGTCTTAATAGAAAAGTAATAGAATGAATAGATCTTAATAGAAAAACCCCACTAAACGGATTCTTTTTATTTTTACGAATTATAATCACTAAAAAAGACGAGACGACAGTTCTTAGGATTGAATCGTACTGTATTTATTCCACGTTGTTAGAACGCTGTGTGGTGACATTAATGATAAAAATTTTGTTTATTTTTTATTTTATTATCATTATTATTTTAAGATAAGAAAAGTAGTGGTTCTAAACCCTAAATAAATAAAGAATATATATTTTAAATTGCTCTTAATATTTTACATTTCAGTTTCTAAGAAAAAACTTAATGTGTTTAATTGGAACTAATAAGGTTTTAATAAAACACCCTTGAATTCTAATACCTTTCGACACTACGAGGCAGAAAATTGTTTTGCAAATAATTCGAAAGATGTAAATTTGGTTTCGGCGAATCGAGATCTGAAGTTTATAAAGATTAATTTAAATTTAAATTTTAATGTTTTTGAAATGCAATATTTTATTGAAAGTTAAATTAATAAGTCTTTTAGTGCTCTTTGTATTGTTTGTTGATATAAGTCGTCATCTACAGTAGAGAAATCCACAGAAAAAAAATATTGCTAAGATGCGTGGACTAGCTTACAGCTCATCTGGTGTTAAGTGGTTAACGGAGCCCATAGACATCAACAACCAAAATGCCGCTATCCAGCTTGAGGCACGAGCACTAAGTCTCAGTTTTACAGTATATCGGCTGCTCCTTCCAGCCGAAACGCATTACTGCTTCGCGGCAAAAATAGGCAGGGTGGTGGTACCAAATCAAATCAAATCAAATACCCAATCATGCGGTCTCATAAGACGCATATTTGCAGGCGGCGGCTGGGCTCTGCCCCTGGCATAGCTGAAGTCCATAGGCGACGGTAACCACTCATCACCAGCTGGGCCATACGGCCTTATAAAAATTTTAAAATATAAAATTTTAAATAATAAAAAAAACGCCCTACCAGTCCTTTTATGTTATTTTATTCTCATAGCTAGAGAAATTCAGATCTAATATATGATTTAATATATTATATTTACTTTACGTTACGACTTTATTTTGTACATACTGAGCTGATAAATCTGCATATAAAATTTAGATAATGACAACAAATAGCTGGGTAAAATTTTCTCATCTGTTCTTGAGTCGATTTTGTTTGTTTGTTTGTTTGTAGGTATGTATAAGCCCTAGTTCTTGTTTTTAAAATATAAAAAAAATTGTTAGTTTTACAAACAAAAAAATCAAACGGAAAGAAAAATTGTAATACAGAAAATAAATCGAAAACTCGAGGTGTCCCGTGAGTGTGGAATGGAGAAGTGCAGTCAGTATACGAGACAAGCTTGTGAACATGCGTTAGGTACGTGTTTGATTAGAAAAATGCCTGGCTGCGGAATTTGAATACTGGCATAGACGCATCTCACATTACGAGTGCACCGGGCGCCCTATCTTTTAGGCCACAGCCACATCACAAGCATTAGTAATCACGCATTTTTGTTTTATTTTGACGGGTTTTGAATGGTCGGTTCGCTCTTTGTCGTCTATTTAGTTTCTTTAAAAAAGGGAATTGAAAAATGCCCACTGTCATCCTTCTTTTCTTTTTTCTATGTTCTTTCTTTCAGGTTTTTGTCATCCTTCTTTTCTTCTTGCTGTTCCTTTTTTCATGTTCTTGTCATCCTTCTTTTCTTCTTTCTATGTTCCTTCTTTAATGTTCTTGTCATCCTTCTTTTCTTCTTTCTATGTTCCTTCTTTAATGTTCTTGTCATCCTTCTTTTCTTCTTTCTATGTTCCTTCTTTAATGTTCTTGTCATCCTTCTTTTCTTCTTTCTATGTTCCTTCTTTCATGTTCTTGTCATCCTTCTTTTCTTCTTTCTACGTTCCTTTTGTTTTTTTCCAATCTCTTCTCGAATCACACATGTCAAATCCCTCTCTTAGTCTATGTCCGGTCATTGTAGGTTGTATGTCCTATCAAAGGAGTTACACGCTACGACAGATTTTGTTTCGTGAATATGATACTATTTCGTAATGAATACCTTGAACGCTAAGCATAAACGGCAAATTAGTTTAAACTTACCTAGTTTATTTTGTCAAAATTTAACAAGGCCACCGGGGACGCGCGTAGATTGCCTAAATACGAGACTCACCAAATATTACTTCGCGACACGTTCGTATTTGTTTTCAAGTTGTATGGTTCTTGTTCGTGCTAGTTGCTTGTAATTTTCAGTCATTACGCTGAGACAGTGTTGTTCCACCAGCACTTAAGATAGGGATTATTACAATTTTGAGAGTAAGACATTAAAATAGAGTAGAATACTAATAACAAATACACAAGATAATATTTTTTTATTGCCCTTATAGGCAGATGAGCATACGGCCCACCTGATGGTGAGTGGTTACCGTCGCTCATGGACTTCAGCAATGCCAGGGGCAGAGCCAAGCCGCTGCCTCTTAATACTCTCCACAAGCCTCGTTTGAAGAAGGACATGTCATAGCGCTCGGGACACACCGTGGAGGGGAGCTCATTCCATAGCCCAATGGTACGGGGCAAAAAATACCTCTGGAAACGCACTGTGGATGACCGCAGTGGCTCCAGGTAGTAGAGTTCATTACTCCGGAGGCGGGTGGTGCGATGAATAGTTTAGAAGTTTTCTTAATAATTATTAAGACGTCATTAAGGCTCTCTGACCAAATACTTAAGGCATCTTAAAATTTGATGCTATTCAAGAGCTATTAACATAATCAAACCGGGCCATTAATATAATATGTCTTCCCACTTACGTTTCAGCTTTGAAGTGCTAGAGTGTCTTTTAGCTATCGATGTCTCAATTCTGAGTATACAATTTTCGGTGAACACAACAATTTTCGGTGAAACCTACCCAAACAATCGAATGTCGATATTTGTTGGATGCTTGGGTTCCTTGAATAAAACTTCCAAATCGATCCTGAGCTTGTATTTTCCTGATACATGTTTTTCTTAATTTATATGTTGCGAACAAGTTCAGCTCTCTGAAACTGCGATACTTTAAGACAAATATTTTGTTTGTATGGAAACTAGCGACATCTTGTAGCGGATGCCCCTCAACTGATATGCTGTTAAAGTTAAGGCGTTCAATTATTGTATAACTAAACACAGAAAATAAAAAAAATATAAATCATTCAAGTCTTTATTTGTTATCAATTTGTGGTTTCTGAAAATTTACAAAATCTTTCATTAAAAATAAAATACATAGGTAATATGTTACTGCCATCTACAGGAGCAATGAGAAACTAATCGAAGCGAAGCCATCTAGTGGCCGACGCCCGTAAACATTTTTGTTGAGTGCTTGAGTTGCTTATCTATAACTAATTTATGTGTATTATCTATGAACAAGTTAGCTTGGCACGGCGATTAATTGAAGTGTAATGGTGTAGGTAAACATAAATAAAACTTTCAAAATTGCTCCTTAAAATTTAGTAGTCGTTAACAATATTATTAATTTAAAAAAATTGTTGTTTAAATATCTGGAATAAGTTACCATCCGGAATTTTATTCTCCGTCTGACCTACTATTAAAACAAGAAACCGTCCATCGCGGTTAAAAAGGACCGAATATTACAGTTCTGTAAGAGGTACCATAAATATATACTAAAGGCAGAGAGCGTGCTAGCTCTGGGGAGTCGTTTAGTTAGCAGGGTCCTAAATTCCATCCCTTAGGCCCGCGGTCTGCTCCCAACATCTGCAGACCGTTCTGTCCCACATAACCCGCGCATCCCCTAGGTGCGGAGACCTTGTAGGAGGTTAGCCACGGAGCGAAAAAAAAGGATTGTCACACAAAAATTGCGATAATCTTTATGTTAAAGTACAATTCTAATATCGTGTTTTAAGGTGAGTCCACATCCTATTTGCAGTGTCTATGTGTTAACCCTTTGACTTTCATGTAGGTCACCGGTGCCCTACGCGGCGCACTGAAGTGATTACGCCAATGTCAGTTATGAAACTCCTGGATTACGTAGAATATGCTTTAATCTTTTAAGTCTCTTAGAAATAGATTCATTCTCAATATTTTCGGATTCGACTTTCCCAGTCTATTAGATTTTTTTTTATTCCTTATATGGGTGAACGATCTCACAGCCCACCTGGTGTTAAGTGGTTACTGGAGCCCATAGACATCCACAACATAAATGCACCACTCACCTTGACATATATAATAAGTTCTAAGGTCTCGAGTATAGTTACAACGGCTGCCCCACCCTTCAAACCGAAACGCATTACTGCTTCACGGCAGAAATAGGCATGGTGGTGGTACCCACCCGTGCGGATTCACAAGAGGTCCTACCACCAGTAATTATGCAAATTAAAATTTTGCGGGTTTCATTTTTATTAGACGACGATATGTCGGTGCTTTGGCAACAAAAAACGACATAGTTACTTCAGTGCGCCACGTAGGGTCACCAGTGACATTCATGACAGTCAAAGGGTTAATAAACAAATAACAGCAGGATCACTCTTTTGTGTTACTAAAAAACGACTCCAACATTTGGCCTAAATTAGCACATCTCTTCCCACAGTCGCATAAGGGATTTATCGAAGAATAGGCAAAAACGTTATTTGAAACCTAAGTATCATAACCGTGCGATACGATTGCTAGTCTGTAGATAGCACAGTCTATATTTCCACAAAGCAATCATGCGATCCTACAATTAAAACTTAGACTTTATATCTCCAATTGCGTAACAGTAAACAGTTAAACGGCCGTCTGGTGTAGTGGTAAGTGACATGGTCACTACACAAGGTGGTCGCGGGTTCGAATCCCGCCAAGGGAAGATATTTGTATGATAAATATAAATGTCTTTTCCAAGGTTATGGACATAAATTAAATATGTGTATATCTATAATAAAAATCTTACATTTATATCCGTTATCTGGTACCTGTAACACAAGTTCTTTACGAACTTATCACGGGACCAGTTAACGTGGCGTGATTGTTAGTAAATATTTATTTATTTATTTATAGTATTCACGCTATAATATCTGTGAGCTCTCGTCATTAATATCCGTTGGATTGTAAGCTCATTTACACTTTTTAAGCAAAAAAAAAAGAAAATTCACTGTTAAACTTATCTGCTTAGTGCTGTTTGTTTGAATCATCATTTATTATTTCCATACTGTTGATTTATTATGTGTATGTAAGTATGTACATTGGTATAATATATAAATCAGTTAGTTATATATTTCATATTATATGTAAACGGTACATATTTTGTTTATTGGATGTAATATATTTTCTATAATAATGTATTATCTATAGTACATCGCAACATACCTGCTATATTTTTATATTTCCCAGAATTTCTGTAAATTAAACGGTTTTCTGGAAGAGACCATTTTTAGCGATAAGACCGCCTATTGTACAAATGTATCTGATTTTTTGATTGTTTTTTGAATGTAAATTGTGTTTTGGTGTGCAATAAAGTGTATTCTCTCTCTCTCTTTCTCTCTCTTTCTCTGTCTCTCTCTGTTAAAACTCGACCCCAAAACTCACTCATTTAATAAGGAGAAACCGTTTCTCGCATGAAACCGTGTCATCAGCTATCTACTACACCTGTGCGCATTCCTTTTACGATTTCATTCGACCTTTTACGTTCCATACAGTTAGATAAGAGTCGTTGCTGAGTGAAACGCGGATTGGTTCGCTGGGCGAATCGTTAGGTTATCTGATGTGTCGCGCCCAAATTCAACTCGAATTTAACAGGAAAATAAGAACTTTTAGTAAGGCCTAAAGAGTCAATACGCGTATTTTTTAAGCAACTGTATTTAATGCAGTCTTTTTTATTTTTATTTCAGTCAAAGCAAAAGTTATATGTTTCATTTTATTGATGATCAAAATTTTGTGTTCTGTGATTAAATTAGTAGTAATGTTATGTATTTTTTATTTAAATTTAAATTATATGTTTTTGATTAAATTAGTAGTACAGTATACAGCATGTATTTTTTTTTTATTGCTAGATGAGTGGACGAGCTCACAGCCCACCTGGTGTTAAGTGGTTACTGGACCCCATAGACATCCACAACGTAAATGCGCCACCCACCTTGAGATATACGTTCTAAGGTCTCAAGTATAGTTACAACGGCTGCCCCACCCTTCAAACCGAAACACATTACTGCTTCACGGCAGAAATAGGCAGGCTGGTGGTACCCACCCGCGCGGACTCTCAAGAGGTCCTACCAGCAGTAAATGAATCCGAGTCCGCGAATATCGAATGCCGATCAACTTGAAAACTAACACCGTAGTCTTGATTGTATGGTTTATATACATATATATTATATTCACACCTTAATTCACACATTAATATTGAATGCCGCTCAACTTGAAAAACTAACACTGAAGTCTTGATTGTATGGTTTATATACATTAATATTTTCACACCTTACTTCTACTTTTTATTGCTATTTTGAGTCTAATTAATTATTTGTACCTTTGTAAATTGTACATAGTTTTGTTTAATAATAATAATAATTGAGAACAAATCACGCACGTTCGTTGGGCCTACATTTAGTATTCCTTGTGTTATGTGTACTAGAGACTAATAAACATACTTATATATATTTAAATATAACATATAAATCTACAGTGGTTATTACGGATGTTCCGTTATAACTACTGAATCATGCATCCGATTGACTTGAAACTTGGTATCCACGTAGAAAATACATGTACTTAATGGATAGGCTAATATTTATATGACTGTTGGGCTTCATAATAATAATGACAATAAATAATAATGTTAATTTTAAATGTCCAGCGAAGCGAGCGAGTACGGCTAGCATTTAAATATATACATACATATATTGTCTATATATGTATATATATATATATATATATATATATATATATATATATATATATATATATATATATATACNCCAACTGACTAGGTAATAAAAGTTTGAGACGCCACTTATTAGTGTAGCCTTCGTTTCAAGCACAGACTGACAAGTGTTTGAAAGCTGTGGTTTTGTTTTTGAAAGTTAACGTTTGGAACTTTTGTTATTACCAAAGTTATGTAGGTGCACGTTATTAATGTTTTTAGAGCTTTGTTCAATCTAACTCGTATTGGTAACTTCACTCAATCTATTTCCTCCAGCTGTGAAAGTACTTTATGGGCATTTTTTTCTATGAAGGAAGGATTACTAGTGACACGGATGCCTTTTCAATGTCACCAGGACAGGTGGACTACTATCGGATCGGCGAAAAAACTGGGTACATAAAAAAGCTCGATTATGGACACTTTACAAGTTCACTGAAAGATACCTAATGAACCGTGTACTCAATTGTGATTCTTTATTAAGACGTAGTGAAACCGAACCATTTTTGAAGAAGCTGATAACTCGTGATGAAAAGTGGATCACGTACGACAAGAATGTGCGAAAAAGGTCGTGGTCAAAGGCCGGTCAGGCTTCACAGACTGTGAAACCCGGGTGAACTCGCAACAAAGTGATGCTGTGTGTGTGTGAATCGCGACCCGCTGTGAAGATCCGGCGAGAAACTCAGAGGGCTGATGTTTAGGTCAGGTTGCACAATGAAATCCCTGCCGAGTTCGACGAGCAAATTGTCATTTCTTTCACTCGAGGAATGAAAGTAATGAAAACAGTTACCAATTATTTCAAATTTATCAAAAGAATAATTGTATCATACATTAACATAGATGAGTTGAGTCAGATCCCATAGACATCACGGCGTGAGTGCTACAGCCCACCTCGCGACATGAGGTCGAAGCCTCAAGTATTTTTTAACAAATTTCCTACGTTTTACACGTTCTTTACCCCAGAAATAGGTAGGAAGGAGGTAGCTAGCTACCCATAGCTATATTACGTCTTATTACTAGTAATTACGCAAATTTATAAATTCTGTGGGAAAATGATATCTACAAATCGTTTATTTAGTGAAAATTAATCATTATTTGAAGAATGTTTTAAAGCATTTTCAGCAAAGATTAAACATTATCTTCATCTTTACCATGAAATAACTTAGCTTTCAATAAGCTCTATCAATATTGAAGTAGACTATCAATTCTATTCATAATATTAACATTTAATATCTACAATGCTTACATCAGATTAGCTTCCTTATTCAGAAAGAAATCTTAGTGAGTCGAAAGTTCCAAAACTCAGTGAAACGTAAATGAAGTACGTAGTTAATCAAATTTTAATTAGTTCTCGAAATATATTTATTTTAACGGCTCATACTTTTCATTGGCTGCTGGCATAATTTCGTGAATCGAAAATTACGTAAACCATTCATGAAAAATAATAAGTTGAGAAAACAAAATGAGTCATTTTGGTCTCTATATTATTTAAGGTACAAATGTACAAAGATGAGTTGCTTTTGGTAAAACAATGCAAAAAAATTGGTTCTATACTACTAAAGCCGCCGCAGCGGCTTAAATGAATGTAAATTGATTCGAAGAACCTTCAGGTAATAATCATTATAACAATTTACCTGCAATCGTATTAGATATACAGATTTTAATAGATTAAATTATTAGATTAAATTCTGATGAGGTTATTGATTCAATCTCAATAACCTCATTTACTCATTAAATGAGGTTATGGAGATTGAGGTAGGTGAGCTCACGGGCTCGACCTGAAAGAATTTGCTAACACTAGCCCCAGCAAGAGCAGTGCTTCGCAGAATCTATTGCCGGATCGGAATCGCGACCCACTAAATGTTTTCAAGGTTAATAAATAAATTATTATTATTATATTTATTATTATTACCCACTGAGAAGATCCGACGAGAAACCCAGTGGGCGTGATACCTTACATTTCTAATTTACGTATCAATCATTGATTGCAAAAAATGGAGTTTAATAAATAACATAAGATTTAGCTATAGCAATTACCTGAACTTCTGTAATAAATGTATCCTTGCCTGCGAATTTTGAAGGTCGGAAATAGACAGGGAATACGAAGGCCTTGCTCTTGGGACCTTTGCAGTGATTTACTGAGACAAGCTTCCCGAAGGCTGTCCATAGGGATCGGTTAATATCCAAAAAGCTTGTGGATCTAAGCAGTTGGCCACTTAGAAGGCTTTCGTGGTGAAAATTCTGCGTAACGTGAGTAACAATTTTTCTAATGAAATACGTATTTTACAAATGCTCACGATTAACTACCACGGTGAAGGAATAACACCGTGCATTAAAAATGAAACCCATAAATGCGTAGGTAATTACTTGTGGTAGAAGTCTTGTGAATCCGCACGGGTAGGTATCATCACCTTGCCTATTTTGCCGCGATGCACTAATGCGTTTCAAATTTAAGAGTGGGGCAGCCGCTGAATTGTTAAAACTGAGACTTTAGAGCTCATGTTTCAAGGTGGGTGGTGACTCCGGTAGTCACTTAACACTAGTTGGGACGTGATCAACACCTGGTGTTAAATGATTACTACTCATCTAAGCAATAAAAGAAGAAAAAACGGCAAATTCAGGTAAATTGCTATGTTTCATGGCCAAAGAAAAATCGTGCTTTCTGATTAGATAGATGGAACAGCCGACCCCAGTAAATCTCGTAACCGCTGATACGAAATCGCCAAACAAATGATCCCGGATCAATCGGCAGATCGTCTGCGGCGGTAGCTGACATAGAACACGAGATATTTGACATATCCTCGAATCACGTTAACGAGATTTTCAAGATAAGTTTGAATAAATACAAGTTCCGAACAGTAATATTCGGGTCGTCGTTCTACCAAGAAATTTCAAAAGCTCGGTGAAACATTCTCATTTCCCCCAAAGTTCTAATATTTTTTTTTATTGTCCTTGTAGGCAGACGATCATACGGCCCACCTGATGGTGAGTGGTTACCGTCGTCCATGGACTTCAGCAATGCCAGGGGCAGAGCCAAGCCGCTGCTTACCGCTTAATACTCTCCACAAGCCTCGTTTGAAGAAGGACATGCCATAACGCTCGGGAAACACTGTGGAGGGGAGCTCATTCCATAGCCGCATGGTACGTGGCAAAAATAACCTCTGGAAACGCACTGTGGATGACCGCAGTGGCTCCAGGTAGTATGTAGTAAAAACGAGATGCCGGTATCATCTCGACAATTCCTCAGAGCACTCCCCGTAGAACATACGGTACAAAATACAGAGGGAACCGAAGTCCCTCCGCAGACCCAGAGGTTCCAAGCGATCCGTGAGATAATACGGCTTTTGCTCTGAATACACAATGCTATTAAATAAATCAGAAACATTTTTCCGTCACTTGATAAGTTCAAACATGCCTATAAAATACTGGAAACACGTACACTGTAAGCCTCTTAACAAATATGGCAAATTGCTTGACAAATATTTACTGGCATGCATCGTATTTCACAGGCACTGTACCTAACTTTATGAACACTAAATCATTTCACGAATAAAACCGTCCTTAGGATTACTTCAATGACATTTGACAAGATTCGTTTTACGATCAACTGCTCGAGATAGGAAAGATGACCGGCCAAAGTCGAAGGTTGTAAAATGTTTTCCTGGTGTGGATATCCGGGAAGAGTGCATTTATATACGTAGAAGAGAGTATAAGAGTATACTCTATATGTATACATATGTATACATAACATATCGGGTTATCGAGATTAAATAAAGTTTATTTAATTGCCAAGCGATCCTACGATTCAGGCTAATGCCAAGTTGTTATTTTTTATTTTTATTTTATTACTTAGATAGTGGACGAGCTGACAGGTCACCTGGTGTTAAGGTGTTACTGGAGTCCATAGATGCGTCATAGATAGATCCATAGATAGAACGTAAATGCGCCACCCACCTTGAGATATAAGTTTTAAGGTCTCAAATATAGTTACAGCGGCTGCCCCACCTTTCAAACCGAAACGCATTACTGTTTCACGGCAGAAATAGACAGGATGGTGGTACCTTCCCGTGCGGACTCACAAGAGGTCCTACCATCAGTAAAAAATGTTGATGTTAGATGATTAACAAAAATTTCAACGATATATGACGTTGTTTTATTTTTTTAAATAAAATAACACTTATTGCGGCGTAACTATAATAGTTACACATATTATGCTGTTGCGACACTTTTGCTACATAATATAGTGTTTTACAAAGTCTTAGTACATTATATGGCACGCGATGTTAACAATATTTTAGGTAATTTTTTGACACCTTGGGTTATATTATTGGACTTTTAGTTAGGATCCCCAATTTTTTTTCAAAAAAGATTATAGCCTATATCACTCGGGAGTAGTGTAGCTTCCAAACAGTGAAAGAATTTTTCAAATCGGTTCAGTATATTCGGAGCCTATTCTATACAAACAAACAAACAAATCTTTCCTCTTTATAATATTACTAGCGACCCGCCCTCGCTTCGCTCCGGAAACATTAAAACACACATGAAAAAAAAAAAAAAAAGTAGCCTATGTTCATCAGGGACAATGTCGGCTTCTAATGGATAAAGAATTTTTCAAATCGGTCCAGTAGTTTCGGAGCCTATTCAATACAAACAAACAAACAAATCTTTCCTCTTTATAATATTAGTATAGAAGTATAAATTACTTTGCATTCTCACTTCCACTGCACACATGAAGTGCTTTTGCCTTTTAAGTTTTCAGGTACACTCAAATGTTTTAAGCGAGAAATATTTCCACGTTTTCCACAACGCGTTTTCAGCTCAAGACATTTTCTAGTAATGGAATTCGCAAAGTGCTTTGAATGCGAACCGACATTAACGTGTATTTTTAATTTTATTAGGGATGCTCATTATTAATTGCTTTAAAAACAATTCGTTGTAGTCAAAGTTGTACAAAGTTTTATATTCACCGCGGAACTATGGCTGGGTCCGCGGGCGGGGTCTGAGCGTCAGGCGAGAATACAAGGAAGTTGTTTAATGGGTGGGCTATTAACATCTTCGGTGGCCTGGTCTTTCACATGGACGGTACCAGGACCAATAAAAAAAGATGTGTGGTGTCGTGAGACACCGGATAGAAACGAAGTTCCTTATTATAAAAACATTAATTTTAAGTTCTATTCGAGGTATATTCGAAAATAAAACTGGAGGTTTCGCAACAACCCACGGTCATTCGGTAACGTGCGAACTTATTGTAGTACACTTCATTCACGGTTGTTTCCATAAGAGTTAGTGTATTGCGCAAACGAACGCTCTGAGATCGTGGCCAATAAATGATAAAAAAAGATGTTACTTTTTGTACTCTATTACAAAGTTAATTCGTACACTGTGCATTACTAATTTGTACGTTATTATAAAGTTAAGTCGCACACTGTGTGCATTACTAATAAAAATCTTACGTTACGGACGTTTTTTCCCGGTTAGGGTACCCCTCCGCGTCGTCAAATAAGGAATTCCGTTCCAAAAAAATACGCCGAGTTTTCAGATAAGATATGTACTTAACAATCGTGGGTACCGCACCGTCTCGTTCGAGGCGGCGTGCGTGATCGCCGGGACGCCTCCCTGGGACCTGGAAGCGGAGGCGCTCGCTGCGGATTTCGCGTGGCGATGTGATCTCCGCTCCAGGGGGGAGCCGCGTCCCGGCGCGGCGGAAGTTCGAGCGCGGAAGCTTCAATCTCGGCGTGCCGTGCTCGAGGCGTGGTCTCGCCGCCTGGCGGACCCCGCCTACAGGCGACGGACCGTCGAGGCGATCCGCCCGGTCCTCTCGGACTGGGTGAATCGCGACCGAGGACGTCTCACCTTCCGAGCGACGCAGGTGCTCACGGGACACGGCTGTTTCGGTCGCTACCTGCACCTCGTTNAAGTTCGAGCGCGGAAGCTTCAATCTCGGCGTGCCGTGCTCGAGGCGTGGTCTCGCCGCCTGGCGGACCCCGCCTACAGGCGACGGACCGTCGAGGCGATCCGCCCGGTCCTCTCGGACTGGGTGAATCGCGACCGAGGACGTCTCACCTTCCGAGCGACGCAGGTGCTCACGGGACACGGCTGTTTCGGTCGCTACCTGCACCTCGTTGCCCAGAGGGAGCTGACGCCGAAGTGCCACCACTGCAGTGGCTGCAACGAGGACACGGCGGAGCACACGCTCGCGTACTGCCCCGCTTTCGCGGAGCAGCGCCGCGTCCTCGTTGCAAAAATAGGACCGGACTTGTCGCTTCCGACCGTCGTGGCTGCGATGCTCGGCAGCGATGAGTCCTGGCAGGCGATGCTTGACTTCTGCGAGTCCACCATCTCGCAGAAGGAGGCGGCGGAACGGGAGAGGGAGAACTCTTCCTCCCTCTCGGCGCCGTGCCGCCGCCGTCGAGCCGGGGGTCGGAGGAGGGCGTTTGTCCAGCTCCGGCCCCTATGAGGAGGCAGTCTCCTCCCGGTGACGGTCACGGGGCGACCTAAGGGGATTGAGACTGCGCCGCACGCTACCGTCACTCTAGCGCGCTGGCACCAGGAGGACGGGACGACGCGTCGGCGGCTGCGGATTGCGATGCGGTCCGCATTTTCGCCGTCGCTGTTGTCCCTGAACATACTGTGGAAGAGCAACCCGGTCGGCGGTGTATCGCGTTCCGACCCGGCAGGCTGGTTCTGGCCCAGCGGGGTATCCCGGAACACCAGCGGCATCGCCCGGGCGGTCTGGTAGGGCCGCCGTACCGCGGAGACTGACGTCGTTGGTCGTCGACTATCGCCGCATTGGAATCGTTCACTTCTTTAAGTACTAGAAAAATAAAAATAAAAACAACATTTTGCGTTCACGAAACATCAAATAATTGTTTTACTGCTTAAATGACAATTGGCCATTGGCATTAGTGTTGTGTTGGGGACAAGTGATACTCAAGACGGCCAGTGACACACTAACATTTATTTTAAATATAACATTTCCTCCAACCCTAGGACGGTTACGTTTAGGAAACCTGGGCTCCCTAATATTTTGGGGCTCCAAGCTCGCCTCCTCTGCCTCGAAGAACAGATCCCCTTCTTCAGAGTCTTCAGACTGCGCGGGTCGACGCACTCCTCGCGTGACAGTTACGTGGCTCGGTTCCGGTGACTCCCGATTCGGCTGGTTGTCACATGCACTAGAGATTCCTGTGCGGCCGCTCTCCTCTTCCCTCTCCTCGGTCACACTCTCTTCGTCACGTGTGTGAGGTCCGATGCCGCTACTATCATCACAAGGCGACGACATCATCCCCGTTGCCGGACTAGCAACGGCTGGAGCAATAGAACTGTAGTTTGACTGGCACCACATTTGGTTTTGCACGAAAACAGCTGTTCAGAGTGTTGTAGATTTAAAGTCTTTTACAATGTATACGTTTTTACCAATTCTCTTTAATATCACACCTTTACACCACGTATATTTATTATTAACAAGATATTTTTTTTACATAATTACTTGGCCTTGCTCAAAATTTCTGACTTTCCCTCCTTTTGTTTTATTTTGCGTACACTGTTTAGATGCAACATAATCAGTCAACGAAGCAGATGAAGGCGACGGTGGCAAACGCGGGTTCATCTATATCTATACTAATATTATAAAGAGGAAAGATTTGTTTGTTTGTTTGTTTCGAATAGGCTCCGAAACTACTGGACCGATTTGAAAAATTCTTTTTCCATTAGATGCCGACATTGTCCCTGATGAACATAGGCTATTTTTTTTTTTATTTTTTTTTTTGGTTTCATGTATGTTTTAATGTTTCCGAAGCGAAGCGAGGGCGGGTCGCTAGTTAAATCTAAACGTGAACGTAATTTGCGACCAAACACTAACTGTGCCGGAGACATTCCTGTTGTCGAGTGAATTGAGTTTCTATAATCGAAAACGTATTTGTATAGTCGCAGTTTGTTTTCCCTAGCATTTCTACTACTCAACAAACAGGTTTTGATACCCCTTTTTACTATTTTCACATAAGCTTCGGCTTGTCCGTTGCTTGCCGGATGGTATGCCGGCGAAGTCATATGAGATATACCGTTTAGTGTACAAAAACTAAAAAACTCCTGAGAACAAAAATTAGTATCGTTATCCGTAGCTACCGTATGAGGCAATCCGTATCAGGACATGTACTCATACATTCTTTCAATGACCGCACTAGTAGTTGTGGAAGCCATCTCGTACACCTCAAGCCACTTGGAGTACGCGTTTACTGGGACGAGGTACATCCGACCATTCAGCGGACCTAGAAAGTCTAAGTGTACACGGTAAAAGGGTTGTCAACTTTGCTTTGTAAGGGTTCAACTTACCGTTGCCAACTCTCTTCAAGTCTCGTTGGAATAAAGACATGTCAAAGCGCAAAAATGTCGTGAAGGGAAGTCCATTCTGGAGCCAAATGACGTCACACCAAAAGATCTATAGAAACGCATTATGGAAGAACGCTGTGACCCAGGCAATGAACTCGGCTAAAAAGTCCCTTCATAGATTCAGAAGATCTAAATAAAATGTTCAGTCAAAATAACTACTTCAGGGTGAATGATCTTAATTACGATATCAGTAGCTACTGGTGGTAGGACCTCTTGTGAGTCCGCGCGGGTAGCTACCACCACCCTGCCTATTTCTGCCGTGAAGCAGCAATGCGTTTCGGTTTGAAGGGTGGAGCAGCCGTTGTAACTATACTTGAGACCTTAGAACTTATATCTCAAGGTGGGTGGCGCATATACGTTGTAGATGTTTATGGGTTTCAGTAACCACTTAACACTAGGTGGGCTGTGAGCTCGTCGACCCATTTAACCAATAAAAAAAAGCTAGGTATATAGGTAGTAGAATATATTGAACAAAAACCTAAGCTGCGCCAACGAAATATTCATCTCCGATATTTTGACTCAATGTGTGCTTTTGTATTCAAGTTATAGCGCCTAAGGGCTTCAATTAACGTCAGATCGTAAGCTCATCCATGTTAGCCAATAGAATATTCTAGAATAATTGAAACAAGATATGTCTGAAGGCACCGAATAAATCCAAATATCTTCTGTATAAGCGTGACAAGATCAAAGCCACCTCCCTCCTAAATGAGATAGTCACAATAATAAATATAATTATTTCTAAAGCAAGATCTACGTGGGAAAAACAGGAAAAATACGTGCGAGAAATCTACTCCACTATAAAGTTAACAATATTGGACAGCTGCGAAGAAAGCTTTGGACGACCTTGTAGGTCACATTTCATTCATAAAAGCTATGACAAGAATGGTGTACTCCGGATCGCAAATCGCGAAATGGTTTGGGACATATGACGTCATCTGGCAACACTGAACCATAAAAAACTTTAGCACGATGCCGGGATCCTTATGTCGCTTATTCTAACATAAACTTTACGAGCGAGCTTTTTTATAAGAAATCGATTTGTTAAGCGGCCATGTACGTCCTAGAGCTTTTAGATTCTGTCCGTTGTTAGCTTTGAGTAATGTTAATTTTTATGAGCTACGCTGAGCACGAAAAGCTGTAGGATAGTTTTTAACTGAATTTATTTGCTTGGTTATTTTAATTTTAGTTGAATCGCTCTAAAATGCCTTTTTTCAGTCACATTTAAGACCTGAGAGCATCTTATTTATTGAACTGACATAATCCTAATAACGTAAAAACTGAAAGATCCTTATTCAAAGGTTTAGTTTGTAAATCGGGAAAATGTGAACTTGTGTGCTAAGGGTGATGCAGTTGTAAGGGTCTAGCAATAAAATCTCAATATTTCCACAATATTACTATGCGTATGAACAAAATGCGTATGTAACTATACTGAGATCTTAGAACTTATATCTCGAGGTGGGTGGCGCATTTACGTTGTAGATGTCTATGGGCTCCAGTAACCACTTAACACCAGGTGGCCTGTGAGCTCGTCCATCCATCTAAGCAATAAAAAAAAATAAAAAAATAGTCTAGTCACCACCACCCTGCCTATATCTGCCGTGAAGCAGTAATGAGTTTCGGTTCGAAGCCGTTGTACAGTTAAAACTGAGACTTTTTAGAACTCTTGTCTCAGGATGGGTGGCGAAACTTATGTTGTAGATGTCTATGGGCTCCGGTAACCATTTAACATCAGGTGGGCCGTGAGCTCGTCCACCCATCTAAGCAATAACAGGAAACAGAGAGTAAGGTTTTTTTTATTCTAATGCCTATCACAAAACACATAGACAAACAACACCTGATTTTATCAATAGCTTGGAAAAATCCAGACATTATCATAGCAATTACTAGGTATTGAGCAAATACTTCACATAATTCAATCTATACCTCATGTAGAAACAGAATACATACAGACAGATTCCTTTTCCATTAATATAGATACATAATCTTCAAGAGACAGACCATTAGGACGACACAGATCCGGAGAGAAACATTTATTAAAATATTATTCTTGTATTCATAACCGTGACCTGCTCTGAGCGCTTTCAGATATTGAGCTTAATAATAAGCTCTATTTGTTTTACTTCGAAACCGATCTTACTTCTATTAATCAGAGACTTATATATACTAATTGTTTGATTGTAGAGAGGCATTTATTTAAGATCTAACAATGACTTAGCGCTTTTGACAGCCACTTTAACGAAAAAGTACTCAACTTATATTGGATATTTAGGGATTTTTGATTAAAGTTTTAAGTATCAAGTCGTGGGCGCGTTCTATTTTGGAAAAACTATTTGCATGTTTAGATTATTTTTTTCATTGTGGTGTCTGCCAAGGATATCACCATCACGTCTCTTCTCGTGCTATTAAGCGATCCACAGAAGAATGGGTTTAAACTTTCTCTAAGTATTAGCCAGCATACTGCAATGGCCAACGGGCATTATCTGTTGGGAGAGCATAGTTTTAAGTCCAGAACGGCCTTTGTATTTTATGCCTGAGTCTCTGGCTTCGGATCTTGGAGTGGATGGCAGATTACGTATAGTGCTATCCATGAATTCCAGTAACCATTTAACAACGATTCAGCCGTGAGTCCAAAAATTCATAATAAGGACGTTGAGCATTGTGTTATTGAGTAATAACGACAAAGGGAAAGATCTTTCACCGAGCGGGTGATATTGCTCGGTAAACTCGGTAGGCAGCGGCTTGGTTCGGTAGGCAGCGGCTTGGCTCTGCCCCTGGCATTGCTGAAGTCCATGGGCGACGGTAACCACTCACCATCAGGTGGGCCGTATGCCCGTCTGCCTACAAAGGTAATAAAATAAAAATAAAAAAACTGTCATTCCTGTGCTGTTCTTCGCAACTTGTATGCAAGCTTATCTTGAAAATATCGATGAGATTCAGGCATCTGTCAAATATTTTGTATTCTGTATTCTGTGTTAGTTACCGCCACATTACCTATTTAAAACTAATATGCTTATATACTTTCCGGTAAGCAGCGACTTGGCCATACCCCTGGCTTTTCATGTCCATTACGAACGTTCCACTTATTAAGCTTAAAATCGGAGGGCCAGCATTCAATATTCTACATCATAAGCAAAGCAGAAAACTTTCATAATCAACTAGATCTACAATATATTGACAATCAGATAAACTAAATCGAGTTAGACATAATGAGTTGGAAATAAATATAGAAGACGCAGTTGAATATTTCGACATTTTTTACATCTTACAGGTTCAATAACATTTGTTGCCTTAATTTCATTGAAGCTTTTTTTTTATTGCCCTTGTAGGCAGACGAGCATATGGCCCACCTGATGGTGAGTGGTTACCGTCGCCCATGGACTTCAGCAATGCCAGAGGCAGAGCCAAGCCACTGTCTACCGCTTGCGTACTTATACAGCTTAATCCGTACTTTAAGTACTTTGACAGATGTAACTATTAACCTAAATATACTAAACCACATATCTGTTATAATTTATGTCTAATTGGCTAATGCCGATTTCATAAAACGCGGTAAATTTAAATTTCTTTTTAGTAGTTATTTCACTCCGTTTTGTAATATTTTAATTCTCAATAGTGTCCAAAGACACAGGCTGTACCTATTCTGGAGAATTTTTTTTCGAGTTGTAAATTTCTATAAAATGAAGAAAACAATAATTATCGTTTTTATAAAAAAAAAACCTACTAATAATTTTACAAATCAAATCATATAACCAGCCTGTGCTAATTTACAACATGTAGAAACATATCTGTGTCATGTTTATTATCAGCATCCATAATGACAGCAGTTATTATCGTCTACCCACCGACTCGAAATAAACCTAGATAGACCAACAATAACAATCAGAATATCCCAACGAAATTCAATCAAGATTTCCGCAATATCTATATATAATAAATTCATAGATTTATTGTCTTATACACTGAGGGCCAATGCGGTGCTCGGTTGATTACAAATCTATGTTTCCCGATGCCTAATTACATATGTAGGGATCTAATGGATTCCGACAAATTGTAATCAATTCTCTGAACGTCAGGCGGCCGTTAGCACACGTTCTTATTTCTTGATTTCTGTGCGTTGTATGAAGTGATGTGTGATGGCTCTCTTGTTTATGCTGTTGATTGATTAATGCCAGGTTTTTTCGAAGGTTTTTTTGTCAATCAAACAGGTAAAAATTGCTATTCATGTATCCTATTGTGACGTAGTAAGTAAGCACTTATATAAACATGTAACGTTTAATTAGGAGAGCAGTAATAAATCATACTTAGAAGTGAGCAGTCGTTTGAATACCTTAGTCCCGTCCTTACATGGCGACCCTGCCAGGATTCGAACCTGGAATCTTCTGAAATGTATTTAAATCAGTTTCTTGTTTCTATAGAAATACTTCTGGGGCGGTAGTCATCACAGAACACAAGATATTTGACAGATGCCTGAATCTCGCTTACGACATTTTCAAGATAAGCTTGCATATATACAAGTTCCGAACAACAACATTCGGACCGTCGGTCTATCGAGCAACATCACCCGCTCGGTGGAAGATCTACCCTTTGTCCTATAGTTTGAAGTTGTCGTGGCCTAAAGGATAAGATGTCCGGTGCATTCGTATCTAGCGATGCAACGGTGTTCAAATCCCGCAGGCGGGTACAAATTTCTCTAATTAAATACGTACTTAACAAATGTTCACGATTGACTTCCACGGTGAAGGAATAACGTCGTGTAATAAAAATCGAACACGCAAAATTATAATTTGCGTAATTACTGGTGGTAGGACCTCTTGTGAGTCCGCACGGGTAGGTACCACCACCCCGCCTATTTCTATCGTCAAGCACTAATGCGTTTCGGTTTGAAGGGTGGGATAGCCGTTGTAACTATACTGAGATCTTAGAGCTTATATCTCAAGGTGGGTGGCGCATTTACGTTGTAGATGTCTAACACCAGGTGGGCTGTGAGCTCGTCCACTCATCTAAGGAATAAAAGATAAAAAACCTACAATTCTCGCTTCAAACTGTTTCTTCGTTCTTTGTTTTCTAACTTTGGTAGTTTTTATTTACCTAGCTTTCATCTTGTTACTCTAGTATGAATGGCAAGTCATCATGATTTAAAAGAAAATACCACACGATTGATTGGTATCAAGCGATGTAGGTATGCCAAATTCCACACCAACACCATATCGTCTGATGAAATATATCTTCATTACGTATTCAAGAGATACTTGCAACAAGGAACAATAACTTCGCCTAAATGTAACTAAAATTTATGAATTTATGTAAAACCCGCACGAGGAAATTTCTACCATTCTTTATACTCCTGCCTTTAAGCTTTGATCTTCGAACTAATACCTCAATGTGAATAGCAACATTCACATTGTAATGTTTATAGGCTCCAGTCCCCACTTATCACTAGACGGGCAGAGAGCTCGTTGGACATGGCAAATACTCGATTTACTCCAATAAAATCCAGGTACAATAAAATTTATATGGTAATACAGAAATTACGACAAACATATTTAATAGATATTACTATTTTAGTCTACAGTTATGAACAATATAAAATCTTCGACACGTCATCGAAGGCTTTCATAGCTCGTGTATTCTAAAATTAGACGGTTAATGGGTTTTCTGAAACTCGAACTTTATTATATCCTATGTTATATGTGCTATTCATCTATACTAATACTAATACTAATACTAATACTAATACTAATACTAATACTAATACTAATACTAATACTAATACTAATACTAATACTAATACTAATATATTATAAAGAGGAAAGATTCGTTTGTTTGTTTGTATTGAATAGGCTCCGAAATTACTGAACCGATTTGAAACATTCTTTCACTGTTGGAAAGCTACGCTATCCCCGGGTGACATCGGCTATATTTATTATATTTAAAAAAAAATTAGGGATCCTTACTGAAACTCCAATAATGTAACCCAGCGTGTAAAAAAATTACATTTTTTTTTTACATCGCGTGCGCTACTACCCAAGCGAAGCCGGGGCGGGCCGTTAGTATAAGCTATAAGCCTGTAATCGATTCCCTGAAGTAATGTTTTTGCAACACAGTACAAAACCACTAACTTGAAAGTGATTCAAAAATCCTATAAGTCTCCGAAATACAAATACCGAAAAGTTAATAACTAATTTATTTATTGGTATTTATTCAAATTAGTTGTATATTTTATTTGTACAAATAAAAATGTGCTTGATAATTATTAAGTAAACGTAGTATATGACGCCTGGTAACAAGGTGGATCCACGTTTTTTTTTTATTGTTTAGATGGGTGGACGAGCTCACAGCCCACCTGGTGTTAAGCGGTTACTGGAGCCCATAGGTATCTACAACGCCAATGCGCCACCCACCTTGAAATATAAGTTCTAAGGTCTCAAGTATAGTAACAACGGCTGCCAAAGCGGTCGTGGTCGTCATTCGGTGTCATTGTTGTGGGCAGATGCTATGCGCCTCACGATCAATCGCCACTCCTCCTGGTTTGTGGTGAGCCTGGTACACTCATGCAAACAACCGCCAACTACCGACTTGATCTCCAACCATCGCACGGACAACCTTCCGCGGGGTCTGGTGCCTTCTACTTTGCCCTGAACGACAAGGCGCTCTACGGAGTCATTTCCTCGCCGGGAGATATGTCCAAAAAAACGATAGTATGCGCCCATGCACGAGCGCCGAAAGACGCTGCTTAATGCCGAGTTCTTGAAGAATGGAGATATTGGTACGAAGTTCGCTCCATGAAATACCAAGCATTCGTCTCCAGCACCACATCTGCAGAGCATCGACCTTCTTTTTCTCAACCCTCCACGTCTTTGCAGCGTATAAAAGTATGGGGAAAAAAACAGTTCGTACGAGCGGGATCTTTGTGGATTTGGTGTTACGAGATCAGATGAAGTCGCGTGGCGTGCCTTGGGAGAAGTCTATGTCCAACAGTGGACTAAATCAGGCTCTTAATGATAATGATGTAGTGCATGAAAGTTGGTATTTATACAAATAAGCTTTATAAATATCTACAAATAAGTTACTTTTCAAGTCATTCATGATAGTGAAGATTTTTCAAATCCAACAAAAATACCCGGAAAACGATTCCAATATCCGAATAATTAAAATGAAAATTATAACTAAACACAAGATATTTTATTGAATTCACGCCAGAAGTTAACAAAGCGTTTCTGGTCGAATCTTTAACTTTGTTCAGTCGATTCCCGCTTAAATATGGCCTCAGGTGTTGAAAGAACATCTTGTAATACTTCAGGCTTCCAAGAATTTATACAACGATTGTTTCTGACGTAACTCTAATTTGTATTTCCACGACTAATTTTGGACCACCTCACTCCGCACTCAACATTATTTGTTATGTAAACCAATTTTCTCGGAACATTTAACTTATGTACTGTTTGTTATCCTTATTTTGTTCATATTATATTTCCGCTCGATACTTAAAAAAATCCATAATTATCTTTAAAAATTATAGCCTATATATAATAGTATTTTACCTAATTTTTTACGTATATTTTTCCAACGTAGCTGCTTGTCTAGTCCCGACGGAACTTGTCTTCCAAATATATGGTAACTTTCAGGTCTACGTGTCTCAAATATATTAAATTTAAAAACAATTCAAAATCAAATTAGAGGATTATATCTCGAATCAAACACGCTGCTTTAGTTGAAATTTCAATAAGCCAAGTGAAAATGGAAGCTTCCAAAGAGTCGTATATCATCATGACTGCTGTGTCCGATATTGTAATGCATTAATATATCAAACTTAAATATTCTAGAGGCAAAATAAATCCGGATATCGTAAAGGTTACATGGCAACCCTTCCGTATCAGAGTTATCATGATGGCCAAAATTCCAGACGGTATCCACTCCGGATAAACTTCCCGACAACACCAAAACTTTGGTAATTTCGAGGGAAAACCCGAACAGACTTCAGTATTGAGATCTAGACCAGCTTTTTGTCTACTACCTACTACATATTTTTCTTCTGTCTTAGTTTTGTTAAGGCGGAGTTGTTTAATTACTTCTACTTTTTCTTTCTCTGGATAATTTAGATTTCAAGTTTTGTCGTGCTAATTACAGTTCTGTGTTTAATTTATTCAAGTTTTGTTTTATAGAAATATATTTTTAGTTAGCGCGACTAAAAATTGTATCAAATCAACTCATAATAGCTTCATTATCTATACATATAAATAAAATTGGAGTGTCTGTTTGTAATATTGAAATAACCGCTTTTTACTACATGCATATGAATATACCTAGTCAGGTCATAAATTCTGTCACATGTTTAATGTAAAATAATTGAAACAAGTTTATTCATTATGTAACCATTCATATACCAAAATGAACTTAACAAAACATAGATTCTTATGACACTAAAGTTTATTCAAAATGACCTTCGTGATTTTGAATACAGGCCTTCAATCTGCGCGGCCAGTCGTCTATCGCAGCACGAACGAGGTCCATGTCAATATCGGCGGCTGCCTTAATCAAGGATGTCTTGAGTGACTCCAAATTGGGATGAGGCTTTGAGCACGCCTTTTCCTCCAAGTGTTGCCATATCTTGTAATCTAACGGATTCAAATCTGGACTGGAGGAGGGCCAGTCTTCGTGCCGGATGAAGTCGATTTCACGCGCCGCCAGCCAGTCTTGTGTGCTCTTCGCTCTATGAGCTGGCGCCGAATCTTGTTGGAATACCCAGTGCCTGTTATTGAACATGGTATGAGAAACAGGTTCCACAAGGTTCGTCAGGACTGTATTTTGATACACAACTGCATTCGTTTTTACACCTTTCTCACAAAAATGTACCTCTGTTAAGCCCCAATAAGAAACTCCCAACCATACCATGAGCGAGGATGGAAAATAACCTCGTTGGACACGCGGAATACGGTTGCTCGCTTCTTCACTACTGTGTGCGTACACCTTATCATTTTGTTTGTTGTAGCTCTCTTGTACGGTAAAAATTTTTTCATCCGAAAAAAGAATTTCCCGTTTTTTTTTTCCCGCGTTCCCCGTGGTTCTGCTTAACCCCATCTGCAGGGCCAACAGTTTCTGCTTACGTTTGGGATTTCTTTGAATTCGCGCCTTCACAGCTTTTATCACTGCTGGAGTCCTAACAGACCGAGGGCGACCACTTCTTGACCTGTCATCTATACTAGAGTCTTCATTGTATCGTTTGATGGTACGATAAACGAATCTTTTGGTTATATTCAAATTTTTCAGTATGTTAATAATTTGAATTGGCGCGTAACCACAACGATGCAACGCAATAACTGCAACACGGTCTTCTTTAAGCGTCCACTCCATATTTTTGTAATGAGTAAAATTCTAAAAGTATACATTTTTATTTTCATGAACAATTCGAAATTCGAATTCAATAAACTTTTTTGTGGCCAGCATTCTAAAAGAAAAGTTTTTACTGTGTGACAATACTTATGACCTGACTAGTTATATACGGTACATACACCAAAAATTTTTTTTTTACAATTTTTGTCTGTCTGTTTGTTCTGGCTAATCTCTGGAACGGCTGGACCGATTTTGAGACTTTCACTGATAGGTAGCTAAAGATATAAGGAGTAACTTAGGCTTTTTTTTTAGACTAGCTTCGCCCCGCGGCCTCACCCGCGGTACAACAATCACAGGTAACATCGCCGGACTCAGCTATCAATAACAAAATTTAATGTTTCCGAAAAAAATAAATAAATACAGAACGAACTTTAATAAAACGTCTTTGTTTTCTATTACAAAATGCAGTTTTCAATTTATTTGTAATACAACATGCGATTCTGATCTTTATTGTCAAACAGAAAATTGCTTATTAAGTCGCACGCGAACTTGTCTCCTGCGTTCTAAATGAAATACTTCATTCTTGTGTTATTAAATTTTTTATTGTGAAACAGTTGTTTCTTTTAGTAAAAACTCAGAATAATATTTTTTTTAATTTACATTAAACTATTTTATACTAAATTTTATACGGAACATAATATTGAATTTTACTTTTCGAGTTTTTTTAGGGTTCCATAGTCAAATTAACAAAAAATGAAAAACAATTAGTTCAGTTTCATTTTAGATTCATAGGCATTACGTTCTGAAACTATTCGAAAATAATGAACCGTTCTTTTGGTTTGTCTGGTTAATAAAGTGCCTCATGAGCTTGATTGTTATATAGAGACCCTGATTACCATTGGTTTCTGGATTATTCCTTGGACGTTGTAATCTTTTTGTGAACATATTCCTTGTTCTTGTAATTCTGCTGGGAGACTACTAAACTGAAAGCGCCAATTAAATAAATAGCTGGGAACAAATCACGCGCGGTCATCCCCAAATTAGGATTCCCTGTGTCATAGGTACCAGAGACTGACATACATACTTATATGCGTTTAAATATGTAGATATATATATAGATAATAAACAGCTAGACAAAGAGCAAATAAACCTGTTCATCAGACAATGTTTGCCTGATGCTGCAACCGAACCTAGGACCCTGTGCGTAACAATCAGAGGCGCTAACTACTTCACAACCGCGTCTCTCAATTGTGTCAATAATCTCTTTTAACGTCCGCTCTACTCTTCAAAGAAAGGAAAAATATTTTAGCCGTAAAGGCGAACCGATACTTATCGTTATTATTTATAAAATTCACTCAAACGTTTTCTCATTTCTCGGAAAGTAAAACACACAACAACAATAGCGCTTGCAAGGTTTTCCGCCGATAATTTAGAATCAAAGAGATACAATATTAAATCGTAAAAGTCTTGTGCTTTTGATTGACTCGGAGGTGTAGTGGTTAGCATCTCTGATTATTGCGCCGAGGATCGTTGATTCGATTCCCACATCGGACAAACATTGTCTGATGAACCGGTTTATTTGCTCTTTGTCTAGGTGTATGTATGTATTTTTTTTGATTGTCCACTTGATGGTGAGTAGTTACCGACGCCCATGGACTTCAGCAATGCCAGGGGCACAGCCAAGCCGCGGCCTACTGTATATGACGAAGAGGCTGGTTCCATAGTGTTTTTAAAATGATGACGTCAGCGTTGCTGATGCCATTCTCTTCATCATTTTCATTGCCTTTCATAGTGACAGTAACTACAGTAACAGCAAGACTAACTTTTCCAATGAATTCCATTTATTATATTTCAAGTACACAGCGATAACAACAGAAAGCTCCACTCCGTTCGACTGCTCGAGCCGGAATGCTTTGTGCACAATAGTTACTCGTATTTTATAGTAGAAAGTGGGGTCTGCTTAGTGATTAATTCTCTTGGATACCGTCTTAAATAGTTGTTGACATGCGTAACATTAAGGAAACAGCTAACTTCAACTGTTTTTAGTAGTGACGTTGCTTCGACTTATATAGTTGTATTATATTTATTTAATAATATATAATGTATTTTTGTCAGTCACTGACTGGTATACTGGTATCCATAACACAGAGAATCCTAAATTGGAGTTGGACTGTCCATTATTTGTTCCCAATTATTATTAAACTGAAGTTAAATATTTGTGACAAAATTCAATGTCAAAGGAGGGTAATAATTAATGATCGTCGATCAAAGTCAATTCTGTGAGTGATTTCCATTTTGAAGTTTCATTATGAGAATGATGTTCGATTGAAGAGCTATGGAGATTGACAACTGTAATTACCTCAATTTCAAGTAAAGCTTCGCTATTTTGTGTTCCAAGAATATTACGTAGGGCCATGAATTAGTGGTTAAACACGTAATTTCTAATCCTCCCGATCCATTAACGGTGCTTTTAGGTTCCTCAAACACCGGTCATCGTTCTCGTCGAACCCATCGCTTGCGACGAAGGGTTCGACGAGTAAACTAACCCTTAGACACAGCCCACTGAGTTTCTCGCTGGATCTTCTCAGTAGGTCGCGTTTCCGATCCGGTGGTAGATTCTGCGAAGCACGGCTCTTGCTAGGGTTCGTGTTAGCAAAGTCGTCAGGTTTGAGCCCCGTGACCTCACCTACTAATTAAGGTTACGCTGATATAGCCTCTCAAGGCTCTCAGCTTAGGTAGGAAAAAAAAAGTGGTTAAAAAGATCATTGTACGTTCGAGTTTGGTATTACATGGTATAAGGGCGTGGATGTGTCAGTGGGCAGTGACTTGTTTATGTCCATGAGCGACTCTGACTGCTTAGCATCAGATGGGCCGTACGCTCGTCTGTCTACAAGGGCAATAAAAAAAAAAAAAAAAAATTATACCACTTACAAGATGTTTTTTTTCAAGAAAGTTCATACTAATGCTAGTATATAATATTATAGTACATACAAATATAGTAAACTCATTATTGTTAGGCCGGTAAGAGTAACGCCATCTACCGCCGAATAGTCGAACAAATATCGAAGAATGTAGTAGTATCTAGAACGCTTGACAATCACAACGCCATCTATTGTCAGATAGCGGAAACACACAATACTAGTCTTTTGTGGAATATTCTCGACGTTTCTGGAGATTTCGTCTCGACTATAAAAGCGTTGCAGAGATGGCACGCAGTCAGTCATCAATCGGAAATACTCGAAGCGAAACAGCGAACGGATCACTTGAAACGAAGCGGAAGAAGTGAATTGAGATTGAGAAGTGAAGAGATTAATGTGTTTGTGAAGTGTTTTAAGTGTTCTAAGTACAAATAGAGTTTAAGGTTGTACTTTGGTGGAACATTTATTTATCCCGAATCCCAGCGCGTAACATTATGTAAGACAGCTCGCTACCGGCCCTCATCTTCTCGAAACAGCTGATACTCAGTGGGCTGACTCCGCCCGTCAATTGATATCTGATCATACTTCATTGCGTAGAGCGTCAAAACAAATCACCAAATTAAATAAATAAAAAACATATTTTTTCCACCCGTCTTTGTTTTCGTAAACAATAATAATTAAAATGCATTTGTAAGCTTGAGGGTAGACATTATCTTGTTGAACACCAAGTAAAACGATGTCACTTTTTGATTCCTGATTTAATCAACAATATGTTATCGTAACAATTCACTTTAACACTTGTCCAACTTTAACCAGTACGTACAACAGTCACTGAATCACACAACGTAACAAGAATATAGTAAGTGCACCAGGCAAGCGCAGTCCAACGAATGTTCATTTCAAGGCACGTTCCGCCTTTTTATACTAGCCGGCGCAGCTGGCTTATGAGTCACTTCTGTTGCAGCTGTTGTTTACGAGTGGAACGACACGGCCGGCGCGCCTGGCTTGTGTGAGTCACTCCTATTGCACGTGCTATATAACATAAATATCGTTAACGCCGTCACGGCCATACTGACGTGCGCTCGTCCTCGTGCGCGCATTCTTATGGTATGTCTGTGAACAACAAACGTGTTCGTTCATCCTGACATTAACGGATGCAACTTAAAACGTGGTCTATGATATTAACAATCTAGTACGGTTCGGTTCGCATAATTCTTCAGAAAATCCTATACTGGCTATAAATAACCTTCAGACTGCTTACATACCTGGGCCAGTTCATTTAAAACTCTTCAGGTATGTAAGTATGTCCCTTTTAACTTAGACCGGAATTGTTATCCCTTCAGTTTTTCGAACTGGACCGGATAATGCTAGACCGAATCGCAATCCCTGTAGCTAATTGTTGTGGCTAATCTGGATGAAAATCCCTATAGCCAAGCCATTGGACCGGACAGACCCTTCAATGACTTCACACTTTCTTTTTTTTTTTTACTCTTTTTTTTTGCTAGTCCGGATTAACATCTCTCTAGCCACATACAATTCTTTTTTTTTTTTTTTTTAATCTGCGTGTACGGTAGCGTTTGTTAAAACATTTCTTAAACCAGAACATTTATACGGAATTTCTTCAGAAATAGTGCGAGACCGACCATCGTTTTCTACATTTCCAACACCTGCACCTGAGGTGCCTGAGCTTACAGACATTGTATCACTACCCACAGACTATGTTTGCTGTATCGCTATTTGCGGACAAAAATGTCGCTTCTATTGTCAGTGATAGAGTCGTCATCATTAAGATCAGTTTCATGAACAAGATTAATTAACCCATCTGTGTACGCCGTCACGTCATCGTCACTATAATTTTCAGAAATTTCTAGTAGGCCTGACGGGCCTCGAGGTATTTCACGTAAGTTTTCATGGGGAAATTTGTACACTCTATTAGAACTATTTACATGTCTCAATTTATACCTATCGTTTTCCAAAACTGCAGTAATGTTGAAGGGACCTTTACATTTTCGGTCAACTTACGAAAACAAAATCCCCAGCGGAAAAGAGTTTGACTTTAGCTTTGCCTCGACTAAACCAAGCTTCTGTTTGTGCCCTTTTTTTATGTTTTCGCCGGTCTTCGACCGTGCTAAATCAAGATCTAATCTAGAGGGATTATCACTCTGTTGAAACTTTAAGATATTTCAAGTGAACTACCCTGAACGGCAAACGTCTATTCTATTGGAGTAAACCCTGTTACTCGACAACGTGCACTATTAAGGGCGAGTTGAATATCCCCTAAGTGCTCTTGCCATCATGATTGGTCTAAGTTACTTTCAGATCAAAGAGTGACTTGTTCATGAAACCGCTTACCATTGAATAAATTACTATGACTTTGTTTTATAAGACTACATTCTGACCCTGAATGGAACATAAAGGGGAAGCCAAAACCACTTATCTGTAACACACTGAAGCTCTGGAACACACGTTGACGTCTCTGGTTGGACCTGCCACAGCACCTGGAGCAGTGTCGTTTTTCTTCTTGTAGCGCATGGAACACCCAGAAGCTACATGGCTCGCATCACCGCACACGTAACAGCCGACTTGCAGGCGAGAGCCGGGCGCCCACGGATGAGGAGGTTGTTCAGGTTTTGCAGGCTGTATTTTTGTGAGGCAAGTAGCAGCTCGAGCCTTAAGCGAATGTGTGAGAGTCAAAATTAAATCGACACCATCCAATACTTCAACTACTTTAAACGGCCCTTTAAACTTCGTATCTAATTTCGTTTGATTATGCTCTTCGTATTAATGTGTGGACGAGCTCACAGCCCACCTTGTGTTAAGTGGTTACTGGAACCCATAGACATCCACAGCGTAAACGCACCACACACCTTGAGATAGAAGTTCTAAGGTCTCAGTATAGTTACAACCGCTGCCCCACCCTTCAAACCGAAATACACCACTGCTTCACGGCAGAAATAGGCAGGGTGATGGTACCCGTGCGGTCGATGGCACTATACGGAGCACCCGTCTGGTGCCACGTCCTTACCCACGAGAACGTCGCCGCGCTGCGACGCCGGCAGCGCGCGATCGCAGTCAGAGTTATTCAATGATACCTCACAGTCTCCTACGAGGCGGCGCGCCCTAGCGCAAGTGCAGCCGGAGCGCGGGGGCTCCAATATCGGCAGTCCGTGCTGGAGGCGTGGTCTCGTCGTTTGGCGGACCCGTCGGCCGGCCTCCGTACCGTCGAGGCGATCTGCCCGGTTCTCGCGGACTGGGTGGGCCGCGACCGCGGAAGTCTCACCTCCGGCTACCTGTGCAGACTCACAAGACATTTTACCACCATGCAAACTTCTTACCGCAACAAATCTTACCAGCCACCACGCAAACTACAATTTTACGGGTTCCACCTCTCTTACACGATGTTACTCCCACACTGAGGAAGCCAACCGCGAACACTTGTCAAGCACGCACAAGCACGCACTTCACCGGAAAAACCTGCATCCGCCAGCGGAACCCGAACACCGCCGCATCGCCAGACACGAACGCACCGGACGTCTTATCTTACAGGTCACGACGACTTCAGATGTGTCAATTTTTCTTCCCCACGGAAACTTGCTTGCTTTCTTGTTTGCTTGCTTGCTGGAGCCCGAAGTCATCGAACGTGTAGTGTTATTGGTATTGAATCGAGTAGATTCTAAAATTTCAGCGACAATTCACAGTCTCATGTCCTGGTTTACTGTACTAGTGCCATGTAACTCTAGCAGTAGTCATTGGCTTAAAAACGATTCGTGTCGGAACTACCCACTCGTCATGACAGATCCATTATTGCGATCGAAGTTTCACTTGAGATTTGCACTTGCCTTAATTTCTTGCAATAGCTTGTTACGTGTTGTATTTCCGTTAGTAAATGCCATGTGATGAAGTCGACAGTCAAACTGGGCAACATGAGCCAGAACGTAAGATGTGACGATTTCTTCGTGGCTCAGATCTTCCATCGAGGTAACAGAGACGTTATTACACGACTTACGTATGCTGCATTCACGCTCTTGTGGCGTACCACTACTAGTATTCTGATCTGCATCATGTTTTTTTTGCTGTACTTCGAACATGTTCAAACACGTCACGCCAGTGAGAGTAGAGTCCTGATCTCACTTCTGATGTAAGCTTGAGGGTAGACATTATCTTGTTGAACACCAAGTAAAACGATGTCACTTTTTGATTCCTGATTTAATCAACAATATGTTATCGTAACAATTCACTTTAACACTTGTCCAACTTTAACCAGTACGTACAACAGTCACTGAATCACACAACGTAACAAGAATATAGTAAGTGCACCAGGCAAGCGCAGTCCAACGAATGTTCATTTCAAGGCACGTTCCGTCTTTTTATACTAGCCGGCGCAGCTGGCTTATGAGTCACTTCTGTTGCAGCTGTTGTTTACGAGTGGAACGACACGGCCGGCGCGCCTGGCTTGTGTGAGTCACTCCTATTGCACGTGCTATATAACATAAATATCGTTAACGCCGTCACATTTATAATATTAACCTGACTTTTTTTTTATTGCTTAATGAGTGGATGAACTTGCGGCCTTAAGTTGAGTGGTTACTGGAGCCCATAGACATCTACAACGTAAATGTCTCCACCTATCTTGTAACCTGAGTTGTAAGATCTCACTTTTAACGGTACAACGGCTGCCCTACCCTTCAAACCATACTGCTTCACGGCAGAAATAGACAGGGTGGTGGTACCTATCGGTGCGCACTCACAAGACGTTCTACCACCAGTAAAACGTTTTCAACTGATTTGCATTCAAAAAATTTGCATTTAATTCACTACTGGCCTTTTGGGAGTTTACCGATAAAGAGAAGATCTTCCATCAACCGAATGATATTACTTGGTAGACCGACAATCCAAATGTTGTTGTTCGAAACTTGTTTATACGCAAGCTTATAGAGAATATAGAGAAGAAGTGCACAATGCTAATATTTTTTTAAAGAATGCATAAAAGATACATTAAATCAATAAAGAAAACATTACACACACTACATACCATGTATTTGACGCACACACGCATGCATACTATTTATTGTCAAACTTTTGTTCTTGGCGTCTGTTGTCAAATTGAGAATAGATTAAATATTGTTTGTATTTGTTGATATTTTTTATAGTTTAGTGTGTCTTGGCGAAATTTGTGATTATAGAAGTATAAAATACAATCATAATAGTGTACAAACTTACAATTCCAATTAATTATAGTCGAATTTCGACTACTGCGGGACCTCTAGTACATACAATATTCTCGAAGTAAAATGATTATGTCAAACAGATGGATAGTATGAAATTGTATTTGCCATTGGCGCGATCTGATACTCCATTTTGTATACACTGACCATTCAAACATACTTCAAATAAACTGAACCGCTCTGGAAACATAATGTTTACGTCCATTTTCGTCAAAGCTGCATCAAAACTAATACATGAACTATATTGGTATAGCTTAAACCTGAAAATAGCTAGCTCAAACGTAAACTAACATTACAACTTGAAAACAAACTATATTGATATTGAATTGGAAATAACTTTATTACTGGTGGTAGGACCTCTTGTGAGTCCGCACGGGTAGGTACCACCGCCCTGCCTGTTGCTGCCGTGAAGCAGTAATGCGTTGCGGTTTGAAGGGTGGGGCAGCCGTTGTAACTATATCGAGATTTTAGAACGTCTATCTCAAGGTGGGTGGCGCATTTACTTTGTAGATGTCTATGGGCTCCAGTAACCACTTAATGCCAGGCGGGCTGTGAGCTCGTCCACCCATCTAAGCAATAAAAAAAAAACCATTTTCGTCAAAGCTGCATTAAAACCAATACGTGAACTATATTGGTATAGCTTAAACCTGAAAATTACAAATACCTAGCTCAAACGTAAACTAACATTACAACTTGAAAACAAACATGAATACGCTGAGAAGTAATATATGGTGAGTTTTGACTCTACGTAACACGCATTTACAGTTGCGAGTTTGGAGAAAATTGGCTAGGTTATTTTAACTTTTAATTTTAAATTTTAATAATAATAATAATTAAATAATAAGAATAAAATAATAATAATAAAATTTTAATAATAATAATAATTAAATAATAAGAATAAAATAATAATAATAAAATTTTAATAATAATAATAATTTTAACTTTATGTGGTTTTATTTTTGGGGCTATAGTTGCACGAATCCACGAGCCCGTTGTTCGGCTTTGAGAGGACTGTATGTGGTATTAATTAGTTTATCACAATTGAGAGATAAAGGAGGTCACGCACTAAATTGGCGTTTTGTTCGTATAAGTAAGCTTTAGTTTCTGTGGACGGTCACCCTTCACCGTTTATTTATAAGCGACAGAACTGATCGCGAATAGTGTGGATTGATTATATAAATCGTTTGATTTATGCATTAATAACTTTAGGCAGCGCTTAATGCGGTTACATTTTTAATCAATTCTTTTTAATTTTATTGCTTAGATGGGTATAGAGCTCACAGCCCACTTTAGGTGGTTACTGCCATAAACATCTACAACGTCAATGCCGCCACCTGCCTTCAGATACGAGTTCAAAGGGCTCACTATAGTTACAACGGCTGCCCTACCCTTCAAACCGAAACGCGTTACTGCTTCACGGCAAAAATAGGCAGAGTGGTGGTAGCTATCCGCGCGGACCCACAACAGGTCCTACCACCAGTTACACATTATACTCGTACAACGGTCTCAAATAGAGAATTATAGGTGATGTTTTTCAATATCGTAACTAGATGGCGCTAGCAAGCAGTATGTAACATTGATTCACGAAGAATTTCCTTCGTGAACGAATAATATCGTTAAAAAAGATCTACAAAACTTATTAAATCGCGTTAAACAATTTCCATTCGTTAGGTGTATTGTGAATCTGTACGAGGATCCCTATCCTGTAGCAGCAGCACGATCTCATCAATGTGTGAAAGCCATTACACCTGTATGCTTAGTGCTAGTTTTTAACGTTGTCGATACCGTAAAAGTTAGCTCAAATTTGTATGCAGTTGGAACAGCGCTCCTAGCGGCAAACGTTTGTGGCAGGTAGCCATCATACAACGCAAGATATTTGACAGACGCCTGAATCCCAATTCTGACATTACCAGTTGTAGGAAGGCTTAGACGACGAAAGGAAGATCTTCCACCGAGCGGGTGATATTTGCTCGGTAGACCGACGGTCCGAATGTTGTTGTTCGGAGCTTGTATATATGCAAGCTTATCTTGAAAATGTCGTAAGCGAGATTCAGGCATCTGTCAAATACCTATCTTGCGTTGTATGATGGCTACCCGCCACGCGTTCTAACTCCATACAATTTGAGTTAACTTTTACGCTATCGAGAACGTTCAAAAACTCACACTAAGCACAATGTAGTGAGATAGCGACCTCGGATCTCACGGCGGTAGTAGCGATTCGCTCCGACGTAACAACGTAACTGGAAACAAATTTACCGTGGTCCGGTGCCCGGAGGCTTAAACAATTTCCGTCATAGTAATTAGTTTATTATCTACAGCAGGAACTACTGTTTACTGACAAAACTCTCAGCAATCTACCGATTCTTGAAATTTCATGAAACAATATAGTTCGGTATACAAAGAAGCAGGGTATTTTATTAAAAAATATATTTCATTGTAAAAAAAGCGTGGGGTGCATGGTGTTATTAGTTATAAATATTTTTCTGACAGATATGAGTAGAAGAATTATCATTTCAATAATATCTTAAAAAGCACCCGACCATTTTTTTAAAATACAATATATATTTTTTACACTATTTTCTATTTAAATTTTTTTAATTTATTTTCTATGTTTTAGTTGAATTTTCTATAAAAGCGTATTTTTAAAAGTATTAAGTACTTTAACATCAATTCCTGCCTTATCGACTATAGATAAAAATTATATAAATTGGCAAAAATCTTATTTTGCAAATTGAATAATGGAATAATCTTATCAGATTATTGTATCCTCGTCCTCGATAAATCTACAAAGTTTGAATGAAATCTGGGAGTTTAAAGTGGGTCAAAATCGCGTCTAAAAGAGTCAGTTACAAACATACAAACATACAAGTGAAGCTAATATAAAGCGTGTAAAAATAGTGGTCCACGTGCAACTTGGTACACGTGAAAGAAGTGAAACTTCTTTTGCGGTGTTTAATAGAGTTGTGGTTTCCTTCATTTCCCATCCTTAAACCAAATTTCTCTTGTAAAAGGGAGTGCTGTAATGATCTACAGCAATAAAAAATTGATTATTGATTCTGTCACAATCGGATAACGTGTCGGTAATACAGGACGTAAGTCGCGAGTCCTTTGCCTCTAGTTGCACCAACGAATACACGTCACGTTCGAGGATAAGACAAAAACCCACATCTCAATACATTACCGGAGTTTTTGTGATCGTAAAAACGTTTTATGAGTGATACTTTATGTGTCACACATGACCGAGTTAATGTTTTATTGTAATTTTTTTTTTCGTCTTATTAAAGCTTAAAGGAAGTTCTCTTGAGCCAATAAAATAGTGAATAAATTTTCGCTATAGAGGTAAACTTATGAATATCTGCAGTACAATGTTTTTACTGATATTTTTTTTAAAAATATTATTGGTTTTGTTGGTGAACGAGCTCACTGCCCACCTAATGTTAAAGGGCTACCGGAAACTATAGACGTCATTACGGGAACGCCTCCCGTATGGGCTTGCAATTCGTACGACTATCAGTTTTAAGTATTTTTATTAGCCTGATTAACCATATGGTTTTTTTTTTATTGCTTAGATGGGTGGACGAACTCACAGCCTACCTGATGTTAAGTGGTTACTGGAGCCCATAGACATCCACAACGTAAATCCACCACCCACCTTGAGATATCAGTTCTAAGGTCTCAGTATAGTTACAACGGCTGCCCCACCCTTCAAACCGAAACGCATTACTGCTTCACGGTAGAAATAGGCAGGGTGGTAGTACCTGCCCGCGTGGACTCATAAGAGGTCCTACCACCAGTAATACCAATACCACCATAGTATTAGTATTTGTCCGAAACGTGACAAGTGATTTAAGCCACGCCTCACTGCCCAGAGCTCATTTCAGAAATTATAATTCCCACGACCATGCTGTAAAATTACTGCCTCACGTACCTAATAAAAGTTTACGAGTATTTAAATACTCGAACAAATAAACAAAAACCTTTAGGGCTCTTTCACGAAAAGTACAAATTTTCCACCTTAATAGAATTAGAAACGAAAAAAAATATATATATTACAAAAATATTAATTTGAATACATAATTAACTCAATGCCTAAATTGTTTGCGAATGGCGCCCGAAATCTAATTAAAACGCCGTCAAAACGAAAAGGTCGCTCGTCCAGATTGTGAATCAAACTAATTAAACACCTATAAACAGTGGAATAAAGGTGCTTTTCAAATTTTTGTACTAGTCCATATCGGACCGTTTGGTTGAAAGGAGAAAAACGTACAAAACTGAAAGAGAGATTTTCATGTCTGTTCTACAGAATGTGAGCTTGTGGGGTGTGTATTAATAAAGTTTGAGACCTTTATAATTAAATTACACCTGAGCGTCCTTTTAATTTAATTAGTCTATGCTACATTGAATTTTTTTTAAATACTACATGTAAAAATAGAAAGAAAATATAAATGTATGATAAATTTCGTCAATGACTATAATAATTTATGATTTGCCATTAAAATGAGTTTGTAACTCAAAATTAATTACGAACAAAAAGCTATTTATCACTTTTTAGACAGTGCTACCTACTAATGCAAATCATAAATACATTATACATTGTTATTGATTACAAAATGTGGTGGGAGAAATCTCAGTCCAAATTCCCCCACATTTGGATTATCACAATCTTTGCCGAAGCCCAAATCCAGCGCAAACTGGAATACTTTGCTTGTACATATTTTCTGCGCCTTGAAGCAGAGCATTATTTTCAGATTAGATCACTTTGCATTGTACATGCTCAAGATATCCAAATTATTGACCAAAAATAGTGGAAGTCCTGAAACCATTATGAATTCCCCGGAAGTACAAATTTGATTTATAATATGCAAATTCGATTAGTTCCTTTCTGATATTTTGGAGACTCTGGGCCTGAGGATCTGATGGTATTTATGTTCTGGGTCATGAGTTCCATAGGAAATATTTGGATGAGATGTTTGAAACGAGCCTTTGACTCTCTTTTTACCATCGTACCTCTCACCACCCAGGCTAATCCATACTACCATACTACATACTGCATTCATCCGATTTTTTTTATCCTAGCTAAGCTTAGAGCCTTAATAGGCTGTATCAGCGTAACCTTAATTAATAGGTGAGCTCACGGGGCTCAAACCTGACGACGTTGCTAACACGAACCCTAGCAAGAGCCACGCTTCGCAGAATCGACCACCGGATCGGCAACACGATCCACTGAGAAGATCCGGTGAGAAACTCAGTGGGCTGTGTCTGAGGGTAAATCATCCGAAGAAAACTTTTGGTACCTATGGACCGCCTCTGGAGTGAACTTCCCTCCACTTTTCTGCAACATGTCCTTCTTTGAACTAGGTTTGATTAACTGCTAATCACCAGGTGGAACTTGTGCTCCTCTACCTTGAAAGGAAATCGATAATAAACTATGTACCAAAAGACATGAACTCGTAGAGCGGACGACGATGGCCAGGCAATGTTTCGAAGTATTAAATTCAATAGAATAATTTGTTAGTTCCGCTTATGTAATTGAATGGACTGGACATTGAGATAACGAATTAAGGCCATTGTAATGTACGAGTCTGAGATTTAAGCTCACGTTTTTATTTTAACACCGATTGAATTCATTTGTTTGGTTTGGGATTGAGATTGGTCTGCATATCGGTCATCGATTCTGCGAAGGTTTTTTAAATGGATTTTCAGATAATGACTTCACGCTCTCAAATACTTTTTACCTTAAATCTAGGCGATAAATTTTAATATATCCAGATTGGCCGAAATCTTCCTACTGCCCTACAAGCCATGGGGCTCGCTGCAACGAGACCAGATTCTTATTGCATTTCTCTTCTTTCTATTTTTACCAATATTTTTTATAATTCTGAACTATAAAGAACCATGGACTTTGTGTATTTGTGAATCCAAATTTCAATGAATTCCAGCTTCACTATATTCCACGTAACTAATCGGAAAAGCAAAAATAAAAGGCTCACTCACGCCTCACGTCTTAGTTTTTACACATCGTCAAGCTAACCCAAATTGATTTACGTTCTTAGTAAATTTTTTTGACGTGATAACGTCTTATGATTCGATGGAGCCGACTGCACGCACGAAAAAACATGACTCATGCGGCGATACCTTGCTCTGAGGCGTTCCATTTAAGGCTTGAAGTGCAAGCGAGAGCGCGCAACGAGCGACAAAGAGGCACAATCGGCCTCCGCGTTCGGCAGCGTTCGACATCTGTCTCTCTCCAACTTGAGTGAGCGATGCATCCGCGTGGACAGCTGCTTGCTATACAATAATACATTTACATGTTTTCGTCAACTAGGAAGTTCAGTGAAAAGTGAATGTGATGTCAATTGTTTATAGCAACGATAATTGCGATAACTGAAAAATGAAACCATTCCATCAGTATTTTCTTATGACGTTGTCACGTTGAACTATCGTTAGTAAATCGACTTTACAGACAACCGATTTTTTTTTATTGTTGCTTAGATTTGTGGACGAGCTCACAGCCCACCTGGTGTTAAGTGGTTACTGGAGCCCATAGACATCTACAACGTAAATGCACCACCCACCTTGAGATATAAGTCCTAAGGTCTCAATATAGTTACAACGGCTGGCCCACCCTTCAAGCCGAAACGTATTACTGCTTCACGGCAGAAATAGGCGGGGTGGTGGTAACTACCCGTGCGGACTCACATGAGGTGACTCACACCAGTAAATACACAATAAATAAATACAAACTCCTCGCTGATAGTTTCATCGCACACATTAGGCAATGTATTTCGAAATTCACTTAAATTAACGTTACCAGCCGTTTCAAGCACATAATATAGTGCCGTAATAACTTGTTTGCGGTTATTCTGTAGGGCGAAGCTCAAGGGCTAATGTCTTTAAGTATAATGACTTTTGTCCGTATTCGAGTTGAAAATGCGAATTTACGTACAATCTACGAATGTACCATTAGGGGCTGTATAATGTGTTCTGTGCTGCGAGTTTTATTACACAAGTGTAGGTATTATTCTTAATATACTTATATATGTATAGAGCTATCTTTAGTTTAAAAAAAAATTAAGCTATTATTGCGGCTTTTATTTTTATTATAGCATAGCTTTTATTGCGGGATTTAAGCGCGGTGACCGAATCAAGAAATTCCGTAACGAAAATAAAACCTAACGATAAGCCGTCCGGTGCATTCGTGTTGAGCGATGCACCGGTGTTTGAATCTCAGGCGGATACCAATTTTTCTAATGAAATACGTACTCGACAACTGTTCACGATTGACTTCCACGGTGAAGAAATAACATCGTGTAATAAAAATCAAACCCGCAAAATTATAATTTGCGTAATTACTGGTGGCAGGACCTCTTATGAGTCCGCGCGGTTAGGTACCACCACCCTGCCTATTTCTGCCGTGAAGCAGTAATGAGTTTCGGTTTGAAGGGTGGAGCAGCCGTTGTAACTATACTGAGAGTTTAGAACTGATATCTCAAGGTGGGTGGCGCATTTACGTTGTAGGTGTCTATGAGCTCCAGTAACCACTTAACACCAGGTGGGCTGTCAGATCGTCCACCCCTCTAAGCAACAAAAAAAATTTACAATATCTTTGTGTCGTTTTATTTAAAATAAATAAAACACATTTTTTGTCTTATAAGGAAAATAGCACACAGCATTGTCGACATCGATAACCAACAAGACACAACTAAGCCACCTACTACCGCTATAGACTAATTAAAAACTTCTGTTACCCTCCTCATAATCTAATTAACAATATGCATATTTATTCATTGAATAATTTGCCTGTATATACCAAAAGGGTAGTTCGTAAAATTAAGACAGTGTCTATTCGTTCTGTGCCATCCCTTTCATTATTCCAATTTAATAATCAATTAACATGAAACTCTTGGAATTAATTACAGTTCGCCGGGAACTCGAGATCGAAACTTGTTATTATTAATCTATGGGCTTGTTTATAAACATCTGAAGTAGAGTTACGTTTTCATGTTTGTTTGTATGAAGGCTTGGGTGAGTTATTAAAGTTTGTTAATAAAGGAAGAATTGTTATTGATAACCGCAAGCTAAAGAGGGCGCCCTCCAGCTATTTTGGTACTAATCGAGGTCGGTTATATGAACGTAACTTTTAAGCTATTGCATAGCTTTTATCGCGGGCCTGGAGCGCGGCGACCGAATCATGAAATTCCGTAACGAAAAAAACCTTACACCCCTCACTCCGCCTACCCTGTAGCTCGCGTTCAACACATTCTCACTGCATGCGCATCATGAAAAGTCTGCCCATCTCTCTCTCGCGCGGTCTAGCTTATGAGTGTGAAGGGGATAGTTAAGGTTTTGCTTTTGTTAATGTTTAATATAACGTGGTCTTGTTTTATTATTGTTTTAATATTAAATTATCATTGTCTTATTATAATTGCATAAGTTGATAAAAAATGCTATGCAATAGCTTTACCGCGGCAGTTCCCGAGTGCCACACGTTTGTTTTTTAATGGAGTTCGATTAGAGGGTGGGCCACGAGCCACCTCATGTTTAGCGATTACTGAATCCCATAGACATCAGAGTTTGTTGTTTCTACTGAACCTTAACCATTTAATACTGCTACGCCAGTAAGAGTAACGCCATCTGTCATCAATTAGCAGAAACGAATATCAAAAGAACTAGTAATATCGAGAACGCCCGAGAAGAGTAACGCCATTTATTGTCAAATAACGAAAACACATATCGAAACGACTCACTCGTCCTATCGGGAATCTTCGCGCTTGTCGTGTCGACTATAAAAGCGTTGCAGAGATGACCTGAAAGCAGTTAGTAAACCGTTCTACACGACGCGATACGGAAGAAGTGAATTGTGAATTGTAGTGTTCCTTAAGTGTTCTAAGTGTTAAATAGAGTTTTAATTTGTACTTGGATGAAAGTTCTATTTATCCCGAGCCACAGTGCGTAACAATATTAAAGAAGACATCATCTTGTCTGTCTGTCTTAAGAAAAGAAAAAAAGAGACAGTCAGTCAAGCATTGCGTACTACAAGTGCTTGCGCTTGGCATCCTCTTAATAACGTATTCCCACTTACAATATCACGAAAAAGGTTGTCTTTGTCGTATAAGCCCATAAGCTAATAAAAACATCCCCAGACATACATTCGCTTCGATAAATTATGAAAATATTACGCGTTTAACAAGAAACCAGCATTTGCTTGTACGAAAAGGCTTTTAGTGGCAATCTCCAACACTTCTGTTCTATGTGCGCACGCAGTGTTAATAGCACGCACTGTCTCAGATTTAACGACCCCACATAAATCGTACCAAACTTTAGGTTCGTTTACATCGACACACAATTAACTGTTTAGTGGTAAGTTACCATCTAGAGCAGGCCTGGGCAAATGGCGGCCCGCCGGCCGAATCCGGCCCGCGATAGAATATTGTCTGGCCCGTGAAGCATTGTACATATATATCTATATATTAATACGTGAAGCAAAAACTTTGTATCCCTTTTTATGAAAATTGCGCGGACGGAGGAGTATGAAATTTTCCACACTTATAGAGAATACAGAGAAGAAGTGCACAATGCTAATTTTTTTGTTAAATAATGCATAAAAGACACATTAAATCAATAAAGAAAATATTACACACACTACATACCATGTATTTGACGCACACACGCATGCATCCTATTTATTGTCAAACTTTTGTTTTTGACGTCTGTTGTCAAATTGAGATTAAATACTGTTTGTCTTTGTTCATATTTTTTATAGTGTAGTATTGGCGAAATTTGTGATTATAGAATTATAAAATACAATCATAATAGTGTACAAACTTACAATTCTAATTAACTATAGTCGAATTTCGACTACTGCGGGACCTCTAGTTATTATTAAAAACACAAATATTAGTTTTTGTCTAACATAAATTGGTGCATAATTTTTTTAGATAAAATATTAAGCAATACTGATACATATTATCAGGGCCGGTGGGAGGCAAAATTTTCTCCCGTACAACCGCTCTATTCAGCGCCTCCTATTCGGAAATATAATTATGATAATAGAACAATTACAGTATGTATTATAAGAGTCGCACAATATAAAATTAGAAAAAAAACTGTTTGGCCCGAGGTCAAATTTTCATCTGCAATGTGGCCCGACTATCAAAATATTTGCCCACCCCTGATCTAGAGCCTTTTTGAGCTGAATTTTTGCGTCGTAGACAAGAGGAGGTAATGCTTCTATTCTTTTGTCACTCTTGAACTTGAATTGTATCTTGTGTAGAATCTACGTGCTCACAAAATAAACAGATTTATGTCAATGTCAAAAGATGACACTACTTCTTTTTTTTTTTAAACCTACAAGGTTTTTTTGGTTACAAGCATTAAAGATTTTCGAGAAACTAATGAGAGCATATTATTGAAAGACACAAATTAAATACACCTAGACAGTATTTAGAAATTGTACATATTAATATCCGAAACTATAGATGTCAACGAATTAGGATGCAAAGTAATGTATGTAAAGTAATAGTTATGGCAATTCATTCTATTCTATTCTATCAGCGCATAGACGTCCACTATTGGACATGGGCCTTCCGCAAGCTTCGCCACAAAGATCAGTTCTGCCCTGCTTGCATCCAGCGGATCCCCGTAATTCATGGACATTGCCAATTGAGAATACATCCGGCCTATCACAAAATACACTTCTTAGACCACTGTTTACTAAACACATGACTAAACGCTCGGAAAAGATTTCAGGTTGTTTCAAATGAAAACTGGTGTACGTCTAGGGAGTCACAGACAAGATTAAAATACAAAATTATAAATCAGTTCTTACCTTCTGTCAAATGTAACAAGCCTCAGTAAGATCCTAGTGCTTAAAAGCCAGACTGTGATTATTATTTTTTATTGCTTAGATGGGTGGACGAGCTCACAGCTCACCTGGTGCTTAGTGGTTACTGGAGCCCATAGACATCCACAACGTAAATGCGCCACCCACCTTGAGATATGAGTTCTAAGGTCTCAATATACTACAACGGCCGTCTCGCCCTTCAAACCGAAACGCATTCCTGCTTCACGGCAGAAATAGGCAGAGTGGTGGTACCTACCCGTGCGGACTCGCAAGACGTCCTACCACCGGTAAATCACCAACAGTGTTAAAATAAGCAGTGATTAGTCTCGAACGAGGAAGTCCGAAATGTAAACGAGGCATAACAATACAGCTCGGTCGCCGACATGAATTTGTGTAATTGCCACGACGAAAGCCAAACATTAATGATTTCGTACACACCTTGAACTGCTACTTTTTGGCGTTAGGTCATAGAGTTGAGTAACCTTCATTGCACAGAAGTAATATTACATTACTAAAAGCTATACGTTCAAAGAGGTTTTCCTGGAAACGAAAACAAATGGTAGAACTAGTGATTTCTAAGCACTAGGAACGGATACACTGACTTTAAAAACATAACGGAAAATTTAGTAATCAGGCGAAAACACTTCATGCTCTGGACTAATGTCTGCAACGAGCCTCCTATATTTTATTTTTATTGCGTAATTGGGTGAACGAACTTACGGTCAACCTGATGTTAAATAATTATCGAAGCGCACTGGCATGTCAATGTGAACATCTTTACCGCGTTCAAAGCGTTACGCTTGATTGCTTCGGCACAGAAACAGGTAATGGTGAAACCTACCTGCACGGGCTTACAATACCTACCACCAGCACCACCTACAATCAGAGAATCTTCTTCGACCTTTAACGGTATTTAACTTTAACGGTATATTAAGACCACGGTATAAGACTTGGTGGCACAATTTTAGGAGAATACCACAAAACCGCTCTGCCAAAATTCTGTTGCTTCAATTTTAGTATACCTAAAATATATATATATATATATATAGGTAACTCCTTTATGTTGACACGGATACAAACAAATGAATTTCACGGTGCAATAGTCCGGCTGTACTTGTCATTGGCGTAGTTTTTCGCATCATTTATCTGATAGCTACCGTAGGCCGGACCGATTGAATGAAATTTCCAGTAGGGTTGCTGCTACACAAGAAAAAAAAATTTTTTTTCTATTGGAAGCTACGGGATAACAAAAACTTTTTTTAGAATATTAGAAAACTTTCTCTGTGTTGGTGTTAGATTTCGAAATAATTGTGGTAGCATGGTATTTAGATAAATGATTTTTAAGCAATCAATGTATATCTTGATTGTGAGTGATTACTCCCTTAGACGAACTTCAATAGTGCTTGGATACAGTAAAGTTGCTGAACCCTACCCTCAGATATAAACACAACACGTTCCTTGGATTGCTCGATCAGTCTGGAAAGGAGAGCGCCATTACAGTCTTCATTATGTGTCGTTTATTAACTATTACCATTTGATTCCGCCAATAAAATTTTTCAATATTCTTCTATTACAAAAGTTTTTAGGAATTACGTGGAAACCCAGTTACATTTCACATCATTAATTATTTGTCACTAAATGTCAATAAAAAAGCCAAAGTCTGGTGTTTGATGACATCTAGAAAGAAAAATAACAGATAAACTTTTTATAGTATGGGTAACTAAAACATTACCACCTGTAACATTACCCAGTGTCTTTTCATGGCGTCTCATGACTATTTTTTTTTCTTGGATCGGTGGACGAGCTCACGGCCCACCTGGTGTTAAGTGGTTACTGCAGCCCATAGACATCTACAACGTAAATGCGCCACCCACCTTGAGACATGAGTTGTAAGATCTCACTTTTAACAGTATAACGGCTGCCCCACCCTTCAAACCGAAACGCATTACTGCTTCACGGCTGAAATAGGTGGTGGTACCTACCCGTGCGGACTCGCAAGACGTCCTACCAACAATATAACCTACCTATCTACCATCAGAGTATACTTATTATTCATGCTCTGCTTAGTCCCGAGGCGACAGGCAAGATTAAACAAACAAATTAATAGCATTACGCCTTTAATACACCAAAATTAAATTTTGGTAACCCTAAATTTTACATTGTTGTTACGGGACAGCCCTGTTCCCTTCATCCATTTATAGAATTAAGGGTACCTCGTTGTCGAGAGTCGACATGAGAGTTCTGTTCCATCGAGTGTTTTCGTTCAATATTTACATTTGATACGTTTGTTTTGTAAGATTACGCCTTCGGAGGGAAATCGGCTTTTACATTTGCGGGTCTGCTAACGGCCGCCTGTTTACAAACTTCTGTTCGAATTTATTGAATTCAACCGTAAATGATTGGTATCGATTGTGATTATAATGATGCATTAAGTCTTCTTCTTCCCACGCTTTTTTACAATAAAATAATTTGTCTTACACTATTTTTAATTCATATTTATTAAAATTTATTTTCTTTTTTTTAATTGGATTTTCTATAAAAGCGTATTTTGTTAGTTTTTTAACCTATATTAATTTTTTTTATAGAAATCTCCAAACGCTTGAAGGAGGTTACACGTGATGCTAAGGCTGGCTGGAACTTTGCACAGAATGAGTCTGGCTGTCCAACGAGGCAACGTAGCCAGTATCTTGGGAACTGTGCCTCCTTCAAGCGCATTGGAAGATCTGTTCTACTATATGAGTTGATTTATGTTAAATTATTTTGATTTAACTTTTTGTTAATAATAAAAAAAATATTTAGACAACTATTATTTATTTTTAATTTTTTAAGTTGAATTTAAATTTTTTCAATATATTTTTTTGCATTTTTTTTTCTTCCAAACTTCGAGTTAATCCGACGTCTTGAAGCGGGTCAAAATCATGTTCAAATATTCCGTTACAAACATACATACGTCTGAAGCTAATAAAAGCGTATTAAAAAAAATGAGATATTGGTACCCGTTAAAGCGACAACATTCAAAATTACGCCAGAAAAATCGCAAAATATACCTACGTATTTGTTTAATGCGAATGAAGTTAAAATAGTATGAAACTAATATTGTTTTGATCGCCTTATTATAATTACTAGTGGTCCCGTAGTAGTCGAAATTCGACTATAATTAATTGGAATTGTAAGTTTGTACACTATTATGATTGTATTTTATACTTCTATAATCAGAAATTTCGCCAAGGCTACACTATAAAAAATATTTACAAAGACGAACAATATTTAATCTATTCTCAATTTGACAACAGACGTCAAGAACAAGAGTTTCACAATAAATAGTATGCATGCGTGTGTGCGTCAAATACATGGTATGTAGTGTGTGTAATGTTTTCTTTATTGATTTAATGTATCTTTTATGCATTATTTTAAAAAAAATATTAGTATTGTGCACTTCTTCTCTATATTTTCTATAAGTGTGGAAAATTTCATACTCCTCCGTCCGCGCAATTTTCGTAAAAAGGGATACAAAGTTTTTGCTTCACGTATTAATATATAGATTGCCACCACCGAGGTCTTACCGAGAGCTAGGATTAATAATAGGATTAAAGCTGATGAGCTCCCGCTTTTCAAGGACTACAACTACATTCAATTCGCGATTATCATTATGTCCCGGTAGGTAAGCATTTAATACCAAACATCACGTGACGTCACTTCAACAATTGCTCTTATTTCATTTCATGTATTTTTTGAAGGTCAGAGTGAGACGCAGCTCAGACTAATAAGGTAGTAATAAAATAATTGAAAATGTAGGAATAAATACTAATTACTGGTGGTAGGACGTCTTGTGAGTTCACACGGGTAGGTATCACCACCCTGCCTATTTCTGCCGTGAAGCAGTAATGCGTTTGGGTTTTAACGGTGGAGTAGCCGTTGTAACTATACTTTTTTTATTTTTTTATTGCCCTTGTAGGCAGACGAGCATACGGCCCACCTGATGGTGAGTGGTTACCGTCGCCCATGGATTTCAGCAATGTCAGGGGCAGAGCCAAGCCGCTGCCTACCGCTTAATACTCTCCACAAGCCTCGTTTGAAGAAGGACATGTCATAGCGCTCGGGAAACACCGTGGAGGGGAGCTCATTCCATAGCCAGATGGTACGTGGCAAAAAAGACCTCTGGAAACGCACTGTGGATGACCGCAGTGGCTCCAGGTAGTATGGATGAAAAACTTGAGACCTTAGTACTTATATCTCAAGGTGAGTGGCGCATTTACGTTGTAGATATTTTTGGGCTCCAGTAACCACTTAACACCAGATGAGCTGTGAGCTGGTCCACCCATTCTAAGCAATAAGAAAAATAAAAAATTAAGTTTGCTTTTTTATAGCATGTCACATGTAGAATGTAGAAATAAACGACCTTAAATTACATGTTTCTTTGCATTACATTATAGAAGAAATCAGTTAAAATAAATAAAAACTTCAGAACAAGCTTAAATCTGCCAAACAAATTCTGAACTCTATCGTCTCGAAAATAAAACGTAAATTACTCATTACAATGTACCGTCGTAAATTAGTTAGGCACGATGTATCTCGAAAATACATCATAATTTCGCAGCGAATCCTCCCCGAACTTTATCTGAACGCAAACAAACATCCGTTTATGTAAATTAAACCAATTTTCTGAACTAGTGACGTGACGAACACGAGCGCCGAATCCAATTTTGAAGATATTGCCGAAGCCAATTTGAAGAGGTGGTAGGTACTTCTCGAATTATGCACAGAGAAAAGTTCTCCGTCAACGAAATTTTGTTTTGAACGTTTCCCGCTGAAATGAGTTTTGTTGTGAGTTTCCCTTTTCGGATATTCTTTAATGTTTTGAATATTGACTGATCGATGACTCGGCCGTAGGATAGCGTCGGCTCTGAATTTCGATTCAAAGCTTATAACTTACAATCTTATCTGTAAATTTGATGTGTGTTTTTAAATTTTGAGCTGATTTGAAGAGACCTTTGTCTTTTTACACGGTTTAAACACAGATCGATTAGTTGAGTTTTGAACGTGAGCTTGTTATGGTTACAATTGTTGTTACAACAATTCTAGTTGTTACAATGCTTTAACTATTACAATCGTTACAACACAATAGTTGTGTGTAGTTGTAAGTACATTAAATTAAATTACGAACAAGGTGCTATTCGCCAGAATACTATACACACTTGTACAATAACTATTACTAGAGATCCCGCAGTAGTCGAAATTCGACTATAATTAATTGGAATTGTAAGTTTGTACACTATTACGATTGTATTTTATACTTCTATAATCACAAATTTCACCAAGACTACACTATAAAAAATATTAACTAAGACAAACAATATTTAATCTCAATTTGACAACAGACGTCAAGAACAAAAGTTTGACAATAAATAGTATGCATGCATGTGAGCGTCAAATACATGGTATGTAGTGTGTGTAATGTTTTCTTTATTGATTTAATGTACCTTTTATGCACTACTTTAAAAAAAACATTAGCATTGTGCACTTCTTCTCTATATTCTCTATAAGTGTGGAAAATTTCATATTCTTCCGTCCGCGCAATTTTCGTAAAAAGGGATACAAAGTTTTTGCTTCACATATTAATATATATGTAGGCTCACGTCAGGGATGGCTGAGCGGTAGTTTCGTCATCGCTCGTATTCGATTGAACTCAGTTTAGTCAATAAAACTTTTCAATAATAATTATTGAAACTCAACACACACAACTTTCACAATGACAGGGTAAACCGACAGTTTCGTTGCACATACCGACAGACCGACTGACTGACTGACTGACTGACTGACTGACAGAGACTCACTGACTGAGACGGACGGAATTACTGTCTGACACGGAATGCCACGACTCTGTCCACGTACCGCCATTTTATACTGTGGCGTTACGGAGTCTACCCTTCATTTTGTNGAATTACTGTCTGACACGGAATGCCACGACTCTGTCCACGTACCGCCATTTTATACTGTGGCGTTACGGAGTCTACCCTTCATTTTGTGATATTTATCAAAACAACATTTCATCATTTAAAATAATAATCAAAACCACCGTCTTAATATTACTAAAAGTCGTTATCCACGACAACTAAAAGTCGTTATCCACGACATATAGATAAATTCGATAAATAATTCACTATGAGTGTTTTCTTTCGTGGAGCTCATAATTTGCCAACCTTAGAAAACTATAGTAAAATGAGAATATCTACATGTCCAAACTAGAACGGAGTAAGTAATTTAAGTGCCTTTTTTGAGAAAGAAGTATCATTAAAATAGCACATTAGTAAACTTATAGCTAAGCTTTTTTTTATCCTAACTAAACTGATGGTCATGAGAGACCTTTCAGCGTAATCTTATTAAGTAAGTGAGCTCACGGGGCTTAAACCTGAAGTTGTTGCTAACACTAACCCTAGCAAGAGCAGTGCTTCGTAAAATCTACCCCCAGGTCAAAAACGCGACCCACTGAGAAGATCCGGCGAGAAACTCAGTGGGCTGTCTCTGTGGGTTAATTTACTCGCCGAGCCCTTCGTCGCAAGCGACGGGTTCGACGAGAACGATGACCGGTGCTTGAGGTACCTAAAAGCACCATCTAAAGTATTCTAAAGCATCGGGAGGATCTGAAATGACGTGTGTAGCTAAGCATTATGTAGCTGTAACTAGCTATATGCTGGTAAATTTAATGTATATAGTGTTAGGTATTTATAAGTACACAGTACAAGTTCCGAAGATATCACATAAATATCACATAAATTATAATAAAGTCTGCTGTCGTGTAGGCTTAGTTGCTACGCATATCCGATGATGTTGATCGTATTCTATTAAATCTCGATAAAGATGTTTAAAACTAATCTAATTACTTCTGGAAATAGATAATATCTCAGATATAATTAACTGAATTTATTTTAACTTAATAATAATTTTAAATAATTATTCAATTGACTCGGTTGACTTCACTCGTCTAGTGACGTCGATCGCACCACCATTCCGTTGTGGTGGGGCGATCAGACAATATATATTCGAGCACACCGAGGTAGCATTCATTCTCGACAGAGAGTTGAAAGTGTAAGCACGATCACTGTAAAATTACTCTGTAAGTGAAAAGTGGAAATAAATACAAGCTGTTAGTATAAAGTGACGCATTATTGAATTCCTGCTGACCTAAGCCCTTTAATAGCGTCATTCAACACGACGTACACCCAAACTATACGCCATGAAACTTGCAAAGGGAACCACATTTGGCCCAGAAATCTAATAAGATGTTGTCAATACCGTCCAAGTAGATCTAACTCGATAAAATGTCCTCAAATATCAAAGGACTCTCGGGAACCTATTTTCCTTATAAACAAGCTTGGGCCCGTAATCCTGTGGAGGGTTTCTTAGGCAATTTCGTCAAAAAGCACTTGATACATCAGTTAAATTAATGAAGTATACTGCATTTTAAGCTATGCCTTAGGTTGTGACGATCGAATATCAGTTTCTTTTATCAAAATAGATTTACGTAGTGGGTTTTGTGAGGTCGCATGCCATAATTGGTCACATTCGTGTTTGTATAAGTCAGTTCATATTTAATTATTAGTTTCCCAATATATAGGTATAGCGATACTTTTTAAATGTTAATGTCACTATTTGCATTATCTATTTTTTTATTGCCCTTGTAGGCAGACGATCATACCTCATGGTGAGTGGTTACCGTCGCCCATGAACTACATCAATGCCAGGGGCAGAACCAAGCCGCTGCTTTGCCTAAAACTAGAATTGAGTATTGATCAATACTCGACCAAGAGTGCGTGACCCTACAAAACTTATCGGGAAAGACATTTACATCGTCAATAATGTTGATGTCGCATTAATTCAAAATGACCCAGGCACCCACACTCTGAAATAAATTGTTTTTCTTCATTATCTTCTGCGTATTGAGTATGTTCTAGAAATAAATAAGAACATAGCATTTCTTGAGCTGTTTCAAATATTTTATTCTTTGATAAAACTAATTAATTACGGTACAACGAAATCGACCTCTTTTCAATTCATCAAGCTTAGTTTTATTTAGTACAAAGCATAGCTGGCGCCGCTTTCAAAGCTAACCTCTTATTTAAGATATTTGAACTTTGGCAATCTCAAAAGCTTCGAGACTAATGAACTTTTTTCACAAGCAACAAAGCAAGGGACCGAACAAAAGTTAGTGCATTAATTACAACAATAGGCTTTCGAAGCCAAGAGAAATAGCCGAGCAAGTTTTCTGAAAGTCGCGAATTAAGTCCCTCCCCAGCGGTTAGCCAAGGTTAAGGCTTCTAAAGAAATACGTTTCGATTCAATTGGTATTATGATTTCTTTACGACTTTGTATATATTTTAATGCCTAATAGAACTTTTCAGATCGCAGCCGTTTATTTACAATAGTTTTTTTATTGTTTCGATTGGTGGATGAGCTCACAGCCCACCTGGTGTTAAGTGGTTACTGAAGCTCATAGATATCTACAACGTAAATGCGCCACCCACCTTGAGATAAGTTCTAAGGTCTCAGTATAGTTACGCATTGCATGCATTGCAGACACCCACTCACTCACCCACTGAGGCTTTGTTATATAAAGCGATCCCATTTTTAAACTGGACTACTTAATTTCTCTGTTGCAAAAATAAACTTACTCATGTGATATGAACTCACAAATACATAAGCCATTTTGCAGAATATTCTAGATGAATCGTGAATGATCGTGAATACATTTTAGGTATTTATAATAGTGCCGTGCGTTTAAGCTACGGTGACCTACAAATATTTAATTTTATTAGGATTGTAGCTGAGAATTTTCATAAATTACCGAATCTCCTATAGATTTTCCGTAGTCGGGTAAAAAGAAATACAAAATGTTCAAATGTAATTTTCTTGAAGCATTTCAAACCCATATCCAGTATTTTATGTCGAATGCTAATCCGGGCATAAATCAGAAAATATATTTATACAGTGTTTGCCAATTTACAAATAAATTTTAGGATTTATCTGTTTAGTACTGTTTCGCTAGGGCTTAAGAAATGTCAAAACTCTATTGCTAATCCTTGAACAACGATACAATAAGCATTTTGTAGAGATGTTAAGGCGCTAAGAATAAACTAAATATATTTAATTGACTTCGTATAAAAATCAACTAATGAATTGACAAAAATACTGAGATAGAGAAGAAAATAATTAAAAATATGAACCAAATAGAATTTTGAAAAATATCCTCTTTTCTAACAAAATTAAATATTAGAACACAAATTTTCCGCAAAGTATTTTTACAAATAAAAATTACACACTAGTATTTTGATATTTGTAGAACTATTTTTTCAATTATTGACTTAATTAAAATTATTAAAATAGCAAGGTTCACAATTAATACCACCTCAGACATACTATGAAATTATCAAGTTTGTGTGTTGAACATAGTCGCCAAACAAAAACAAAAAAAAGCTGCGAGTAACTTAGCAGTTAAACTTAAAACTGTAAATCCACAAATAATATCCGCACATAGTGAGCAGGTAACCCGAGATATAATCCTTGCTTTCATTGATCGTTGCCCTGTGAAATATTCAAGGGGATTATTCAGTAGCCCTTAAACCTTTCCATTCCTTGCCGGTTCGACTTACGGAAAGCTTAATAGAATGAGTACGACTTTCAGCTCGATAAGCTGTTTATTTAAATATTTAGTATTTATCGTAATTAACACTAAGATTGCCTTTAACTAGCTCGTGTATAAACCATTTTGTTTGGAAAAATGGCTGGCTTATAAGCTGGCTTATTTTGTATTGCCTTTATCAGCAATTATGTACGTTTATAAATACAAATTTGAATTTTTTGATCCAATGTTATTACTCTCCAAATATGTCTAAAAAACTTGTAAATAAGTAGGTAGTAGCATTCTAGCTGAGGATGTTAAAGAAATTCAAAAACTTAATTGTCTATTAAAAATCATAGTTTTGTATGTTAAAAACACGACATCCTATTATTCTTTAAAATTAAATAATAAAGAATAGAAATATCTCTAAATACAAACATATGGTCCACCTGGTATTGTGTTTGTCATCGTTCGTGAACACTGATAATACCATAGGTTCTTTATCCAGCGCTCAAAAGACGCCGTGAGCTCGTTCTGGAACTGGATGGTTTGTGGCAAAAATGATTCTTGAAAACGCACTGATGGTAGTAAGAGGGTAGTAATTTTGAACCTACTGTCTGTCGTGTCCTTCGAGACGCACCTACTAACTTAATAACAGTCATGTTTTAGGGTATACCCAAGTCCGTAAATTGAGGATTTTCACTGAATAATAAACTAAAAAATACCCTTTAGACCCGAAGCTGAGAGATAAATAAATTTACAAGCTGCGTCACTATGAAGACCCTTTTTGTTTGTTCCACCTATTACTTTTAGAAGTCCCAGATTCTTTATGAGTGAATATTTTTTTTAATAAATAATAATATTATGTATAGAATAGTCGCTATTAAAGAATTTGAGAAATATTGAACTATACTTGTGCTGCGAATATAATATATGTATGTACAATACTGGATAACCAAACGGCAATTAATACAATCGTTTATTAACCTTTCTGCAGTTGAGGTGTCCAAATGACATTTAATTTGTAAGACTGACTCAATAGCTAGCAGCCTTGACTGCTTAACCGAAAGTATTTAGTTCAATTCCCACATCGGGTAAGCATTCGTGTTTTTCGTATTTTTGCTATTTTTCTGGGTGTTTAGTTTCTATATATGTGTTTATTTAAAGCCTACGTTTTACGACTGATATACATATACATACCTACGTATGTATATGTATATCTGACTACATATACTGACTGATATACATATACATACCTACGTATGTATATGTATATCAGTCTCTGGTTTCCACAGTACAGAGAATTCTAATTTGGGGCCAGGTAACCGTGTATGACTTGTCCCCAGTTATTTGTTATTATTCTTCTTGAATACAAAATTCGAGTCTCGAAATAGTTGTAAGAAATTTTGCGAATAAATGAATATAGTTTCTCCTTCATCTTAAGGCTTAACTAGCTTTACTAGAAGTTGGCCGTCGATAATGTATATTTTTTAGTCCCTATCTGTCACCAAGCAAAGCAGCTGCTCTACACCAATGACCATCCTCCGTTTAGCCGTGTCTCGAAATCAATGGTGGAATTTACATTGTTAATCTATTCCAAGCCTGATATTTCGCAACAACATTCTGCATCTCTGGTCAGATTTTGAACAAATTCTCCTTTGCCAATCAAAACCTCAGCTGTATGAACCTCTTATCAATGATAATTCAGTGGGTAAGATGTTATGTGAGGACAAAATTGAGGTTTTGTGTGCCCCCAAGCTAACTTGAATAATTCCGTTCCTCATTTCCAGTGACAGGATTTACGATAGCGAAACATCATTAGTTTCTTCCTCCCTGAGTCGCATTCCTCATGTCTGAGGGTCGTGACTATCTCCTCCCATTAACCTTCTCTGGATGATGTTCGGCCATCTTCCTCTGTTCTCGGCGGTGTATATGGCATCGTAGACTGCGTTATCCAGAGTGGTGCGGATTAATTATTATCATTAATTTAAATAATCTGAAAAGCCAATGATATAAGATCGTCACTATGTCTAATGCCGGTCGGCAATCGGAATATGAATAGCCTGGTGTAACCTTAAAAAATTGCTGCTGTCCATTCTCCAACGGATCACTGAGTCCCCTTTTACAAGATCCACGGAAAGGATAAGTTGATGTAATTCTAAGCTGTCCTAACCCTTCGATCGAGTGTTTGCTTAATTAATACAGCGAAGCAAACATCTATTTCAATTTTAAGATGTTCTAATTGTGAATTCAATTTATTCTCGAGAGAAACAGCAACATTCAGGCGTGTGTGGCCTCCAGAGACCGCTTAACAACAAACAGATTGTCAGTTCATCTGCCCAGCTTCGTTATTAATAATTTTAATCTTCTATCTATCTATATAAATATATATAAATGAATTGCTGTTCGTTAGTCTCGCTAAAACTCGAGAACGGCGGGACCGATTTGGCTAATTTTGGTCTTGAATTATTTGTGGAATTCCAGAGAAGGCTTAAAAGGTAGATGAAAATGAAAATGCTCGGAATTGAATAAAAATAACAATTTTGTTTTTACTTTAATGTGTCCCCCGTCGGACGGTTCCTTTTGTTTGTTTTAAGTTTATTTTATATAATAATTTAGGTCTTTTATTTATCAATGGAGGCACTATAAAGTCTGCCGGGTCAGCTCGTTGTCAATATTAATATTATCCTGCAATATTTGTAAAGCCTGCTGTCGGAGTGTATACAAACGCGAGATTCAAATTCTATTTTAAATCATCAAACGGAACGTTCTTGTTTGAATTCTAAAGTAAATGTACAGAGTGTTGCAGACAAATCTAGGTTTAAGATGGCTAGACGGTTTGCACAGCTGTGCCTGAAGCTTTGTGACCACGTTTCATCTAAGTTGGACTTTCCTTTAGTTTTCAAGCTATGTTTTGTGTGTTTGAGAGTCAGTGTTTATTGTCAACTGAATAAATAAAATAAAATAATAAAAAACCTAACTTAATTTAAGGTTATCGTCGAAAACTGATAAGTAAGCTATTTATGGTTACCAAAAATCTAAGTCATTTTATAACAACTAGTGGTCCCTCAGTAGTCGAAATTCGACTATAATTAATTGAAATTATAAGTTTGTGCACTATTATGATTATATAATCACAGATTTCGCTAAGACTACCTACGCTTTAGACAAATATTAATAAAGACAAACAATATTGAATCTGTTCTCAACTTGACCGCAGACTTTAATAATAAACAAAATCGTATATATGCGTGTGTGTGTGTGTGTGTCGAATACATGTTAGTGTGTGTAATGTTTTCTTTATTGGTTTACTGTGTTTTTTATGCATTATTTAAAAAAAATTACCATTGTGCACTGCTTCTCTATATTCTCTATAAGTGTGGAAAATTTCATACTCCTTCGTCCGCGCAATTTTCGTAAAAAGCTATACAAAGTTTTTTTTTTATTGCTTAGATGGGTGGACGAGCTCACAGCCCACGTGGTGTTAACTGGTTACTGGAGCCTATGGACATCTACAACGTAAATGCGCCACCCACCTTGAGATATAAGTTCTAAGATCTCAGTATAGTTACAACGGCTGCCCCACCCTTCAAACCGAAACGCATTACTGCTTCACGGCAGAAATAGGCAGGGCGGTGGTACCTACCCGCGCGGACTCACAAGAGGTCCTACCACCAGTAAAAAACGTATTGCTTCACGTATTAATATATAGATAAACCTAATTCCAAAATGATACATAGTTTTGTACGTACAGGTCACATTGAATTCACTTTGCGGATAAACCAATCTGAAGCCGAATATTTTTTGAACGAGAGCCAACAAGGTTTATGTCCTGGTCATGCGAGATTCGAAATATATTCACGTTTTCGTGTTGAGCTTTGCGAAACGCTTCAGTTAAAAAATTGTAATAGTTTTATGAAAATTGTTTAAGTGTATCTACAAAATATTAGATCGGATACGTTTTTGAATCTTATTGACGAATGGCGGTAGAAACCAATAAAATAATCAAAATTATACTTAGGTTATTTTTTTGTATTAGAATTTAAAACTCCCCTGTTGAACTCCAAGCATTGTTTTGATAATGCTTTATTTTTGTGCTTCCCGAATCCTTAAGGGGTTTGGATTCGTAGCCCTCCAAGCACTTATTTTAGAGTTGTTTATTTTTGAATATGCTATCATCAACTGGGAGAAGGGCAGGAGAGTGATGAATGATTTCGATGGGCCTTGAAGTTGCGATGGATAACAAAAAGTTCAACATCCAATATTATTATAATTGTTAGTATTATGTCACTCAACAGTAAGCAGACACGCGTTTTTATGTTATGAACCCCAAAACATTCTTTTTCAACCTGTCTCGAAGTCTGCACAAAGAAAACTATAAATAAACTATAAAAGTAGTGTCTATTACGTAACGCTTAATGTCCATTTAATCTTTCCTAGATTTATTCTACAGACGTAAAAAGGATATATTTATGACAGCTCATTCTTTGGTCTAAATCCAGATTTATCGACTTTCCGCTCTAACAATTTATCTGCGCTGTTGACGGCTTCAGACATACTCTAAGCTCCGGCAGAAGAATATTTCGGATTTTCTCTCATAGAAACGTTTAGTGCATGATATTCGATAGTATATATTTTTTGTAGATTATTTAACACCCTAAACGCGTTATTGTTCAATACAATAACGCGTTTAGGGTGCTGGTGGTGCTGCCCCGCTTTTGTAGCGCATCAGGGATGTTTGCAGACGCGCACATAGATTGTTTTTACGCTACCATGCGTAAGAGGTGTGCATCTCTGGTAAGCAGAGTGAGGGCCAGCTCCAACAGTATCCTGAGCATGATCGCAAGCAGGCTGGACTGTGTATACATGGGTCGCTGTGGTGCCATCTCCCATGGGATGTTACCACAGTAATTCATTGTGATGTAAATATAACTACTAACATAGGTCTAAGTCTTATTAATAATTTATATGAGTCATGGTTACTTGCAATAAAAATATTATTATTATTATTATTAACAAATTTCCGGACCCCCCCCTTTCGATATATTAAGTGAAAATTTTAGCTCCATATGAATAATACTTTGGAATCGGAAATCACCGTTGCTTTGCGGTATAAAACAAATATATTAAGTAAGCTAATGTTAGTTTCTAACTTCTGAATTGTATGTCTATCTCGTCTTATCTCTCTGGCGATGTAGGTAGCAACGCTATTGGATAAGAAAATAATGGAGTACGCTAAGATAACATACTAGCGAAAGTCCATATCAATTTACATTTTTTTTTATTGCTTGGATGGGTGGACGAGCTCACAGCCCACCTGATGTTAAGTGGTTACTGGAGCCCATGGACATCTACAACGTAAATGCGCCACCCACCTTGAGATACAAGTTCTAAAGTCTCAGTATAGTTACAACGGCTGCCCCACCCTTCAAACCGAAATGCATTACTGCTTCACGGCAGAAATAGGCGGGGCGGTGGTACCTACCCGTGCGGACTCACAAGAGGTCCTACCACCAGTAAAAGTCCAGTAAAAAAATACTAGCGAAAGTCCATATCAATTTACATTATCTTATTTTCATAAAAAACTCTCTTTCCATTTCAAGAATGTTTATTTTTGTTTACGTATCCGTAAAAATTCAATAACGATATTCAATGATTCCTCCGAAACATCTTCAATCTGACAGATTCAATAAAATAATTCTTAGAATACATTAAACAAAATCCTTTGAAACGCGGCAATTTCATCAAAATAACTACACCATTTAGTCACTACCTGGCCTCGAAATGTTTCAAACGAAATTCGGCTTTATTTAAAATCTGTTTCCTTTCGCTTTATGGACAGCAAATGGGCTGCGTGTAAAGGCCGTTTTCGCTTGAACTGGATCGAACACTGTAAGTCTACAATATCCCCCTATAAAGTTGGATTGCGTTTATGAGCAAAACAAATCGCAACTTTCATTACAAGACGGAGGCGCAAATTGATAGTCCCATAATTTATTGAAAGCAATCTCTTTTATACTATGAAAGAACATAGTTTCTTGTTTAGTTTCTGGAAAGTTTTTTTTTTTATTGCTTAGATGGGTGGACGAGCTCATAGCCCACTTGGTATTAAGTGGTTACTGGAGCCATTTACAACCTGACCATTTTTACTGTAAGCCATTCTGATTTAAGGGCCAAGCTTTCAATGCGAAATTAGAAAGTAATAGCTAGGTTAAAACAGACCCTTTCTAAACTGACCATCATGATATTTTTTTATGAATTTCATCCAAATGAATGTAAAGAAAATAATGTCGATGTTGTAATTTAATTTACTGAATGACCACAATTCCAAAAAAAAAAACAGAAGCACTGAGCTATGATGCGGGATAGAGAAAAAGGCTTTTTAAAAAGAAAAGACAGTGCTACCTTGTTGAGCTTGTATTACAGATATGGAGTATTTATCTTATACTATAATATTTCGTGGTATAGAATACAGTGAACAATGTTCATCATTGAACATTATTGTTATCTAATCCTAATTACCAAAATTAAGCAGTGATAATATTATGAATGTTATCTAGTTACAAAGCGCTATTGTGTAATAGGCTGATTATCGCTACATAACTACTGCTTATATTGTTTCACGCATAGACAAACATGAACGCTTCAGAGTGTTCAAATTAGTGTAGATTTGCCTAACACATTAGAATACTGAAATCAAGTATGTATAGTTTTAAAGAACTTTTTTTGTTGTTTTATTTCCCCTTTTTTTATTGCTTAGATGGGTGGACGAGCTCACAGCCCACCTGTACTGGAGCCCATAGACATCTATGCTATAAATGCGTAACCCATCAAAGCTACAAAAAAAAAATTTGGTGGTCGTTAGTCTCGCTAAAACTCGAGAACGGCTAGACCGATTTGGCTAATTTTGGTCTTGAATTATTTGTGGAAGTCCAGAGAAGGTTTGAAATGTACATAAATATGAAAATGCTCGGAGTTAAATAAAAATAACAATTTTGTTTTCCCTTTGATGTGTCCCGTCTCGTCGGACAGATTCCTTTTGTTTGTTTTAAGTTTATTTTACACTACGAAGTCTGCCGGGCCAGCTAGTTAAGAATAAATAACGATTTTCTCAATTAAGAACAAATTAATAAATAGTACCTATAAATTAATATCATTCTAAACCTTACATTTCCATGTACATTCATGATATATATTTTTCGATTAGTCGAGTCATAGATTTTACATTACTAGAGGTCCCGCAGTAGTCGAATTTCGACTATAATTAATTGTAATTGTAAGTTGGTATACTATTATAATTGTATTTTATAATTCTATATTCACAAATTTCGCCAAGACTACACTATAAAAAATATTAACAAAGACAAACAATATTTAATCTATTCTCAATTTGACAACAGACGTCAAGAACAAAAGTTTGACAATAAATAGTATGCATGCGTGTGTGCGTCAAATACATGGTATGTAGTGTGTATAATGTTTTCTTTATTGATTTAATGTATATTTTATGCATTATTTAAAAAAAATATTAGCACTGTGCACTTCTTCTCTATATTCTCTATAAGTGTGGAAAATTTCATACTCCTCCGTCCGCGCAATTTTCGTAAAAAGGGATACAAAGTTTTTGCTTCACGTATTAATATATAGATAATTGAGCTTTTGATCTCATATCAAGTGTCTACGGCGTAGACTTCTTTCCGTAGGCGATCTTGTTTGAACGCTAATCGCAATTGCGGATAACCGCCTACGCCACTAAAAAATTGTATACGTACCGTGCGGAATGTATTATTTTATTTTTTTTCTTAACCTTATCACGAAATATTAGTTTCTGTTTTCTATGAGTGTCAGACAGAAAAGACGGTTAAAATAATGGATTGTAGATCAGATGAAATAACTAATTAAAGTGCAATATTGACATCAATTTATTAATTAACTTCAATTTATTATTTATGTTACTTAAACCGCACATATTACATGATATAATATATGCTGTACTAAACTAACTGTACTTTAGGAAAAATATGCACTGAACATATAAATTTTAACCGGCTTAAAGTTACAAGAAATTACAAGCATCTTAGTTTTAAATTATTTTTTCTGAGATGAATGTGTAAGTTCGTCACTGCGTAGGTATAAGTTTTGACAAAAATGATTGCTGTTTGTTGTGATAGAGACCGTAAGTAACTGAGGGAGTTGGGCAATTTACGAATTCCTATTTTAGTAGATTATAAATATTAGTAGACCTTTTGTTTTTTTAAGAAAATAAACCAAAACATGTATCAACAATATGGTTGACCTTGGAAAAGGCCATAGTGTAATTTCCAAGACCCGTATGCAGTGTAGCCTGTTACGAATGTAATAATTTTACGATTGGCATAAAAATATCGTATACCCATCCACGGAAGACTACTGTAAATTGACACCGTATATAGAAAAGGAATTGTAAATCGATTGCTTTTGTTCTGCTTAACGATCAAAACACAAAACTGACCGAAGACTGAAGACCGAAACCATAATTAAAGGAAAACAGGACCTCTGATCCGCTAGTCAGTTCTGTAGCGTTACGATTACGACTGCGGGTCCACATCCGCGAGGGTTTATCTGCAAGCCGTTCAGTATTAAATACAAAAACCTATATGCATAGGCGGCTTCGTAACGATTATGGTTTTCGGGGCTTTGAGCCTAACCCAAATCCATTTACATTAAATTTCTACTGCAAACCAGTTACGTTTCTCGAATTTTATTTTTTAATGATCTGGCTAGCTGTTTTTTCTGTGGGGGTTTTTCGTATAGCTGGATCATTACTTTGGGAATTAGTATTTAGAAGAGAGCGTTGAACACGAACGATCACACCGCTTTACTATTGGAGCAACCAATACAGAGTTCAAAAGGAGCAAGAAGGCGAGTAGTGGTTGCGTTTTCATGCAAATCATCCCTATTGTGCAATATAGCATTGTAGCACACATCCGTCTATTATTCTGAATTGGATACAATTTTGCCCTCTTATAGCATGAAATACGTATTTACAGCACGAAAATGATTGTCTTTATACTATTAACTTTGAGGGTGACCTTCAAGTACAAAATAAAAACCTCAACTTTAGAGTTTGATAACTATTCTATTCTTTCATTCGTGCCACTGTTGATACTAATAGTATTTAAGCAAAAAATTTATCCAAACAATAATTATTCAAAGTAAGTTAACAAAATGACGGATTTAAATTTTCATAGTAGCTTCAAGGATAAGGTGCCTGGTGTACCCATTATCAAGCGACGCTGAAATGTCGATACGAAATGACAGGATGCAATAGACAGGATTTTCTAATGGAATACGTATTGAAGTCGTTTTCATAATTGACTTAGTCGATGAAATAAGAACGTTGGACAATAACAAATATAACTCGCAAAATAATATACATTTTGCGCAATTAAAATATAACAAGTATAACTCAAGTTTGAAGGTGGGTGACAGTACCCAAATCGTTATAATGTCTATGGCCTTCGGTAACCACCAGACACCAGATGGCCAGTACGCCCACTCACTATGCCATTAAAAATAATAATAATGAAATTGTTTTTATTTGTTCCAGATAACATTGAAATCTCCGAGCCAATCGCATCAGCGCTAAGACCTCACGAAATCCCAGAAATAGACCGGGCTTCCAAAACAAACTTCGACTCATTTCAAAAATATTTCGGAAACTTTTCATCGGCGCACGAACAAAAACCCGAAAGGACAACTGAAGTGTCTTTAGCCGATCATTTCATGAATGTAGAGCATAGTTACGATAATAACGAAACCCAGAGAATAACAATGGATGAAAATTTAGAAGTTCTTGATAAAGAAAATAGCACAGATAAGTTTGAGAATGCTACAATTGTTAGGAACGTTCACGAAGATGTTGTAACGAAATTCCTTCGGCTTATAGAATCACAGCACTTACTAGGTGAGAATTGTACAGCTGGTACACATTTGAATCTGGGAGAAGGAGTGGTAGATAGATATGCTCAAGAAAGATTTAGAGTAGAAGCAGATGTTGCTGTCAATAGAGCTAATATGTTAACTAGACTATGGAAATATGCTGGATCATCGGTTATGTACAATGAATATCTCCTCCACGCTAGTGTCTTTTCGATGGTGGAGTTTGACGACGATATTTTTGCAGCTGGCAATTGTTACGACCAATACCAGTATAAGGATTACCAATTATTTTGCCCGTTTGCGTATCGTCTACCAGAGGGACCAATATTGGCCAAAGATTTAGCTGTCGAATACAAATATTTGAGTAATACGTCAGAATGGTTTTACATAGCTAGGAAGAACGCTGAACGTGTTATAAGAAATCATAATCAGTTTCGCCGAGGTGAGTACAGTTGTCTTTACATAATTTTTTTAAACCCTTAATTTACGCTCTGTGCGGCCGTATTTACTCGTTTAATGTGTTGCCTGTGATCGAGGACGGGTTTTTAAATTGTAAGTTATATAATTTTAACGTTGATATTACAAGAAATAATTATCTAAAGGTGATCAAGCAATATCTTAAGGAATAATTCGAAGCAATCATCATTATAAATAGCGATTTATCGTAGTCAAGTAGGCATAGGCCTGGCTCTGCCCCTGGCATTGCTGAAGTCCATAGTGACGGTAACCACTCACCATTAGATAGGTCGTATCCTCGTCTGCCTACACGGGAAATAAAAAAAGGTTGCACTGAAATATAATTTAAATTAGTTTCCATCAGAAGATCTAGGTGAGGTTAATTGCTAAAGTATTTAAGTTAGTAAGCTAAGTTAATGACTAAATGACTTATTATATTTTACGAGAGACCCGGAAGTAATTTTATAATTTTCTATTTTCTTTTAAATTCATAACAATAATAAAATTTGCGATTTAGAAACTTTTACTGCCTAACTAGAAACAAAAGAACTGATACACACAATTATTGGTGTATACGGTGATTATTTAACTAGGCTTAATGACCTTGTTTGCTTTGTAGACTGAAGTAGTGTTAGAATAAAAGTTCACACATATCAATACCAATTTCATAAGGAAGGACAATTAGAGAAAAACTCCATTCACAAACCTCAACATTTCGGTGTCATCTCAACGATTTTGTTTCAATAAAGTTACAGCAATGTTGTTTATAAAGTTGTCACAACAATGCGAACTTGTGACAATTAACTCCGCTTTTCTTTATGTTGACAAAAGCGCCTAGGTTCGCTTATTTATAGGCCCTTTGTATTGTCTGCTAAGTTTCGTTCGCTCTGTAAGTCGTTTACCGAAGTTTGTATACGGAATTACGGTGGTGCAGCCATTAATTGTCTGTAATCAATTAATTAGTGGGCTATTGTTAGATTCGTCTAGTTGATCGAGTGATAAGTGACTCGGACTATTATACTGGAAATTGGATTACTATTAAGATTATTCGGTGCTTGGATCTATTTGTTATTGTCTCGCATGTGTTTCCATTAGCCAGAAGAAATTCCTAGGTTAGGGTCAATGAACGCGAAAAGTTTTTGTAGTTATTAAGTAGAATTTCAGGACAATAATTGGAAAAAGAACTAAACTAGTAGTCAATGAAGTGGTTGTGATAATGTCATTGATTTGATGATTGAACTTGTATATTTTATATTGTAAATGTCCTTAACTTGACTCAGGCTTTTGCCAGAATTCTTTTTTTCTATGATAGCTTCGCTTAGATTAAAATGTGAAATTGAAAGAAAAAATAAACTTGCAAATATCGAAATCCTTGGGTGGACCCATAAAGTACAGTGCGATCCTATTTATACGAGACCCAAATCAATAAAAGCGACCGCTTAAACTAGGATCTCATGACTGTTGAACAAACTTTGTATCCGAGTTGTAGTCTGCCAAATTGATTTATGAAACTGGCTGGTTTTTTTTTTGTTCCCATTATTGTTACAGAAGGCCCTTCAAACTAACTCATGATTGAACTTCAAATTCCAGAAGCTAATATTTAGCTTTCGAAATGGGAACATTATTTTTGTGGTACTACCAGACATGACAAATTTCGGTATTTATCTCGAAATATAAAACCGAATTTGCTTTAGCGCAAAGGGTGCTTGCGAAGTTATGCCCAGTTTCGTCGCGAAAGATTCGTGTATTTTTGCCATCTACCTGCAAATTCTTTAATCTCACCGACCACAAAAGTCCGAACGTAAATTACGACGTCAAGTAGTCATAAATTAAAGTCTTATTCCACGGTAATTTTCATCAAATTACCGCAGGAGCTACTTCCGTAATGGCTCATTTTTCTCGTTTCTCCTACTTTTTATTATTCGTCTCCCAGTTCTAGTTTTTACGACGTTTTTTCTAGTTACTTCGACATGTTCTGTTCTTGCAAGTAAATTGAAACAGTTTTTCATTTGAATTTCTCTTTTGCGTCTGCTTCTTAGTTTAGATTGGAATGCCTTTTTATTGGTACTGCAAAATTCAATGCCTGGATGTTTGATTAAGTGTATTCACCACTGAGTTTGACTAGTGGTCTGGTCGTAATTATTTTTGTGTTATCTTTGTATTTTCAGTCTCCGCGACACAGGAACAACTCTAGTTAGACGTTTAATGTGGAAAATTTAATTTAACCAATTATTTAAATTATATATTGAAACCCTTCGTTAGGCTGAAGCTATCAGAAACAATTAGTCAAAATACTAATATTAATTAATAAAGTTTTACTAACTGACGTAACTGCGTAAGTTTTAGACAGAGGCGGCCCTGGCATTGATTTCCAAATACCGTAATTCGATACAAAGTTGTCGTCTGTAGGTGTCATATTTCTTGGTATAGATTTCCATTTTTACGTTTCCTTTATAACATACAAGCGACCCGCCCTCGCTTCGCTTCGGAAACATTAAAACACACATGAAACCAAAAAAAAATTTTTTTTTTTTAAAAGTAGCCTATGTTCATCAGGGACAATGTCGGCTTCTAATGGAAAAAGAATTTTTCAAATCGGTCCAGTAGTTTCGGAGCCTATTCGAAACAAACAAACAAACAAATCTTTCCTCTTTATAATATTAGTATAGACAAGCCGTAAATTCTCATACAGTTTGTAACTTAATTAGGAGGTATTCATAGTTATTATCATTAATTAGTAAATGAAAAATGGTATGATAAGCCTTATTGCTGGTGTTAGGTCATCTTGTGAGCCCGCAATGCTTATGCTTATTTCTTTTCTTTTCCATTATTTATTTTACATATTTCTGCGGTGCTTATTTCTGCCGTGAAGCAGTAATTCGTTTCGACTTGAAGGGTGGGGTAGCTGTTGTACTGAAAAACGGAGACTTAGAACTCATGTCTCAAGATGGCATTTACGTTGTTCATGCCTATGGGCTCCGGTGATCTTTTTTACTTATTGCCCTTATAGGCAGATGGGCATAGGGCCCATTTGATGGTGAGTGATTACTGTCGCTCATGGACATCTGTAATGACAGGGGCAGAGCCAAGCCATTTGCTAACGTAACATTTTCTATGTAGTAACAGTAAACCATTTCTTTTTCTAGGTTACAACACATATACTTTCAACGACACGGCTCATACTGATAGAGAGCCAGACGAGATCCTCTCGGTGACGTATGAAGACGGCAAATGGTCGAAACCCTACTACGACTGCGGCGGTGGTAACATCTGGATGCTGACGTATACTGTGCCTTTCTTTGGATACAATAATGGAAGTTATTTCTTCAAGTAAGTACTGTTCTTTTTTTCAAACTTATTAATGATTAAAGACCAAGTTGTACACTCAAAATACGATAAGCGGAATTCATTGGAAAAGTGAGTCTTAATTACTATTACTATGGAAGGCAATGATAAAGATGAAGGGAACAGTGCCAGCGACGCTAACGTCATCATTTTAAAAACAAACATAAAACAAGCAATCTCCGTCGTATAGTTTATCCTACCTCTGAGACTGGAACACAAAACTGCTTCGCGGCAGAAATAAGCGAGATGTTAGCGCACCTACGCTTACGGACTGAATACCTCTACTATCAGCGGTGTTGGTTGACGATCGTAGTATGCTGGTATAATTTAACTCAGAGAACAATGCTGCCTATTCTCTAGTGTATGTATCCGTTAAACACCTTTCAGGACACCCATTACAGATTCTGATAGTGTGGTGCTTTTTTGGTCAACACGCCAAAGTCGAAGGCCTGGTGTAAATATATTTCTAAAGTCTATAGCCATAATATCCTCAATACCGTCTGCACATACTATATCACATAATCTCCAAATATGAACTACATTTTTTTCATTGCCATTGGAATGAAATTAGGTAAAAAAAAAAATGAAAATTGAAACAGGATACGGCCAGATGATAAAACACTGATAGCAGTGACTTGTGTCTCGATGTCGCAGATCCTTGTCTTCAGAACAGATTGTTATCAACGAGATCGTTTGACCCACGTTAAAATAAATATTCTTTATGTTAGGCTGTTCTCGTCTAAACTCACCCAACTCACGCAAAGTGATAGTCGAAAACCGGCCCCACGAAGACAATAAAAATAATTCCCGCTGGTTGTGGATATTTCAGTAATAACCGAGATTGGGTCACACAGATATGCCGATGCGTGGTGTGTGTAATGGTGCACGGCTTTAAAAATATTTTTACGATTTAGTAGCTTATATTGGACGATTAAAAGTAGAAAAGATTTCTGGTCTTTAACCAAATTCAAAAGCCATATGTAAGCCCCACTCGTTTTGTCGTGATGTTAAATAAGTAAACAGTCATTTTTAAATTTGTTAAGAAAGCAAAGGATTATCAAAGAGTCAAACATAATAGACTACAAAATGAGAATCTGAAATATCATGAACAAAATATTATACGATATTGAATATTGATGTGGAGTGATTATTTCCAACGATATTATCAGAAAACCGAAGGCATATTTCAACGACGGATATTTTACCATTACAAATTTCCCAAAATCGTTAAGTTCAATTAAACAATAATATTCCGTTGCCGTGTGCAGTAACGCAGCAGTGCGTTATATCGAATACACAATGTTTTTTGATGATTCGAGGGAAAAATATTAAATACCCATTACACTAATATCAGTGCTTTCAAATATTACTTCCATAGGTCTTAATGCGATGAATTTACAGCCCATCTAGTTATTATGTGGTTTTCAGAGATCAAATACATCACAAAGTTATTGGTATCACCTACCTTGAGACATGAGGTCGATCTCTGACTTGTCGTGCACCGGTTGTGGCGTCCTTCGAATCGGAGCGTACGAATTTTCACGGACGAAATAAGCAGCAAACTACCCACCCATCTACCCCAGCAACTGTTGGTGCTATATATTGCTATACAATACTGTTACGCACTGAGGTTCGGGATAAATAAAACTTCCACAGAAGCACAAATTGAAACTCTATTTAACATTTAGAAAATTTACAAAGCACTTTTTTTTATTGCTTAGGTGGATGGACGAGCTTACAGCCCACCTGGTGTTAAGTGGTTACTGGAGCCCATGGGCATCTACAACGTAAATGCGCCACCCACCTTGAGATATAAGTTCTAAGATCTCAACATAGTTACAACGGCTGATCCACGCTTCAAACCGAAACGCATTACTGCTTCACGGCAGAAATAGGCAGGGCGGTGGTACCTACCCGCGCGGACTCACAAGAGGTCCTACCACCAGTAAGTCATCCTGATTTGTTTTTAGGTACAAATCTGAGAATCACCATCATATGTCGTAGTTTTAATAAAGATTATTTCACATTAAACATAATACGATTTCAAAACTCTATCGCAATAATTGACATCAAACAATGGCGTTTTCATAACAAAACAAAACACCACACAGAAGTGAAGTATTCGTACTATTTCTGAAAGGAAAATAAAAGAAGTAATGTTCCCCGAAGGTCGGACGTCGATATAATCAATCATTTTTATGGGCATAGAACAAAAAAAATTCACTACGAGAAATAGCTCAATATTTGAGGCTAAACGCATTGAAATAATATTGTTACGAAGCCGTAATGGGTAATGGTGTAGTTTTTCGCTCTCAATTTTATTTACAGAAAACGAATGTTAAATTTATCGATATTTTTATGGTATATTTATGGCAGAGTTACAGTAGTAAATGTTTTGGCTTATTTAAGATAAAAAATACAAATATATCGCTTAGGCTCTAAATAGTAATAGTCTATCTGGAGGGTCAGTTACAAAACTTTGGCTGCCTCTAACGACCTCTAATACATTCCATTAAAACAAAGCATTGTATCAGCATATTTTTCTAAATTACCGTCTTCATCTTATGTAATTTCTAATTTCCCCCGATTTTAGAGAAAGCAGGTGTGAACTCAAGGTAGATATATTAACGTTCTGTTTAATCCTGCTGTGAAATTTTTGGGAAACAATGTCTTCTCAATTTTCCTCTCTCTCTTTTTTGATATTTACGGGCTCTATTAATTATTTACCATCGTAGACAACAATCAGCCATGCCGCTGGCATTACTGATCCATGGACATCAATAATGCCGATGGGCTGCATTATGGTCCCTATAAAATGACGATAAAAAAACAATGACTTAACTTATAATAATAATAATAATAATAAACATTTATTCCAAACACAAATTAAGTACAAAAAATAAATAAAAAGATAACAAAAATAACGAGGCTTGGAAATGATTACCGGCTCAGCAATGCCTAACAGTATCGAGACAATCGGTACTGCGGCGCTGATCTTCCGCCGGCACCTGCGGAGTGACGCGCACACCACCATCAGACCGACCAATACACATCATTGTAAAATATATTAAAAAATAAAAAGAACATGAATAATAAATTATATAAAAAAAAAACAGTTATGAAAAGGACAACAAAATGACATTATTAAGTTAATTAAATAAAAATTGCAGTTGCAAAGCACAATTAATTATAGTACGGAGTAATTATATTTGATATTTTCGAATTTTTCTTGTATATTCAAAAGATATACTTTTAAATTTGTTTTAAAGGACCTTAGCGTTCTCTGGTGCCGGATAGGTGGAGGAATATTGTTCCAGCATTTAGAGGCCAAGTAGCGGAAGCTGCCTCTAAAAGCAGCAGAGCAGTGTCGAGGAGTCGCAAACACTTGGGAGCGTTGTCGCGATTGCCTACCGCCATCTCCTAAATAAGTCAACTTAAGATATAAATAATTCGGCGTTTGCAATTTTACGACTCCAAATAATAAACAAGCAAAATGCAACTTCCTTCTCAACTTTAAATTCAACATTTTGCTTTGATTAATTATCGACGTAACATGGGATCGTGGTGGGATGCTAAAGCAAAATCTCATGCATGCATTCTGTACTCTCTGTAATATGCGCCCAGTTGAATTAAGTAATCTTGGTCCGTATACCACGTCCGCATAATTCAGTTTCGAGAGAATCAGTGTCTCAACGAGTTGAATCCGAAGTTTTTCACTGAGATAATTGCGGATGCGGTACAGGACCTTCAAGCGATAGAAGCAGTGGCAAAGTAGTTCTATACCGATTAATAAGTCTGGAATATTAATTAATAACCGGCAAATGGCCAAGCGGCTTAGGAAACAAATTCGAAGCACGTAGTCATAGTTGATGTATAATTGACGATCACAGAGCTATATATCTATATATATAAAAATGAATTGCCGTTCGTTAGTCTCGCTAAAACTCGAGAACGGCTGGACTGATTTGGCTAATTTTGGTCTTGAATTATTCGTGGAAGTCCAAAGAAGGTTTAAGGGGTGCATAAATATGAAAATGCCCTGAATTATATAAAAAACAAACTATTTTGTTTTTCCTTTGATGTGTCCCCCGTCGGACGAATTCCTTTTGTTTGTTTTAAGTTTATTTTATACAAAAGTTTAGGTCTTTTATTTATCGATTGAGGCACTACTAATTCTGCCGGGTCAGCTAGTAACAAATAGAAATTTACAGGAATCATTTCTAAAATTTTGAATAAATCAATCATGAATGGATGAAATTTGAGCGTTCACAACAGTACACTATGTCCAACTAAAATAAGATACGACGATGTAATATGATTAACCAGTGATATATTAACGATCGCAATATTGTTGATTGAAAAACTTTCAAAGAATTATTTAATTAGAGCATAGTGAATTTTTTAACATTGTGAGTATCATCTAAGATTAAATAAATAAATAAAAAATATAATAACATCATCATGGTTCTACTGTCCTTCTCCCAGACCTGAAGTCGGCGCAACATGTTTTTTCCTGCCATACTTCCATATCATATACAATTTCTTCTTCAAAATACAATATGATAACGAATCTATCTATACTTCTATACTAATATTATAAAGAGGAAAGATTTGTTTGTTTGTTTGTATTGAATAGGCTCCGAAACTACTGAACCGATTTGAAAAATTCTTTCACTGTTTGAAAGCTACACTATTCCCGAGTGACATAGGTTATAATCTTTTTTGAAAAAAATTAGGAATCCTTACTAAAACTCCAATAATGTAACCCAAGGTGTAAAAAAATTACTTAAAATATTCTATACATCGCACGCCCTGCGAAAACTATTGATGATAGAATAAATTAATGTACTACGACTTATGGCGCAATAAGTGTTCTTTTATTTTTTAAAATAAAACAACATCAAATATCGTTGAAAATTTTGTTAAAGACCCGAGCGAAGCCGGAGCGGGCCGCTAGTTGTTTTAATACTTTTCCGGTAAGTGTTCATTATAGACCTATTTTTTTAAAGGTTCTAATTATGATTTTCGTATTTAATGAGCTCCAGACATTTCGGCATGTTGCAAACGCCGTGATGACGGGGAAACTAAAGACTATGGGTATGATGTTTAGAGCAGACAAATCTGTTCACCCTCTTTATAACACGTTTTTGTTACCACTAGAACATTGGCCCCATACATACCTTGAGTAACGATTTCAGGAATTCATTAAATACTTATATATAAAAATCGTGATATAAACTAGTTAAATTATGATGTCTATAACATGGTTATAAGAAATAAATTTCCAAAAATTATGAACAACAATGGCTTAAGGACATTAATTATAGCTAAACTGTTTTATGGTAACAATGCCGTGGAAAGGAAGAAATATATTATGGTTTCACTTGACGCTGGATGAAAATGTGATTGATGTTATATAAATAATAAGGTTAATTTCCATTTGTATTTGTACTATACTGGTTTTACTGGTGGTAGGACCTCTTGTGAGTCCCCGCGGGTGGGTACCACCAGTCTGCCTATTTCTGCCGTGAAGCAGTAATGCGTTTCGGTTTGAAGGGTGGGGCAGCCGTTGTAACTATACTTGAGATTTTAGAACTTATATCTCAAGGTGGGTGGCGCATTTGAATGTCTATGGGCTCCAGTAACCACTTAACACCAGGTGGGCTGTGCGCTCGTCCACCCATCTAAGTAATAAAAAAATAAATAAAGTATACCTTTAAGAGAGAAATAAATATATTATTATTATTATATTATGTACGTGTTACCGTGGTTGCGGCAGCTAAACTTCTCATTAACGTTTTCCCTAGCAGCCCAGTATCATTATCAATCTTTGACATTAATCGCGAGCTCTTTGAAGGGTACCTTTTGGAATCGGATGACAATCATGATCGGATTCAATGAGATTTCCTAGAAACAAACTTAAAGCAGTTTTGATCTTTTGGAATAACCTTTCAAGCATCAATTCAAAGGAATCGGGAAATTAATTATGTACGTTTCCAAAGACTTTGACAATTATCTTCTTCTGTTCCTCACCGTTAATTCTTATCTCGAGAAATGAGCAGTTGTGTGCTACACGATTAGTACTGTCAACAGCCTCTTCCCGGGAAGCCGTCACGTACTCCGGTTCAAATAATATGGATTCTGTTAAATTTTATATGTTAGGATGTGGCATTCACTGCGGGCCTTAGATGTGATATCTGATAGCATTTTACCCCAGAGCTATAAGTATAGAGCTGGCTCAGTCAGGTCCCAAAATCCTATTACTAGACTAGGAGATACGGCCTAAAAAGAGTTGAATGGACTGTATGAAAGAGTATACGCGAGAGAAGAGTGTGAGTAATGAGATGAAGTCCGAATGGAATTTTTTTTTTATATTGCTTAGATTAGTGGACGAGCTCACAGCCCACCTGGTGTTAAGTAGTTACTGGAACCCATAGACATCTAAAACGTAAGTGTGCCACCCACCTTGAGAAATAAGTTCTAAGGTCTCAATGTAGCTACAGCGAATGCCCCACCCTTCAAACCGAAACGCATTACTGCTTCAGGGCAGAAATAGGCAGGGCGGTGGTACTTACCCGTGCGGACTCTCAAGAGATCCTACCACTAGTAATTACGTAAATTATAATTTTGCGGGTCTGATTTTTATTACACGATACATGCTGCGCTTACCTCACATAGTAATAAGGATAATGGCTAAAACAATAAGAGCCAAGAAGAATAGCCAAGTGATATAATTAGAAAAACAATGCCTGAAAGTGTGTGGTATTAATACCATTAAATCAACATCCCGAGCGCTATGACATGTCCTTCTTCAACGAGGCTTGTGGAGAGTATTAAGCGGTAGGCAGCGGCTTGGCTCTGCCCCTGGCATTGCTGAAGTCCATGGGCGACGGTAACCACTCACCATCAGGTGAGCCGTATGCTCGTCTGCCTACAAGGGCAATAAAAATAAATAAATAAAAGTCAGATATAGTTGAACAACTCAGGACCGGTACATACAGACAGTATTATATCGGCAAAACAGTGGGTTCATAATCATAAGACTTGTAGTTTCATCTCGATTTGCGTAGACCGCATTAGTCGTTATGCTATCTTCGTTAATTAGCAGTTCTAAATAGCTTCGCACTGACTCACTGTCACTAACACTGCTCTTTAAAATAAATTTTTAATATTATAATATTAAAATATTTTTTTAAAATAATTAAAATAAATTTTTAAATTGCTCTTTAAATCTTAGGCGTTTCAATATTTTTTTTTTTAGCTCGATGATGTGTTGGTTGATTAATCAAAACGTGATTTACCTACATAGCTTTATAATACATTTTCTGTCAAACAACTACGGAATCGATGCGCAAATATATTCCCATAGACATTCAACCAAATTCTCATTTTTTTTATGAATATTTAACACATACGCTTGGTTTGGTTTTTAACAAAAAAATATATTTAATCACCCCGGTGGTAGTAGTAGCACCCCGCCCGAAAGTAGCCCCGGTAATAAACAAATTAAAGAGCGGACGGTTAGCGTGGTATGGACATGTGATGCGGAGAGGAAAGATGCATGTGACTAAGAGATGTATAGAAATGGTAGTGCAAGGTAGAGGGAAGAGGTCGACCGAAGAAGACATGGAGTGTGTGAATGACGATATGAGAGAGAGAGGAGTGAGTGTTGAAATGACGGCGGATAGAAAAGAATGGAAGAGAAAAATTAGCTGTGCCGACCGTACCTAGTGGGATAAGGTGGAGAAAAAGAAGAAGAGTCTAGAAAAAGACAAAGTACTCTTTCCGTCTCTTTTAAATAATGCGCATACCACAAAGTATTGAAATCGAAAAACTAAAACAATTACATACCTTTAATTATATTTTTGGCATTTCCCAAAAACAATTCTAAAGGTGCCATTTGAAAACGTAAGTACCTACTACTAGCAGTATTTAAATTTTACTTACATTCACTACCACGAAAAAAAATCACTACACATGCAATTCGTCCTTGCACTTTGCTGTTTGCGTAATAAAGAGTCTTCTATCTACATACATACATATGCAAGCGCTTGCTTCTATCGGATTCAGTATTTAATTTAGTCACGGCAATATTTTTTTTGTATTTTTTTTTTTTTTTGAAAGCGCACGCGATACCTATTTTACAATTCAGAGACATAACGAATGCAACGGAATTGAAAAACAGAAACCCGACTAAAAGAAAATGCTGTTTTCGTTTATCGTGTCGCCAGTAAATAAAAGTGCTTCGGTGTAAATGGGAAATGTATAATGGTACGTACGTAAATGTTTTTCTCTTGTAGTCCCATGGTTTTTCGATTTTGTGAGTGTTCTTTAACTGGTTTTAAATCAAGGAGGATTTTAATTTAGGTCTTATGGTTTTTTAATTTAATTAGCAATTTAGCTTTATGCTTCAATTAAGATAGCTGGTGTCTGGTGCACTGCCTACCAGCTTATCTTAACCTACTAAAATTTTATTTTCTATTTATCGCTTATTATTATCATAAATATATGAAATATAAGTCACAGAGAGATATATATATATATATATATATATATATATATATATATATATATATCAAATACATGTTGATGAATCATCGCAAACTCTGTGTCATATCAAAGTGAAAAGTGGAATTAAATGAGTTAGTGAAATGTTTGCAAAAAAGTTTCACTACAAATGCTAATGCTATTATGCTCTTCCGTGTCTTTGTGGTCGTGATAGTGTGTGTATGTGTGTGTTTTTTTTATCACTGTGAGTTGTTTTCTATACAATAGGCCATTTAAAACTGAAACAGTTTGAATTTAAAAATAGTTTTTTTTTTTTTTTTTTATGATTTAAAGTTTACTGATGGCCCGAAGGCCTTTCCAGTTTCACCAGGACAGGTGGGCGAGCAAAGGCTCAGCCAAGAGGGGTGGGATTTGCTAACAACTGCCCGAGCGCCTCCGAAGGAGACCTAACAACTCAAGAGCAATTGTTTCGCGAATGAATCTACTACCGGATCGGAATCGCGACCCGCTGAGAAGATCCGGCGAGAAANTTGTCGGCAAATGTTCCACGAACACAAAAATAACTAAAACAAAACAAATAAAAGCTTCCAGGAAACACACTTGGTCGGCAGATGTATCACGAACACAGGCCGCGCGAACAATGGCCGGGCTAACAAAAGCCGGGCGAACAAAGACCGGGCGATCGAGTGGACGATGAGCACGTCCGCACGTGACGGGTGCCTCTATCGGAATGAGTTTTTTTGTTACTTGCTTGTTTGGTTAAAATTCGCCTCATCAGGTTCAGCCTAGAGTTTCAAATTAATGGTTGTTCCAATTTGTATTGTGATTTCGTTCGTAATGTACTACTACTGTACTGTACTGTGTATTATATAATAAATTTTAAATAATGAATGAAACCACACGATAATTAAATTTGGTACCCCCGTGTTTATTCGGGGGGTCGGGGTTTCATCAAATTTGTTGTTACCATATTAATTTAAATCACAATGTTCAGCATCACCAAACATCGAAAGCTTACGTTATGATTGTATTAAAAAGAAACCGGAGACAAATCACCCACTGTCTTCTATCCACAAACTACGATTTCATGTAGTATGGGAACCAAAAACTGATAAACATACTTCTTCTTGCCTTTATTTCTATATATTTCTATATTTATTTCTATATATTATGTGGTGTGGTCGCGGAATGTTCTCTTCATTCTGCATGAGGATCTAACATGAGTGTTACGACAAACCTCCTCCCTGATAATTTTCTATGAAATATTGTGCCTTGGTTTGCGTCAGGCCCATATCTAATATTGGACGTCTATTAACTTTTTTTTTTCTACCTAAGCTGATAGCTTTGAGAGGCCATTTCAGCGTAACCTTAACAAGTAAGTGAGCTCATGGGGCTCAAACTTGACGACGTTGCTAGCACTAATCCTAGCAAGAGCAGTGCTTCGCAAAATCTACCACCGGATCGGAAACGCGACCCACTGAGAAGATCCGGCGAGAATGGAAATTTTATTGGTCATGTTTTTGTTAAGGTCCACGTTTAGCTTCCATATTATTATTACCATTGTTAAAAGTACTTTCAATTAACAGAGCATATTTAAATAGTTGAAAATTAGCTAGATGCAAGACCAGACGTTTTGGACTAATGCTATAATTAGAGGAAGCTCAGAATTAATTCGGGGTCCAGTCCGACAAGTCTAACTATCCGTTGCGGGGGATGTTATTTGCATAATCTGCCCGACGAACGCTCTGGTCGAAGCTCGGTGCAGGCTTACACGGAAATCCCTCGAACAATCGCTTTGACAATTCGGTGATTAGTGACAAGATTAATTCGCCACTTATGGAACTCGGCGCTGACTTGTAATGTCGGTCGGTTCAGCGTGAAACGGTTTTTGGACAGATTTCGAGGTTATACTCTGATATTGGTGACACGTTACTAACACGTGCAGAGTTTCTTAAAATTTTTACATTGCCTTTTCTTCAGCGAGTAAATACACAAGATCTTAATGAGATTTTATACGCTTACCTAAATAATACCATATGAACTCCGTTTCTTAAATAAAAAAAGATATGTTAAGATAATTTATTCGCTTTCGCGCAAAATACACTTAAAGCTCTACAGAAATTGCAAAAGCCGGTAGCTCAGCTGATGCTGTTTGAAATAGTTGCAACGAAAAGCTCTGATTTTCAATCCCCCCGTTCCCCTTTAGTGCTGTGTAAGGCTTAAAGCTACGTATGGATAGATTTACATTGAGATAAGTTGAGAAAAAGGAACATAAACCCAAATACAAATCACACACATAGGAACTTCAAGTGAAGAAGGATTTGTATATATAAACAAATATATAAACAATGAACAAAATCATTACTAACGATTTAAAAACGCTAGAATCTGTGAGCTGTCGACAACATGGCAATTAAGAATACAAAGCACAATTATATCTTAGTGTAACAAATACTCATTCCCCCTCGACAATAAATTTAAAACTACCTTTAGACTTTTGAACGATGAAGAAGGTATTAACATTGTTATTGACACGGAATCGTTTGCGTAAACAAAACACTAACTTGAATTTCTTTTTGTGATCTTCACAGGGGAACAAGCGGTATTGACATCGACCTCCGGAGAGTAGATATAGACCAGTGCCCGATCAGGCCTGGCTCCACACAGCTGAACATCTTCGCTGGGACCGACAAATGCAAGAAGAAAACTACGGAAGTAAGTCGATAATAGGATTAGACCTTCGAAGGTTAAAGGATCTTTGTAGTTTGTTTTGTGGTAGTACTAAGGATTTTTTACTAGTATGGGATCCCAGCTTCTGCAAATTACTGCTAACGCATTTCAAGAGATCATTTTTGCAACTTCCCATCCTGCAGCGGAATGAAACTGGTTTTAGTGTTCCTCAAGCGATATCGCATATCTTCTACGAACAACGTTTAAAAGAGAGCCATGCAGCGATTTGACAGCATTTTTGGTATTACCGATTTCCATGAGCGACGGTGAGCACTCACTAGCAGGCTGTATACTTACCATAGTGTCTTCTTCTTCTATATCGTTCCCTCACTACTGAGGATCGCGACCACATGCGACGTACTTCCACTGTGCTCGATCATGGGTGGCATGGACTGCATGGTACAGACTACCACCAAGTGCTTCTCTTGCTAGATCTGACCATCTGGCTGGTGTACATACATAGTGTACACCTTCCGAAATAAGGTCGCATTATCAATTAAACAAATGTCACACTGCCCTAACTAAAAGATCGAACTAGAATATTCTGCAGCACTCACATTATATCGGTGTAGGTTTAAAGGTATTTTTTTTTAAATCGTGCATTTCTTTTCAAATTACTTGTACGGGTCATCAAAGCCTTCGAAAACAGTATTGCATTTCAAGATTCTGCCTATCTCTTCCTAAGTCGCGGAAATCTGTCAAACACTCAAAAGCTCGTACCGAAACTTAGTTTAAGCTCGATGGGTTGTAGACTTTAACGCAGGAATTCATGCGTAAAGTGCTCCCTGCGGCAGGAATAGATAAGAGGTGTCTCATGAACGTGCTCTCAGACATAGATAAGGTTTTTTGGCCATTAAATAAGCTCTTTTTGATAAAAATTGGAAGTGCTTGATATCACTGGCTTCGACTGGACACTTTTATGCCGTAAATTAGTGGTAACTTACTGGTGGTAGGACCTCTTCTGAGTCTGCACGGGTAGGTACCACCATCCTGCCTATTTCTGTCGTAAAGCAATAATGTGTTTTGGTTTGAAGGGTGGGACAGCCGTTGTAACTATACTGAGATCTTAGAACTTATATCTCAAAGTGGGTGGCGCATTTGCGTTGTAGATGTCTATAGGCTCCAGTCCATCCATCTAAACAATAAAAAATAAAAATAAAACCCGCTTATACTGATGGTCGAAACCAAGATCTACTTTTACGCTTTGGAATGCATTACTAACCCGGAAACAAACGGGCTATTTATATGTACATACTCGAGTGAGTACACAATACCGAGAATTGCTGCAATAGCTAATTTTGAAAATATAAAAAAGGTATATATTATATATTTTATATACATATATAAATAATAAACCCCAATATAAAAGAGGTCTATATTGGGGTCATTGTTATGTTGTTAGTTTTGTGTCGACATCAGTAATTAATAGGTTATGGGTACTTTTTCATCCGCATTGGCAAAAAACCATAATATCTCTGACCAGTAAGACGGTGATTGAAAAAGTCTAGAACGCCAGCAATACTATCCTTTGAAATACCTAAAATATGTATTTACATCATTATTCTAAAATAAAACAAAACTCTAAGTTATAATGAAAATAATCTAAATTGAATACGTCAGAACTACACCTTAAAAAACCAAAGAAGTGTTATGTAATGGACTTAATAATACTTTATCACGTTGTCGCTCTTTTCATGGCCACAACACAAATATCGCTGGCAGCTTGCGTGAATCCGCAAACGGCAGGGTCTTTGATGTCAACGATCCTCGAAAGGAATTTCACACCACCTGCATATACAAATAAGGGTCAATTTCCCGTGAACTTGAAACGCTTTTCGCAAATGAACTTGAAGAATTTTTCTTCTGTTTTCTAGCCTTTGATTTGAGTTGTTTGTTAGTCTTTTATTTAAGACGTTTGAAAAGATATTGTAGGGTTTCGAGATAGAGTTCATTTTTCTTCGTGTTTCTGAAGAACACCATTTCTTATCGAAAATTATTCAAAGAAATCAAATTATGGAAAGTTGTTGGTTGAAGACAAACAACAGATGTTTGATTTTCCTGAGATAGAGACGCGGAGGAAATTTTTAGGATCAGTATTAGAATACCTTAATTTGAGGTATCTTTTAATTAAAGGGTTTCAATTTTATTTCTTAATAAACAGTAATGGAGAGCTAGTAATATTGAGCTAGCTAATTTCCATTACAGAATATAACTTTATTTGGTATGAGAACATTAAAACTGTACCAACCTAATAGCTAACATAATTTAATTCATCCGGAAGCCATATACATTTGCTAATCTGAGAAACCAATCTATATAAGGTAATGGCTTTAGGTATTAGTGAGCAGAATACAGTATTAGGTTTCGTTCTCAAAGTGTCTTGAAAAAATCGTCCTAAGTGACTCACGTAATGTCACAGCGGACAACCTCGAATTCCGGTGGTAACAGCAAAAACGGTCCAGGAAGATCTGTGTCTGTTCCTAAAATTCCACCCACTATCTTCAGTCTACATATTACGATCATGGTGTTTTCATTAAAAAGAAAATATCAGAGACGCGTTGAAGTCAAAAATCGTAGTAAAAACCCGTTAATTAGATTAGAGTTTTTAATATCGAGAAACGGAAATCTTAAACATGCTATTTTTTATTATGAAGATTCTAGAAAATACATCATGCAACGTTGTAGCCCAAACTATACTAACAAATATAGAGGCTTGCATAATTAATTGAAGACATGAGTGGATGAAGGGAATAAGTACCATTATTAAGATTTTTGAGTTTTTACATCGAATGAAGGTTTTATGTGCTTATTAACCATATTAGACATTAAAACTCAGGGCTTAAAAGCTATTTTTATAAATTATTTGTGATGAAGGAGTTATGTACAAAGAAAAAATATTAACACGTTGAATGAAAGTGACATGGGCACTTTTAAATGATTCCAAAAAGTTATATCCTCCATATGGGTATAGAAATGAAAGTACTATAATTTCCCGTTTAAAATAATAAAAATAACAGCCACAAACGTTTAATATCTCAAAAATAAGTAGGTAATAAAAGCTTGTTGCCTATTTTCTCAAATTTTTTTTTTTTTTTTTGTTGCTTAGATTGGTGGACGAGCTCACAGCCCACCTGGTGTTAAGTGGTTACTGGAGCCCATAGACATCCACAACGTAAATGCGCCACCCACCTTGAGATATAATTTCTAAGGTCTCAAGTATAGTTACAACGGCTGCCCCACCCTTCAAACCGAAACGCATTACTGATTCACGGCAGAAATAGGTAGTGTGGTTACCTACAGGGTTACCTACCCGCGCAGTCTCACAAGAGATCCTACCACTAGTAAATACGCAAATTATAATTTTGCGGATTTGATTTTTATTACATGATGTTATTCCTTCACCGTGGAAGTCAATTGTGAACATTTATATTTATATCTCATATAAGTTCTAAGGTCTCAAGTATAGTTACAACGGCTGCCCCACCCTTCAAACCGAAACGCATTACTGCTTCACGGCAGAAATAGGCAGGGCGGTGGTACCCACCCGCACGGACTCACAAGAGGTCCTACCACCAGTAAAAATTAACAAATTGTATCATATCCCCTTCATCCACTCATGTCTTCAATTGCCATTTTACCACAAACCAAATTCATCACTATATTAACCAAAGTACATCGATATAACGGGACATTTCACTAAGCCACCATCAAATAGAGTTTTCCGTTAGTTTACGATAATGCCAGATCCAAATCGTTTGTTACATTATTTTTATACAAGCTATTCAATTTGCAGAGTAAATACAGCGGTAGCTACGTTGGTTTTTTTTTATGTCGCAGGTAGACACAAAAAAAATTAATACGAATTGTCCCATTCATTATTTAATTTAATTGTATTTTATTTAAGAGTCAGTAACGCTTCAAGGCGACTTCGAACAAAATACATTTATTAATTTTCGCGTGACTCATGAATGAATACCGAACCTAAGTAGACTACGCCAATAGCTATTCCTGAAAATACAACTACAACTGTAGGAAATTAGGTCTTAGTCGCATGTAAGGCAACATGTTAGTTATCAACCATAATATAATACCTTACAGATTATTATTTTTTTTCAATTTCTATTTCAATAGAAAAGCACAGATAACATGAGCTTATTAACGAAAAATCAACTGTCTAATAAACTATATTATAATACAGCTGCGAGTAAAAATATTTATTTATTTCAAAATCTTACATGCCAGCCTAATAAACATGTAAACAGCCAAACATTCATGATATTTCGTTATATTTCATTTAGTCTTCTAAACTGTGGCACTGCTATCCAGTTTTACCAAGGTTAAAGTTATTGGCTCTGATATATCGTGTGTAGCGGCAACCGGCCTTATTTGACTATTTATGAAAAGCCCGCTCTCTGGAACCTCGAACAAATATTTACGACAAGGCTGAAACTTTTCTGTGGCCTCTCCAAAGAAAAGTTTTACCCTTGCGATCGTCAAACAGCTTATGTGTCAAACGAATCGGAAATGCCCCTTTTTTTACTAGGATAAAATTTTATGCTTTTTTGATTTTGAACTAAGTTATTGTTACGCGCTCGGGCTCGGGATAAATAAAATTCTATCGAAGAACTAATTAAAACTGTATTAACGCTTATAACACTTAAAACACTTCACAAACACTTTAAAATTCTCAATTCGCTTCAGGTAATCCGTTCTCAGTTTCGCTTCGAGGAGTTCCGATTACTAATTGATTGCGTGCCATGTTTGCAACGTTTTTATAGTCAACACGGAATTCCTAGAATTATCGAGAATATTCAACACAAGTCGAGTATTGTGTGTTTCCGCGGTCTGACAATAGATGGCGTTGTACTTCTCGAGCGTTCTAGATGCTACTAGATCCTTCGATATTAGTTTGGCTATTTGGCGATAGATGGCGCTACTCTTACTGGCGTAACGTTATTGCTCAATTTAAATTACAGCTTAATCTCGCGTGATGATTCAATTGCGACCACGAAAACTGTGCAGTATTGAAAGCGTTGGAAATAATGTAATGACAATAAATAACGAGTGTATACGACTCTGTGTAGCAAGGACTATAGTGAGTAAAGGCCTCCCATATTGTGGACCTATTGAAGCTCGCCGGAAACCGCTGGATGTGGGCAGTGCAGGACCGATCGTTTTGGTGAGGCTTGGCGGAGGCCTATTCCCAGCAGTGGACATCTGTAAGCTGAAAAATAGAAGATAGTATGCAACTCACGAAAACCGGAGAAAATATGCGCTACAATCTCACAGCTAGGTACCGTCGTACTATATATGTTTGCCGCAAACAAATCATACGACAATTGGTCATATGAATAATCTCAGAAGTGTGGCAACCCTTGAACCGAATGATTGATTTTCGTTTTATGCCTATTAAATACCGATATTTCACTCAAGGGAATCTTTGAATCTCCTGCTTTGGTTCTCTTTGGGTTTCATCACAATACCTCAGAGGGCTGTCTATGAAATAATTTAAGATGATCCTAAAAGCTTCCATCGCACTATGGGCCATAGAGCAGTGTCCGATCTTTACTTTCTACGGTGTCGCATGAGAGTTATTTTTGAGACATTTTTCAAACGAGGTTTGACAGAGACGGACAATATTTGACTTTCTTACCGATATTACCCCTGATCACGAATAACTTTGACCATAATCAGGTGGACCATTTGCTGATCAATCTTCAGAAAAAACAATTTAATTAGCAATTTCTGTCATTCTCCTTTGACTTTCCTAGTCTGGTTCGTCTACCATTAATCTATTTTTGGTTTGTCCTTTTAATTTCATCGAATGCTTTTTTTTATATGTATAATTACCAATAGATAGAGTAAATCGAAATCGATTTTTACCGATTTCATTTAAATCGATTCTCAAAGTCGATATTTACTAATACCAATCATAGCGAGCAACGTTTCTTTATATTCCATACAGCTGGCTGTATCCAACAAATAGCCGGTGGAGAATCTGGCATTTCTCTTCATCTTGAAGAAACTTTTCGACTTCGCACGGAAACAGATATCGAGCCAATCTATTTTCGAAGGGAAAAAAGGGGAAACAAGGGAAAAGTTGATGCGTGCGGATCGGAGAGGCGGGAATTCTTGTTGCTGTTAATGGTCTTGTACGTGATCGTGTTTGATTGGTTTTATTAGTTCACTTCCTTATTGAATCCTTATTTAGCAAGTGAGTCATAAATCGTAATAAAATCATTGATCTATAATGAAACTGAATATTTGATGAAAATAGATGTCCAATATTAAATAATAACAATACTAAATAACTGAAAACAAATTGGGTACGGTCATCCGGTGCCAATTTAGAATTCCCTGTGTTATATGAACCAGAGACGGACATAGATGCTACTTATGTAGACCTAGATATTACACGTGTAGTTATATACGTTTTTTAAATAAATAGATACCTATATTGTGTTTATTACCTACACCCAGACAAAGAACAAACAAACCTGCTCATCACACGAAATTTTGCCCGATTTGGGAATCGAACCCACGACCCTAGGCGCAACAGTCAGGGCCTCTAACTATTGCACCACTGAGTCAGTCTTTAAAAAAACACTTTATACTTTTGGAATTTTACATTTAAATTTTTAAATGTATTGTTAATTGATATTTTTTTATTGCTTAGTTGGGTGAACGAGCTCACAGCCCACCTGGTTGTTAAGTGGTTACTGGAGCCCATAGACATCTACAACGTAAATGCTCTACCCACCTTGAGATATAAGTTCTACGGTCTCAGTATAGTTACAACGGCTGCCCCACCCTTCAAACCGAAACGCATTACTGCTTCACGGTAGAAACAGGCGCGGTGGTGGTATCTACCCCTGCGGACTCACAAGAGGTCCTATCACTAATAAAAACAGTGTTGACAGTGTTCATAGACAAATTATAATTTAGATCCATCCAGAATAATAAATGTTCTATAAATTGATCCCTTTTCAAATTGGGTTTGAAAAAAGTTGGATTCTTGGTCGGTGAACTTATCCCCATCCCCATGCTGGTTACTCCAGTGAACAGTACTAGCTTGAATCAAAGTACAGCCTTCTGTCATCCTTATTACTGTTTTTTTAAGTCTAGCGCTATAAACGTCAGCTTAGAAACGTATCGTGGCCTACTGTGAGCCTGTTATAAATTGTATTGTAATTGTTAACCACCAATGCCGGTTATTCTGAAACAAATTTAACCCTTAGAACGCGAAATATCGATAAATCGACTCTCTATTGATGCCAATAAAGTGTGGAGCGTCGGAATACCAACTATTGTGTAGTTTGATTATAGAGGCATCGACAAGTACGAACGGTTCTTAGCGCGCGTATGTATAACGTTTTTAAAAAGTTAATAACATTTGTAAATAACCATTTTAAATTATTTTTCTGTGAATTTAGCAAAGATTAAATTCTGATTCTGTGCACACTTAATGAATTAGTAAAATATGTGAAAATAAGCTCAACATTAAAAGGATTAAAGCAAATTGAGTTAGTGAAGATACAAAGCTTTCGCTCTTTCTTTTTTGATCATCACACTACCTGGCACTGGTGTATATTAATGTACCTGGTATTTACTGCGCTAATTGACGTTGCATTTCCAGAGACTTTATACTATGTTCCCTCTATAACTTCGCCTTTTGATATTCCTTGAGTGCTATAACATGTCTGTCTGTAAGTTCCTTTTTAAGGAAGTCCTCAGCGGTAATCCATGATTGATCTATGTCCAAAAGCAACGGTTATTATTTACCATCGTTACACCCTGGAGAATGTTGAATATTTTAAACGAATAATGCAAATTCGTTTGCATCATGCAATTTAAGCCTTCGTAGTCTAAAGAATAAGACGTCCGGTGCATTTGTAGCGATGCAACGGTGTTCGAATCCCGCGAACCCATTTTTCTAATGAAATACGTACTTAAGAAATGTTCACGAAATTGACTTCCACGGTGAAGGAATATAGCATCGTGTAATAAAAATCAAACCCGCAAAATTATAGTTTGTGAGTCCGCACGGGTAGGTATCACCGCCTTGTGTATTTTCACCGTGAAGCAGTAATGCGTTTCGGTTTGAAGGGTGGGGCAGCCGTTGTAACTATACTATATAACCTTAGAACTTATATCTCAAGGTAGGTGGCGCATTTACGTTGTAGATGTATATAGACTCCAGTAACCACTGAACACCAGGTGGGCTGTGAGCTCTTCCACCCAACTAGGCAATAAAAAAAATAAAAAAAGCATGATAACATTATACAAAGCGTTAAAATCGTCGCGTTAAAACCCTCATGTGATAAACTAGCCCCGAAATGGTATCGTAAAATCCTCGGTTTGTGTACTTCGATGCCGGGTCGTGACAAACTGAATGTTAAAGGACATTTCCGTAAATTTATTTAAGACAAAGAAACGTTAAGGTGCGGTTCCGATATTGCGATGCGTGTTTGTTTAGAAAATATTAAAATGTCATTTGATTGATGATGATTTTTGGCTAAGCGGATGGACGAACTCGCAAACATTACAACGCTAATGCCGTCATTTACCTCGGTGCGTGAAATCACAACTATAGTGTGTAAATATAAACTTTTTTTTTTACTGCTTAGATCTGTAGACGAGCTCACAGTCCACCTGGTGTTAAGTGGTTACTGGAGCCCGTAGACATTTACAACGTAAATGCGCCACCCACCTTGAGATATAAGTTCTAAGGTCTCAGTATAGTTACAACGGCTGCCCCGCCCTTCAAACCGAAACGAATTACTGTTTCACGGCAGAAATAGGCAGGGAGGTGGTACCTACCCGAACCCTGAAATCGCTTCAATAGAACAAAAGTTTCAAAAAAAAGTTTCAAGTTCAAGTGGTCAAATAGTTTCAAGAGAAATTTTCCCATGGAAAGAGTGCGTGCTTCTATTGATAACTGGCCTCAACGTTTAAAGGGCTGTATTGCACCCAATGGAGACCACTTCGAATAAGTTTTTTATACTTTAAATTGTTTTATATTTATGTATTTAACTAACACACTGTAAAAGTAATAAATGTTAATTGCAATAGAATTTTTTTTATTTTTAATTGTAACAGTATTTATGGCCAGACTAAGTATATATATATGTCTCTCTCTCTCTCTTCCCAGCTATTTATCCCACATGGTGGTGGGGTCAGCTTTCCTGACTTTATTCCTCCACTTCGCTCTGTCTTCGACATCCTCGTCAGCAACATTGCATTCTCTCTTGTCCTTCAGCACTACGTCCCTCCACCTTGTCTTGTCAACTATATATATATATATGTGTGTATATATATATAATGGCTTTTTACACTTAAAAAAATATTTAAAAATAAAACAATTAAAAAACATGTTGGAATAGCCCCTTCAGCTACCAACGATTAAGTAGATGCAATAAAAGAAAAGTAGTTAACGCGACCATGTGTTAATGACTTAATGAGTCCTTAATTAACTACCAAACGGCCTTCACAGTCAAAGTATTGGCATACATTATCATCAAAGATTTTCTTTAAATATATTTCGAGAGGCAACCCAGCGCTTTCATAAAAAGCTCCTTAAGGCGCGGCTTAATATGCAGATAATAAACTATTTACGGCTCTCTCTAGAATAGGAATCGTTAAGCCGAACGTCGTATCAACGAAACGTTTGCTATTCAGGACACTCACAGTAAAGCTCGCGTTCGAAAGCTTTCAACGCCTGTAAGATCTTTTTTGCATGTCAATATGAATGTCCTTGTCTTCTAAAATTGCGACTTCTCGGTGAAGATACGTATGTAATGATTACTTTTACAAATTCCTAGCTCGAGAAGGATTTGATTTGATTTTCTTACAATCACATGCAAGCGGTGTGCTTAGTGCGAGCTTTTTAACGTTCTCGATAGCGTAAAAGTTAACTCAGTTTAGTCGTCTTGAGTTGTAATATAAAAGTCTTTGCAAACACAAATGGACACAAAGAAAGTTTTTATTTAAGACGAACACAAAATATAGAAAGAAGGAGAAAGTAAACAAGAAATAGATAGTCCAAGCAACACAAGCAGGTACACGAAACAAAAAGCAATAATTAAAAAGGCGTAGAACAGAAAAGATAATACGGGATGCGCGCTCGCAAGTCAGATTTCGACTGGTGGTGGTGGATCGGTAAAAATGCGACGACCGGTTCGTCTATGCACCGATGTACTCGCGAAATATTATCGCCGCCGCTATACTGCAGTTATCGCCTGACTTTGCGTGTCAATTTTATTTTGTTTAGTGTAAATAATGTTTTGTATAATTGTGTGATAAATGAATGTGTTGATATAAAATAAAGTATGTATGTGTTGTTGTGTAGTGTAATTATAATAAAATATTATAAAATAAATAAATACATGTGAGTCACCCACATCAGTATGGAGTTGGAACGTTTGCCTACGATTGCCGCTAGGGGCGCTGTTCCAACTGCATACAAATTTGAGTTAACTTTACTAAGCACATGGAACTCTTGAAGGTTCTGATTTCGATACGACGCAAAATTGCTCGCTCGATACATAAAATCAAATCTTATACCTTTAAACGAGCAATTCTTGTATATATATATATAATCTGAATCTCGGAAACGGCTCCAACGATATTCATAAAATTTAGTATACAGGGGATATCGGGGGCGATAAATCGATCTAGCTACGATTTATTTTCAGAAAATGTTGTTTTAATCGTGTTTTCAATAATCACCTTTATCGATAATCAACTTTATGACTATTCCCGACATCTATTGGCGAATAATAATACTATTTTTATTGCTTTAAAGACACAACAAGATGGCGTTATAAAAAAAAAACAAAGCCGACCAAAGCTCGGTCATCATCTAGTTATAATAATTTGAGATAAAGAAGCCTCATTCCATTTTCCATTTCAATTTGCAATCAGACAGAAATTTATGTTTTATTTACACAACAAATATACGGAGAAACCGTATAATACTAATAACGCCAATACAAAATACATTAATGTTTCTTAAAGTTATTCATGAAAACGAAATGAGAAATTCGATTGAACGTGACGTCACGTAGTGTTTTCATTATAAACATTATTAGTCAGTCGCGATGCTTGTTTCGTGTAACGCTTTTATTTCATTTATAAGAATTAGATTATCATAGGATCTGTATTTATTGGATTGATTTTTCTTCGGTACGAACGCAAGGAAAGCAGGTCTTAGCTTAATTGCTTACATCAATAATAATATTTAATAATATTTAATAATAATAATATTTATTCAAGCCTCTTAAAATACAAACACGTACAAGAATTCTTAACACTAGTATAATAATATACATGGCTTTTTTATGAGGTATACAATAACAATATTCCCTGATTTTTATGCTAGGAAAACCTGTGTTACAAAAGTCAGTAGGTCACCAGGTAAAGTAAGTTAACCATCAATGGACGAGCTCACGGCCAAAGTACGACGAACCCATACCCAGCAACAACGTAAATGCCGCCATTCATCCCGGAAGATTCTAATAACGGAAGGTTCTAATACTCTGTTCTTACAGTGCAACGGCTGCCCCACCCCTTTCTTTCTTAGTTGGTTAGACGAGCTCACAGCCCACCTAGTGTTAAGTGGTTACTGAAGCCCATAGACATCTACAACGTAAATGCGCCACCCACCTTGAGATACAAGTTCTAAGGTTTCAAGTACAGTTACAACGGCTGCCCCACCCTTCAAACCGTAACGTATTACTGCTTCACGGCAGAAATAAGGAGGACATTCCTACCCGTGCGGGCTCACAAGATGCCGTACTTCCAGACAAGAGTTTCTGGTAATGAGGGGTCTTGTAAGCTCGCAAGGGAAAGTATCTACCACCTTACTGCCTATTTCGGCCATCAAGCAGTCAAGCGTTCTCGTTCTGAAGGTGGACATTACAATACAATTGCGACTATGACCTCGTGCTACGACACCCACGGAAAGAGGTGGAGTGGTGCCCCTATAGGTCAACACCACATAGCCAATTTTTAATAAGATTGCAGCGTAAAAACCAGATAAAAAAAGATGTGTGGTGTCGTGGGACACCGGATAAAAACGAAGTTCCTTATTATAAAAAATATTAATTTAAAGTTCTGTTCGAGGAATAAAGAAAATAAAACTGGAGGTTTCGCAACAGCCCACGGTCATTCGGTAACGTGCGAACTTATTGTGGTACACTTCATTCACGGTTTTTTGCATAAGAGTTAGTGTATTGCGCAACGCTTTGAGATCGTGGTCAATGAATGATAAAAAATATGTTATTTTTTGTACGTTATTACAAAGTTAAGTCGTACACTGTGTGCATTACTAATAAAAAACTTACGTTACGGACGCTTTTTCCCGGTTAGGGTATCCCTCCGCATTGTCTCATTAGGAACTTTGTTCCAAATAAAACTATATTCACAAAAACAAAAATAGTAGGATAGGTACCTTGTTGAATTGAAAGGCGAATTTGTTTGACTCAAAGTCAAATACCACTGTCAATTTGCCAGACTCGCTAAAATCAACTTGTGTATGTTTATTTGCCACAACAAATAAGCGTATATACACATTGGAAACAATGGCAAGTCTGTATGTAGCAATAATACAGAATTGTATGGGATATCAGGGAGCTAACGTCCGTAAACTCAGCAGGTTTATGTTTACGACGCGTCAGGTACGGAATAGTTATGATGCCATCGTCTGACGCTAAAACGGCTCGACAACTGAACTTCTGATTGAGCTGAAATTATCAAATTAAATAATATGTTGCCAATAATAAAATTTGCCAGGAAGCTAATAGGTTTAGGGGATGAAATTGAATATGTAGGGTTCATTGGCAACGTTTACAGATTACCATCTCGCAGGCCGTTAATTTGGTCTATCTCGATGCGACTTTTGGCTCGGAGGCAAGAAAATACTGAATACACGTTCGTATCTTAGATGTGGTAGGTTTTTATTACAAACGTAAACACGCCTTTGATCTCTGACATATTCATGTTGTGCCAGAACGGAATCCCTGAAAGTCTCTCACCAAACTCCTGAATAAATAAAAGATAAACAAATAATCTCGGACAAATAACACACGATCATATGTCCCTAAACTAGGATTATCTCTACTAAGCGGAACAGAATCGGACATCCAATACATGAAGCAAAAATTTTGTACCCCTTTTTACGAAAATTGCGCGGACGGAGGAGTATGAAATTTCCCACCCTTATAGAGAATATTATAGAGAAGAAGTGCAGATGTTAATATATTTTTTAAATTATGCATAAAAAATACATTAAATCAATAAAAAAAACATCACACATACTACCATGTATTTGACACACACAGGCATGCATACTATTTGTTTATTGTCAAACTTTTCTTATTGCTCATAGTCTGTGATCAAAATTAAATTGATAATAGATTAAATATAGTTTGTCTTTATTAATATTGGTCTAAAGTGCAGTCTTGGAAAAATCTATGATTAAAGAAGTACATAGAAGTATATAGTAAATAGTCCTTGGCAGTATAATCATAATTACAAGTGTACAGACTTATAAATTCAATTAATTGTAGTCGAATTTCGACTACCTGGGGACCACTACTAATTATAAGCGTTTAAATAGAAACATAAAAATATGTATAGTATATGTATAGTAGTAGTAAATATGTATAGTAGCACTGACAATGAGCAGGTTGAAATAAATCCGTAAGAGAGCCTATAATTAGGGGAACTAGCTACTTTGCCAATGAATAAAAATATCTAGGATTTTTGTAGTAGTTGCAGCAATGTTGTTTTTTCTGTTGCTAAATAACTTAATTTCTTAGTAGCAACTTGACTAGTTCTCTAAAATGGTAATAACAGTATATAATATTGTTACACCGGTAAGAGTAACGCCATCTATTGCCGAATGAAACGGATATCAAAGATTCCAGTAACATTTAGAACGCTCAAGAAGTACAGCGCCATCTATTGTCAGATAACGGAAACACACATCGAAAATGCTCTACTTGTGAGGAATGTTCTCGATAATGCAAGGGATGTCGTATCGACTTTAAAAACTTTGTGGAGATGGCACGAAGCAATCAGTAATCGTAACTACTCGAAGCGAAACAGCGAACGGATCACCTGAAGCGAAGCGGAAGAAGTCAATTGAGAATTTTAAAGTGTTTGTGAATTATTTTAAGTGTTCTAAGTGATAAATACAGTTTTAATTTGTCCTTCGGTATATTTTTTTATTTATCCCGAACCCCAGCGGCTTGGCTCTGCCCCTGGCATTATTGAAGTCCATGGGCGACGGTAACCACTCACATCGGTGGGCCGTATGTTCGTCTGCCTACAAAGGCAATAAAAATAAAAAAGTAACAATATTTTTCTGTATATAGTAAGTCCCTTTTTAATCTTCTCAGATCCAGATCTAGAAATGTAACAAAAAAGGAATGTAACAACGCATTACTCACGATTATCATAAATGACCTACCTTTAGAAACCAAAAATTCGCACTGAAGTTCAAAGAACAGACAATCTTACGGAGAACGCTATAAGGCTCTTAATTCTGCAGCAGTGATGGATTTTTTTCGTTAGAAAACATCACATCCATCCTACGCGGCCATGAATTATGACATGAACATTTTTTGAATAGGTCTTTTAAATTCAAATCTTTTGTACAGGGCACGAAGATTCTAAATCCGTTACCACATTAAGGTTGGTAGATTTATATTAAAAATCCATCTCAAGATTACAAGGTATTAGCATAATTTGAATGTTTTACGGGGAAACTTTCGGATTTCTGTACTGATTGTCAGTGGTCAGTAGTACTTCTTAATAAATTCCCATTTTCATTAGTAGCATAGTATATAATGTTCCGAAACAAATAGGATACGGTCCAAGAATTGGTTATCTATATATTAATACGTGAAGCAAAAACTTTGTACCCCTTTTTACGAAAATTGCGCGGACGGAGGAGTATGAAATTTCTCACACCTATAGAGAATATAAAGAAGGAGTGCAAAATGCTACTAATATGTATTTAGAATAATGCATAAAAGATAATTTAAATCAATAAGGAAAACATTACACACAGTACCATGTATTTGACACAGCAGATACATAAAAATATACTCTTTGTTTACTGTCAATTGGGAAACTTTTGTTATTGTTTAAAGTCTGCGGTCGAATTGAAAATAAATTAATATTGTTTGTCTTTAATATTATTGATCTATAGTGCAGTGTTGGCGAATACTGTGATTATATTATCGAATTAATAAATAAATAAATATAATATAAATATTTTACTAACAATCACGCCACGTTAACTGGTCCCGTGATAAGTTCGTAAAGAACTTGTGTTACAGGTACCAGATATCGGAAATAAATGTAAGATTTTTATTATACACATACATATTATTATATTTAATATACATCCATAACCCTGGAAAAGACATTTATATTTATCATACAAATATCGTCCCTTGGCGGGATTCGAACCCGCGACCCCCTAGTGTAGTGATCATGTCACTTACCACTACACCAGACGGACGTTACAATAGTGTGTGACAATAAAAACCATACTAATGTTTAAACATAAAAATTTCAATTAATTAAAGTCAAATTTCGACTACTGCGGGACCACTAGTATAAATGTAAATGCGTGTTGCGCATGAACTTGTCTTTTCATCCACCATTGCTGAGCAGTTTCTTAAGATAATACCACTTGTATTAATAACAGGATATTTATTATTCGCTAAAAAAATTACTGAAAACAAACCGTACAATACATACATTTGTACGGAGTCATCACACGTCCCTACTACTAGTAAAATTTTAGTTTACGCTCCTTTTTTTTTAAATTACCATCTCATCATTGCGATTTCCATACGCTTGACTTTCCACTTAACACCAGGCTGGTTGATAAAAACACTTAAACCATTATAATTTCAAATTTCTAAACTTTATAACCCAGCATTAGACGACAAGCATACAGTTTCAAGCTAGCCTCCGCCCATTCCATTCACAATTTAGAAATGAGCACAGTTTTTAATTAAAAGTTATTCGCAAGCCGACAGACAGCCTGGATATGTCTATATTTAACTTCAACAGAAAAGCACACAGCAGACACCTTTTTTTTTTTTTTTAAATCCGCTCAAGTCCGGCGTGTTTTATAAAATAATTTTATCAGATCTGCCTCGGCGTACATGTCAATTTTTATTTATATACGTAGTCTAATACAGGTGTGTATAGAGCAAGGTACTATGTCAATAAATAAATAACCAATGTATAACTCAACCACGCATTGTAACGGCAGTTCTCTCCTACAGTTCTTACTGATGGTAGGACCTCTTGTGAGTCCGCAAGGGTAGGTACCACCGCCCCGCCTATTTCTGCCGTGAAGTATGCGTTTCGGCTTGAAGGGTGGGACAGCCGTTGTAACTATACTGAGACCTTAGAACTTATATTTCAAGGTGGGTGGCGCATTTACATTTTAGATGTCTATGGGCTCCGGTAACCACTTAACACCAGGTGCGCTGTGAGTTCGTCCACCCACTAAAGAAAAAAAAAAAAAAAATACATAGCCAAAATATATAACTCAGCTACGCATTGTAACGGGAGTTCTCTCCTAAAACGGAACACATTACTGCTTCACGGCTGAAATAGGGCAGTTGTACCTACTCGTGTGGACTCTCAAAACGCTCTAAGACTCGTAATCACGCAGACTACAATCCGTGATTGATTGCTATCGCGTCTCCGTATCGGAAAACCAAAATGTATTTCATACACATATACTGGTGTAGTATCTATTCATAAGCATGACACATGGCACTGGCTTTGAATTTAATTATTTTTGTTACAGTGCGTTCCGATTCCCGGACTGGGGTTTCGTCGTGGTTCTTATCGGTGCGTTTGCAAGCGCGGCTTCTATTTTCCCAACACTACCGCCGGGAATAGGTACTATAACGGCAGCGACATTGAAGAGGAATACGAGAAACATTTATTGGTGAGAGGAACAGGACTCTTGTACTTTGAACCTTTTTTTTATTGGTTAGATGGATGGACGAGCTCACAGCCCAGCTGGTGTTAAGTGGAAGCCCATAGACATCTACAACGTAAATGCGCCACCCACCTTGAGATATAAGTTCTAAGATCTCAGTATAGTTACAACGGCTGCCACACTCTTCAAACCGAAACGCATCACTGCTTCACGGCAGAAATAGGCAGGGTGATGGTACCTACCCATGCGGACTCACAAGAAGTCTTACCACCAGAAAACTAGAGATCCGCTTATCTATTTAATCCATAATGTAACTCGTGTACCAATCAAAAGATACCAGTAGCGTAAGACACGAAAAGGACTCGTAAAAGGACTAGTGAGGCGACGTGGTTATTATTCGGATAATGAAACGGGAACCTTCTTTAGGGGAATAAATAACTCAAACGTTTTTACCGGCTATCATCAGCGTATAACAAAAATCTAGCAGTAAATTCTAATGATGTTGTGAACTGCCACACAGTGCTGTGTATAACTACTGCTCATAATCAGAACTTGTACAACGATTTCCAACTAAAAAAGCTGATTCTACTCAAATACGGCCGTGAAGTGTCATTAGCAAGCAATAAATAATAATTTAAAAAAACTAACAAAATACGCTTTTATATAAAATCCAACTAACAAATAGAAAAATTTGAATTAAAAATAGTGTAAGATAAAATGATTTTAGTGTAAAAAAGCGTCGGGTGCTTTTTAGCATATTATCAAAATAACCCTTCTACTCATATCTGTTCATAAAATATTTATAACTACTGATACGGTGCACCCCACGCTTTTTTTACAATAAAATCATTTTTTCTTACACTATTTTTAATTCAAATTTATTAAAAAAATTTTTCTATTTTTTAGTTAGATTTTCTATAAAAGCGTATTTTGTTAGTTTTTTTAAGCTATGTATTATTTATTTTTCATTTTTAGTTGAATTTCAATTTTTTCAATATTTTTTATTCAGTTTTTTTTTTTAAATATTAAATTGTCATCGGTTCTTAATAAGTATACCAAATTTCGAGTTAATCCGACGTTTTGAAGGGTATCAAAATCACGTTCAAAGATTCCGTTACAAACACACATACGTCTGAAGCTAATAAAACCGTATTAAAAAAGAATAATGTGCATTTTTTTAAATGACGTCACAAATCAATGAACTGTTTCTCCCAGCACCAACGCAGTCTCTACTCGAAGACAGAAGCCTACGAATGCTTACCTTGCGCTGAAGGCTGCGAAGCCTGCACCGATGGCTCCCCGTGTGTGGCCGCTCTCAACTGGGTCGTTAGAACCACGATCTTCGCGCTGGCCTGCTTGGTCATCTCTTGTCTACCTTTCATTGTCTATTTTACTATTAAATATGGCCATGTCAGGGTGAGTAAGGTTTTTATGTTTAATTGAGTAAATGAGCTGACGGACGCTAGCTCTTGAATCATAGATATTCTAGGTTAGACAAAAAAGACGTGTGGTGTCGTGGGACACCGGATAGGAACGAAATTCCTTATTATTATCCCGAATTATTATTATTCCTTCTTATAATTCCCGAATTATTATTCCTTATTATAAAAATATTAATTTTAAGTTCTATTCGAGGTATAGAGAAAATAAAACTGGAGGTTTCGCAACAACCCATGGTCATTCGGTAACGTGCGAACTTATTGTGGTACACTTCATTCACGGTTGTTTGCTTAAGAGTTAGTGTATTGCGCAAACGAACGCTCTGAGATCGTGATCAATGAATGATAAAAAAATATGTTATTTTTTGTACGTTATTACAAAGTCGTACACTGTGTGCATTACTAATAAAAATCTTACGTTACGGACGTTTTTTCCCGGTTAGGGTACCCCTCCGCATCGTCTCATAAGGAACGTCGTTCCAAAAACAATTGAGAGATTGTCGTGAAACATGGCTCACGGTTTGATGAGCACAGCATTTTTGGGATGAAGTGTATTTAAGTAGGACCCGGATAAAATGTCGAAAGGAAAGGCTGGAGGTTATATCACCGTTCACTGGCAGGCCTGGGCTAAATGGGGCAAAGATGACAGTAAGGTCACATAGTACATTTTTTTTGTATTGCCTTTGTAGGCAGGCGAGCATACGGCCCACCTGATGGTGAATGGTTACCGTCGCCCATGGACTTCAGCAATGCCAGGGGCAGAGCCAAGCCGCTGCCTACCGTTGAGTACTCTCCACAAGCCTCGTTTGAAGAAGAACAAGTCATAGAGCTCCCAACAAAACACTAGTATTTATGATTCGTCGCCCCTATTGGCGGCCCATTACAAAAGATTATTAGTGCATATGTGAATGGTACTTTGGCACAAACAAGCAGTGGCACTTTATATGCGGAACGATATGTACAATACAAACTGCCAAGGCTCCATTGTGAGCGAGTACGGTTAGATATCATGATTGCGGTTGACGTTGACAGGAAATTAATAATTTGCCGTGGGACTTTAAATGTTTTGACACATTTAATGGCTACAACACATCCACGTATGTTTTATAGGAACAAAATCAAACCAAATTGAATGTTTCTTCAATACTTTAATATTGTCGACATATTATCGATCGACCCAGAAATGGATTCTATATAAACTAGCAATAAAGATGCAATCGTAATAAAACAAATCTAGATACTTCAATATATCTAATACCGAGATCCGAACATTTCAAATGTTCAAAATGCATCCTCTATTTAAAATGGTTCGAATGATAATCAAACCCGCAAACATTTGCAATTAACATAATAATTTGTGGTAAGACGTCTTGTGAATCCCCACCGTTACCACCACCACCCTTTCTATTTATACCGTGAAACAGCAATGTGCAGGAACCAGGAGGATGAAAAGTGACTTGAAACTTAGATCTGGCTCTAACTTAGACTTAGCTTAAGCTTAGACTCAAGGAGGCTGATAGTATTCAGGTAGTAATACCTATCACACTAGCTCGTCAGAACAATAAACAAAAGTAAATTCAATGTGCTACCTGCACACGGTTTGTTTTCAAATGTTTCTTTCGCGGTGATGCAATTTGGTTATATATCAGCCATACATTTGGGTTCAACTTTGTTGAGTAGTAAATAGACTTAGTGGAATGATATCAAAGTATTTACCATATTATCTTATAGTTTGGCCCTTTACCCGACAATGATATTGTGCTGTAAATAAAGTGTTGTATCAGTTGGAAGAAAAATCCTATTAACTATAGTTATTTTTTGTAGTAGGAATAAAATTCTCCTCTACTCAAGGTACTTGCTTGTACAAATACCATATGTCTCAGTCTATATACAATTTTGTAGTGAAATAAACATATCGGTAAATACGACAAAAAGGTGCAAGTGAAAGATGAAATAGTTTCCGTAATGAAGTGGCAGCTTTCAAAGGAAAGATTTCAAAGGTAACCAGCACTCCTATAAATAAAACTTCTTCTAGGTGGTCCGGGCTGCTAGTCCTGCTCTCCTCAGGGTCATAGTTTTGGGTGCTCTTCTCATTTACTGCACAACACTCGTGATGTACGGACGACCGACTGTCTTGACCTGCACTGCAAGGGTGTGGCTGCGCGAAGTAGGCTTCTGCTTAACGTATGGAGCCCTAATGCTAAAGACTTGGAGGTAAAAACCTTTTTTTTTTCTACCCATCCTGATAGCCTTGAGAGGCTATTTCAGCTTCACCCTAACGTGTATGTAAGCTCACGGGGCTCAAACCGAACTGTTGCTAGCACTGGCCCTAGCAAGAGCAGTGCTTCGCAGAATCTACCACGGGATCGGAAACGCGACCCACTGAGAAGATCCGGCGAGAAACTCATTGGCTGTGTCTATGGGTTAATTCGCTCGTCGAGCCCTTCGCCGCAAGCGACGGGTTCGACGAGGACGGTGACCGGTGCTTGTGGTGCCTAAAAGCACCGTTAATGGATCGGGAGGATCAGTAATGATGTGTTTTGGGTGACGTCAACGGTAAGAACAATAATAGTTGAAATATTCGATATATTTATTAAATAGTCAAAATAATAATTTTGAAGTTTCGTGGCCTAAGGGATAAGACGCCCGGTGGATTCGTATCGAGCGATGCACCGGTTTTGGAATCCCAGGCGGGTACAAATTTTTCTAATGAAATAGGAACTTAACAAATATTCACGATTGTCTTCCACGGTGAAGGAATAACATCGTGTAATAAAAAACAAACCCGCAAAATTATAAATTGCGTAATTACAGGTGGTAGGACCTATTATGAGTCCGCACGGGTAGATACCACCACCCCGCCTATTTCTGCCGTGAAGCAGTAATGCGTTTCGGCTTGAACGGTTGGGCAGCCATTGTACTGCTACAAGTGAGACCTTAGAACTCACGTCTCAAGGTAGGTGGCGGCATTTACGTTGTAGATGTCTATGGGCTCCGGTAACCATTCACCAGGTGGGCCGCGAGATCGTCTACCTATTTAAGCAATAAAAAAAAATGAAACTCTCAAAATTATAATTTTCATAATTAGGTTACCACCACAACCACTTAACACCAAGTCCACCCATCTAATAAATAAACAAAATTAAAAAGTGCTTAATTAACTCGTTGAGCCGACTTATCCAATTTTCGCGCACTTTAAAACGCCATTGACGTGCGACCCCACCAACTTACTGCATTGCCGGAAACTTGCCCAATTCCCGGGCGAAACTTTACTTAACTCATTTAATATACGTCATTGGGTTGGATTTTGTTAAATTCTCCGTTCGCCGCGAGAACTAACGCCTCTGCCAAAATCATTATTTGAATATCAGGCGGGTTTAATGTACGCAGCTCTTCTCTAAAATTGTGTCGGAATGTTTACACGGTTGAGACATTTAGTTTTACTAATAGCTACAGGTGACCACGCATCGCTGTTACTTAATCATTAATCATCAAACATCAGTACAGAATAGTCTTACCGAAATCTCTCCTGTTAAATCTATATATATAAAAATTAATTGCTGTTCGTTAGTCTCGCTAAAACTCGAGAACGGCTGGACCGATTTGGCTAATTTTGGTCTTGAATTATTTGTGGAAGTCCAGAGAAGGTTTAAAAGGTAGATAAATATGAAAATGCTCGGAATTAAATAGAAATAACAATTTTGTTTTCCGTTTGATGTGTCCCCCGTCGGACGGATTCCTTTTGTTTAAGTTTATTTTATACAAAGGTTTAGGTATTTTATTTGTCGATTGAGGCACTACGAAGTCTGCCGAGTCAGCTAGTATGAAATAAAAAGATATGAAAAAATAACATCAAATTATTCGCTGCTTTGAATTTTAGACAATCTCCCAACTTAATAAGGCTATATTTAATGTAGCTAAACTAACTAAGGGGAATAAAGCTACAGTGGAAGGCAATTAGTGCCTCCCCCTATAAACTCAGTCGGGTATTTTGTTAGAAAAATGTTCCCTCGAAATTTTATAATCTTGACGTAGACACTGCCGTAGCTAATTGGTCTCAAAATTTATTTTCGCACTGATCCGTTAAAATTAGTATGAAATATAGGAAACATTTAACATTTAAGGTCGCAGTATAGTTACAACGGCTGCCCCACCTTTGAAACCAAAATGCATTACTGCTTCACGGCAGAAATAGGCAGGGTGGAGGTACCTACCCGTGCGGACTCACAAGACGTCCTACCATCAGTAATTACGCAAATTATAATTCTCCGGTTATGATTTTTACTACACGTTGTTATTCCTTCACCGTGAAAGTCAATCGTGAACGTTTGCTAAGTACGTATTTCATTAGAAAAATTGCTACTTGCCATCGGTTCGAACACCGGTGCTTCGCTAGATACGAATGCATTGGACGTCTTATCCTTTTAGGCCATGACGACTGTGAAGTGGTATAGCGTATTTCTACGACTAGATACAACAACTTACTATGCGATATCTCGGGACTCTTGTATTTACAGAAGCACGCTCTACTACTGCACAGAAATCTCTAGCACGTCTCCCTAAAGAATGTAATTTTTGTTTTATGATATTCCAACAGGATCTCTGTAATCTTCCAAATCCGTTCAGCGAAGGCCGTGAAGATATCAGATATGTATCTGCTGAGGAGGATCGGTATCATAGTAGGAGTGGCGTGCGTTCTACTCGCCATCCGGACCCTCGTGGCACCCCCCACTGTGATTGTGGGACGAACTAAGGACGATTTGAAGGCGTATCTCTGTAACACGGATTGGTGGGATCATTCCTTCACTACGCGTATGTATTTATGTCAGATACAGCAACCTTAAATAAGAATTATTCTATACTAGCAGACCCGGCCACACGTTGGTGTGGCTAAGGTTTTTGTTTCTAAATAACACGTGGCCAGCTATGCTAATACCAAAAATTAACAAAGTAAGAACAATTGAATTTCACTGTATTGCGTTTACTATGAAATAAATTTCCCTTATACTTTAGTTTCAGCAACACGTGGTGTTTATGCCATCAAATTGTAGCTTATGTGAAACGATGGTATTTTTAACACAGCGCCATCTATGAGATATTGTTGTCAGACAGTATTACTATTGTCTGTAAAAACTGATTTAAGGCGCCATCTATTTTAGAACTTACAATTAATAACAATAATCAACATAAGAAATAATTTTATTATTAATTAATAAATATTGTGATCATTAATCGAAATAAAAACCATCGTATGGCCTAAGTTGGAACAAAACACATAACAAAAAAAAAGTTAAAATCGTTTCAGTAATTTAGGTGTCCATCACGGACAAACAACGTGACACGTAATTTATATATAGATATAAATATAATACTTTTGTTTTTAATTTATTGAACAAAAATTCAGTATACCTCCGGCCATTCGAAGTATTTTGATCACGAAGCAATCATGTATGTTATTATATACTATTCAATGTATATCTATAATCTATGTATATGAAAGAGAATATATCTGTGTGTGTGGGTGTGTATATATGTTCACCTAAAATGATCTTACGCAGCTAGCTTTTTCTTTTTTTTTTTATTATTGCTTATATGGGTGGACGAGCTCACAGCCCACCTGGTGTTAAGTGGTTACTGGAGCCCATAGATATCCACAACGTAAATGCGCCACCCACCTTGAGATACAAGTTGTAAGGTCTCAAGTATAGTTACAACGGCTGCCCCACCCTTCAAACCGAAGTGCATTACTGCTTCACGGCAGAAATAGGCAGGCTTTCTGAATTGTTTTATGGCTTCATTTTGTTGCGGACAAACCCGTGGGTGCAGCAATGTACTATCTACTTTAGTATATTATACTACATTATATTATAAATAGGCAAAGACAAAACAGCTAAGTACCATTTGCTTTGGTTGATTTGGCTCTTTGTCAACTTATCCGCTTTTATTTCTGTAGTAGATTTAGATTAAGTGATATCAGTACATTGTTTTGGAACGAATCAGTATATTTTTTCCTTTAGAAATATCAACATCACAATAAAAGTATAGTAAATAGTATGCATATAAATCTATATATTAATACGTGAAGCAAAAACTTTGTATCCCTTTTTACGAAAATTGCGCGGACGGAGGAGTATGAAATTTTCCAAACTTACAGAGAATATAGAGAAGAAGTGCACAATGCTAATATTTTTTTTAAATAATGCATAATAGATACATTAAATCAATAAAGAAAACATTACCACACTACATACCGTGTATTTGACGCACACACGTATCCATACTATTTATTGTCAAACTTTTGTTCTTGACGTCTGTTGTCAAATTGAGAATAGATTAAATATTGTTTGTCTTTGTAAATACTTTTTATAGTGTAGTCTTGGCGAAATTTGTGATTATAGAAGTATAAAATACAATCATAATAGTGTAAAAACGTACAATTCCAATTAATTATAGTCGAATTTCGACTACTGCGGGACTTCTAGTGCATATAATTGTTTCGCAAGCACTATACAAAAAAAAATCCTTACTACTTACCTATACTAACTACTACTAATACTACTTATGTACATATATGCCGTAACTTCCTTAATGCGATTATGTTTAGGTTCATAATCGGGATTCTCCGTCGGGAATACAATCAATAAAGCTTAAGTAGTTAACAAATATGTTTATTCTGGTATTAATAGGACTTAGGATGTTTGTGGTACAAGAGTATTTTGATCGTAAACGCGTTGGCAACTCAACTAAAAATATTATTTGAATCACACGCAATAATTAAAATATAAAATTAATACATTCAAACTATAAAATTCTGGGAGATTTTTATAAAAACAAGTATATCTCATAACGTTACCATTACTGGTGGTGGGACCCCTTGTGAGTCCGCGCGGGTAGGTATCACCATCCTGCCTATTTCTGCCGTGAAGCAGTAATGCGTTTCGGTTTGAAGGACGGGGCAGCCGTTGTAACTATATTAAATTTGTAGTTATATCACCAGGTGGGTGGCGCATTTACGTCGTAGACGTCTATGGGCTCCAGTAACCACTTAATAAAACTTGACACCAGGTGGGCTGTGCGCACGTCGACCTATCTAAGCAATAAAAAAAAACGTTGCCAAATAAAAATCTTTCAACTAGTTAAAACATAGTAATTGTAAAATAGTTATACTGCAAATCTGAGACTTAGAACTTATGTCCCAAGGTCGGTATTGGAATGCACATTTTATTATCTCTGAACTTCGATAACCCCTTAAACTCACATAGGCCGTCAGGTCGTTCACCTAAATCATAAAATAAACAAAAAAAATTCACTCCTTTTTCAATCCGATACTAAGTTCTCGGGTTTATAGTAATACAGAATTATTTTATTAATATCACACATACGAAGCACGAGCGAGGTTTTTGTATGAAAATGACATGAACATGGATACTAAAACAAAGGGACCAACATTCCTTTGACGTGCTCCACTAATTAGTGACATCGCGAATTCGGCTACATAAGCTCTCTAATAGAAGATATGAACAGTAAGGTATATGTGGGTTCGTGTGCTGTCTAGAACATGGAGTTCGTGAAGTCAATGACCCTAAAGGTGCTTAACAAAATATACAATTTAGAAGTTGTTTTTGTCCACAGTCGAAGTAATCTTTCTGATGTGGGGCATAAGGCTCTGTATTATGGTGAGGAAGGCACCTTCGGAATTTAACGAGAGCAGATTCATATCTATGGCGATATACAACGAGTTTCTGCTATCCGTTTTCCTCAATATTTCGATGTGAGTATTTTTAATTCTGTATTTCAACCTGGTTTATTTTGATTATTTTATTTGCTGAAAGAATACTGGTTGATAAGATATGATTGAATATAAGGCTTGATAATTTTTTTTTTTGTTTTGTTGTTGTCACGCTTGACAGTTTCTTGATAGAAATAATGGTGACATTATGATGGAAAAATCATCAATGTTATTTAAAGTAAGAACAAGCAGGTCAAAGGGGTCAAAAAAATTCAACGATCGATAATATGTATTTTTATTTTGTGTTATCTCTTAAAGTTAACATTCAGGGAGTCGCAAGGCTTAACTTATAGGTATCCCATCCCATTGTATAAACAGGTGAACAGATTAGAAACAACATCAGGATAACAGAAAAAAAAGCTACATTAACAATACTTTTTTTTAGACATTTTCTCTAAAAAAAGTCTCGTTAATGTAGCTTTAAAACAAAATATGGATTTTATTACACGAAATAGGTACCTACTACGCTTCTTATAAACAAATATTAATGAATTAATTTAAATTCTTTCCCTATTCAATCATGCCCAACAATTTAATTTATTAAGTGGAAATGCGCAATCATGAATCCTTCGAATCGGGCAGCTGAAATATTTTTAATTCGGACACTTAAATTATGTCCCCAAAATGGGACAGGTAAAAATTTGTTAATTTCCTTTCTCTTGTTGATCGCGGGAGCGACACTGAAATTTTCGGGCACTGGACCGATTTCAATTTGCCTAATAGGATAAATAAGGATTACTTCTCTTCCATGGATGAATTATAAATTAGACTGTTTATATCCGGTAGGTACCTAAGTCTTAGATTGTTTATCATCTACAAAAATTAAAAACAGTTTTCCTTTAAAAGGAGAGATATCTTATTGCATTGCCTATTTTTAGACCGCAATTGAACAAGGGCTCTTCATAGCGCTCAGGATTCTACTTTGAGAGGTTTTAACTCCAGAGCCGGGTGGTGTGTGGCAAAACCTCTGCAAATGCAATGTAAACAAGCACTGCCCATCGATCTTTCGTGGCCTTAAGTAATCCACTTTATTCCAAAAGTCTAACTCTGAATTTGTTTTTTTTCTCCATCCAAGATTCCTGCTCTGTCCCCCGTTTTCCTTCAAAATGGGCTGATACTAAACTGTACAGGGAGGCCCGCCCAAATAAGAATCACTATTGTGCCTAATTCGGCCACAAAACAACCTATTCTCTGGCTTGAAGAGAGGGATAGTCGTGAGTGGCAGCATTCAAATTCTGTTATCTGTGGGCTCCAATAACGATTTAATACCAAATGGCTCGTAAGTTAGTTCACTCAACTGGTAAAACTCACGTCACATACCCGAGGCTTTCATAGATACACATCTGGAGGTTCGGTATCTTGAATATCATCGTGTATCCATAGTGTTCAGACTCTAGGATGGTAGGTGGTAGTCGAACCCTGATCGAAAAGACCACATTTCCACCCAAATACCCGGTCCCCATGCCGATGCAAACATTTGAAACTGTATGTCTGTGTGTAACGTAAATAAACAACTCCGTTTGAACCACCGGAGATTAATTCTCTACGAAAACGGTAAGCTTTCGATTTGCAAATATTTACTCAATCGCTTCGTTGGTACAATGCGTAGTGACACTGCTGCATAACGGAGTAGAAGGATTACTTCTTGGTCGGAAACAGTATTTTATTATGGTAGTGCAAGGTAGAAGGGGAAGAGATCGACCGAAGAAGACATGGATGGAGTGTGTGAATGACGATATGAGAGAGAAAAGAGTGAGCGTTGAGATGACGGCTGATAGAAGAGAATGGAATAGAAAAATTCGCCGTACCGACCCCACCTAGTGAAATAAGGTGGAGACAAAGAAGAAAAAAAACCGTATTTTTGTAACAGTATGTTTGTTTGGTATTCGGTATGTTTGTTTGGTATCGGTCAAATAGGTATATCCGACATCCACAACTAAAAATATGAAACGTTTGCGTACGAAAGATACCATTTGCTAATGAAATACGTAATTACTGTTGGTAGGGCGACTTGCGAGTCCGCACAAGTAGGTACCACCGCCCTGCCATTCTCTGCCGTAAAGCAGTAATGTGTTTCAATTTGAAGGGTGGGACAGCCATAGTACTGTTAAAACTGAAACCTTAGAACTCATATCTCAAGCCAGCTAATGCCTCAGCCATTTAATGACACTCATTTTAATTATACGCATTTCACCAATTTAAAGCAATTTCAAAACGTTCAACATTAATCAATGATAGAAACATTAGTTTTTTTCTGGATTCTTAAACAACACATCCAATAAACGTACCTAAACGAAATACAGGATGATCATTCAAACGTGGAAAGTAAAAAAGAGAACCAAAGCGATAGTGCAACTATAATTCAGCAAGTAGTATGTGAGACCAGGGCTGTATTTAGGATTTTAATTGGGAGTCAATGGACCCTTTTCAAATATTTTACCATAAATGAAATGATTGTTCATTTCGCGATCGTTAAACGCCAGCAAAAACGCAAATAAAAACATTTGGTTAAGATACGTTAATTAAATATGCTTTTTCCTACCTCAAGCATTCACCAATAATTGACCGCATCTAAAAATAAATAATACAGACAGAAAATTCGACTTACATTCTTAATTTTCAAAAGATTAATACTGTTACGCCGGTAAGTGTAACGCCATCTATCGCCGAATAGTCTAATGAATATCGAAGGTTCTAGTAGCATCTAGAACGCTCGAGAAGTACAACGCCATCTATAGTCAAATAGCGGAGACACAATACTAGACTTTTGTAGAATATTCCCGACGATTCTAGGGATTTTGTCTCGATTATAAAAGCATTGCAGAGATGGCACGCAGACATTACTAAAGTGTTTGTAGAGTGTTTTATGTGTTCTAAGTGCAAATACAGTATTAACTTGTAATTAGGTAGAATTTTTTATTCATCCCGAACCCCAGCGCGTAACAACAATACGTTTTAAGAAAATTAATTTCGCGTTTTCATTGCAATAATAATTTGACCCACCTTTATCGAATCCTAATACGATCCTGGACATAGTTTAACGAAAGCGGGCATAAATCTAAGAACGCTGAAGTTCAAGCGAGTTCGTGATTTACTGAAACAGTTACATTCCCGAACAATGCCTTCCGCTACAGAGATTTGTACTCGCCGGTTCAACTTAGCAAACTATCGGGAACTTAATTGAAACTTATTGAATGCTGAATTCCAAACGTATTCATCGCTTCTTTTTTATGTTTATATACCTCTATTATGTTTTGAAGTCGTCGTGGCCTAAAGGATAAGACGTCCGGTGCATTCGTGTTGAAGCGATGCACCGGTGTTCGAATCCCGCAAGCGGGTACCAATTTTTCTAATGAAATACGTACTCAACAAATGTTCACGATTCACTTCCACGGTGAAGGAATAACATCGTGTAATAAAAGTGAAACCCGCAAAATTATAATTTGCGTAATTACTGGTGGTAGGACCTCTTGTGAGTCCGCGCGGATGGGTACGACCACCCCGCCTATTTCTGCCGTGAAGCAGTAATGCATTTCGGTTTGAAGGGTGAGGCAGCCGTTGTAACTATACTTGAGACCTTAGAACTTATATCTCAAGGTGGGTGGCGCATTTACGTTGTGGATGTCTATGGGATTCAGTAACCACTTAACACCAGATGGGCTATGAGTTCGTCCACCCATCTAAGCAATAAAAAAAATCTAAGTAATAAAAAAATGTTTGTTTAGACATATATATCTATGTATGTACAGGTAGTTCACGGCTATTACCGTAATTCTACCTGCCTATTGGCCGATGGTACAAAGTGGCTAAGAATCTAGATCGCATAACGATATCTCCAAGATATCTTGCTTGAACACGAATTCTTCCAAAATGTTGATCGTATATCTACCGATTGGTGGACAACCTTCTCCAGAAAGTTCATTTTATTGTTTAAAGATTTTTTATTTATTGCTTAGATGGGTGGACGAGCTCACAGCCCACCTGGTGTTAAGTGGTTACTGAATCCCATAGACATCCACAACGTAAATGCGCCACCCACCTTGAGATATAAGTTCTAAGATCTCAGTATAGTTACAACGGCTGCCCCACCCTTCAAACCGAAACGCATAACTGCTTCACGGCAGAAATAGGCAGGGCGGTGGTACCTACCCGCGCGGACTCACAAGAGGTCCTACCACCAGTAAAGAATTGTTTGAGATACCATCATCTCCTTTTTACTATTGCAACTCCCATGGTCAGAGCAAAGTTCACCCATTTTACACGGAACCACCAGACAGCATCCCGCACAATTTATTTCCCTACACAGTATTTCATGTTTTTCGTCAAACGAGATTTTAAGAGCATCCTCATTGGTCAACAGCGGCTGGGCCCTGTATCCCTCACATGTTCAAGGTCAAAGGTGACTATTCATTATCTGATAGAGGCCTTCTTCTTCTCCATCGCTCCCTCATTATTGTTACGTTTTCTTTCTACTTTTCCAGTGACCATCAGACGTTCAAAGTTGTCTGCACATCTGCGGGCAACGTGGCCAAAGTGGCGCATTATGCGTTGCAGACAGGTGGTAGACAGGCGTTGAGCGTTCTCCATTTTAAGCTGTTGTAGGACTGAGATGTTCGTGTGGTGGGCTGTCCATAGAATCCTTAACAGGCGGCGCCCTGTGCCCTATGTTAACCGATTTGATAACGCAATAAATTATTAATAAAAAAACAGCGTCCATCACTAACGTGGGACGACCGACGTATCTGATGTTTTCGGAGTTTGTTGGCATTACAAAATTGAACATCTCCACCTGGTGAAATGGGACGATGTTGTATTGTGCAAGGCACGTACGCTCTTTCAGGAGTGTTATTTTAGCAAGTCTGTGTTTTGAGAGCCCGCATTTTATAGCAAATTTCGAGACCAAAATTGCTGCGCTACAGCTAAGTGAATTTACTGAGTTACATTGCGGGTAGCACGCGCAATGTAACGAAAAAAAAAAACATTTGAATGCGTGTTGTATTGAAGTTGAGTATGTGTATAAATGGAGCACCTTTGATATATATCCTATTCACCCTTTTTTATTAATTCAAATAATAATATTTCGTACAACTATTTAATGTTAAATGCGATCCTTTCGTCTGTGCAAACTCTCTTTTCGTACGCCAATTAATTATTCGATTTTAGGTTCTTGTGGATTACGTCAGAATTTTTCAGGGCTGTCCCTGTGTGTGTCGATTAAAATTGTTTTATTTACATAATGTTAGAGCATATCGAAGTATTAGACGGGACTTGAAACTACGATACTTTAAGAGATTTATTTATTTATATATAACTTTATATACTAGACAGTACAAAGGCGGACTTAATGCCATAGGCATTCTCTGACAGTCTATCTTTTTTTTTCTTGCTTAGACGGGTGGACGAACTCACAGCCCACCTGGTATTAAGTGGTTACTGGAGCCCATAGACATCTACAACGTAAATACGCCACCCACCTCGAGTTATAAGTTCTAAGGTCTCAGTATAGTACAACGGCTGCCCCACCCTTCAAACCGAAACGCATTACTGCTTCACGGCAGAAATAGGCTGGGTGGTGGTACCTACCCGTGCGGACTCACAAGAGGTCCTACCACCAGTAAAAAACCTACCTTAGGGGGGTGCAGAGATGAACCTTGGTAGGTGTAGTGTGATAGTGATATTACTTAAACATATGTGTATATATATATATAACATACATAATATTTATAGATACAAATACTCGTACTTAAATAAATACATATACATAAATATATACTTATAAAAATATATTTTATTATATGGCAACTATTGACGTCTTGTAGTGGATGCCCCTAAACTTATATGTTGTTAAATTTAAGGATTTGATTATTGTACAACTAAACACATAAAATAAAAAATTAATAAATCATACAAGTCTTTATTTGTTATAGACAAATTCATAAAATTTTATCAATTTGTAGTTTCTGAAAATTTACAAAATTCTTCCTTTAAAATAAAATATAGGATAGGTACTGTTACTGCCATCTACAGGAGCAATGAGAAAGTAATCGAAGCGAAGGCATCTAGTGGCCGACACCCGTAAACATTTATTTAGTGATTGACTTTCTTATCAATAACTAATTAATGTGTATTATCTATCATATTAGAGACCTGTTTGGAAAGGGTGTTTTTTTTTCATTTCGATAAATAATAGAATTTAAGTTTAAATTTGTATTTTTTATATAAATTTATTTTTTACTAACAAAAAGTCAAATCAAAATAACTTAACTTAATTGTATTTTTAAATAAATTATTGAGAAAAAAATCACATTATAAAAGTATATTAACTTATTTGACAGGTTGTTCCTACAATCGCCGGCCAACCCTGACCTATTGTACATAATATTCTTCTGTCACACACAACTGACAGTCACCCTACTCCTGTGTTTCATATTTGGAAGCAAGGTGAGTATTACATTAAGAAGAAGAGCAGTAAATACTTTTTACATTTGATCGTATCTAATTAAGTTTTCCGGTTATTAATATCCGGCTTTTAATCGATTTAAGTGACTGATATAACTTGACCTTTGGACTTGCGTTGTGTTTCTTAACTTATATCTTCACATAATATATAAGTATAATAATAGGTAACAATTTCAACAACACTAAATAGAGGTTATGAAAATTTTATATTTAGTATACTATTAAGATTGTATTTAATTCTAATGGTAGTTTCTGCCACCAAACTGTTATAAGCTAGGACGGCTGATGTAGAAAACACTCTTACCGTCTGAAAGTAGGTGGTAGCAATCACATTGCAAGCTTCAGGAACCATTTAATACCATGTCGACGGTAAGCGATACGCTATTACAGCTGATGCTTCCATTGCCGGCAACCTAACACTCTTACGGTCTAAAAGTAGTTGGTAGCATTCATATTGCAAGCTTCAGGAACCATTTAATACCATACCATTTAATACATTTCATTTTTCATTATTATTATTACTTTTTAATTGTATTTTTTGACTTGTTTTTTCTTTTATTGTAAATATTTTTATTTATTTAAAAAAAAGAAAATATTTGAGAAAAAACAAAAAAAAAAGCCCGCTGAGTTTGTTTCGCCGGTTCTTCTCAGGACTGTGGCTTTTTTTGGAACCGGTGGTAAAGTTAACATTGTTATTTGTATTTTGACATTCAACAAGTGTGTCATACTGACATCTAAGTTGAAATATTGAATGAATTGAATTTTGAATTTTGAATTTTGCATGTAGACACGGTAAACTGTCTGTCTATCTAGAACAGAGATTCCCAAAGGGGTCAATATTGCACACAACATAACCATATACATGCATTTTCATTTTACACGTATTACGTATAGCTTGATTTGAATATATGTATGACTACTTTCGTAAGCGTATATTACGATATTTTGTATTAATAGGAAAAGATATAGGATTTTTGAAGTAATTTGGCTATATGGACTTGAGGTATCAGTTCATTTCGGAAAAGGATTCTCTTACCCAAAAAAAGTTTAAGAATCCCTGATCTAGAGCATAAAATAGGAAATATACTATATTTGCAAATTCAATAACATACAATAATAAAGGTGCGACAGATATTATACAATCCTCACATACTCGTAGCTACACGCTACCGATGTTTGAAGGGAAGGGAATGTGTCTGCAACGTTGAAGTTTCGTCACTGTAGTGTTTAATTAGTTAAACGTATTCACGATACTGACGTAAAAGCCCGTCACAGCCCCTGCTTCTTATTAAATACTAGCGACCCGCCCTCGCTTCGCTTCGGAAACATTAAAACACACATGAAACCAAAAAAAAATAATTAAAAAAAGTAGCCTATGTTCATCAGGGACAATGTCGGCTTCTAATGGAAAAAAATAATTTCAAATCGGTCCAGTAGTTTCGGAGCCTATTCGAAACAAACAAACAAACAAATCTTTCCTCTTTATAATATTAGTATAGAGTATAGATCTAAGAATGTATTTATTTTCAATTCCTCCCAATAATTAAGATTCTTAATCACTGACGATCGGATTGTAAGCCCTACTGTGATACATTTGTGGCATATACCTACCCGCTAACACACTTACTCACTTACTATGTACATTATAATTGATATAATATATACATATAATAACACATACACATTTACATTACAATCATAATATTTATATATTACATGCGAGACCGCCACGATAAAATAACGGCAATAGAATGTGCAACGAAAGCGCACATTCAAACGGTATTTGCAGTGGAGTGTGCGCGGAGACAACCCCGCTCCGGCGCGACAGTCATTCTCACGTCTTGAAACCTCTAAGTTTTTACTGTGACTAGAGGTCCCGTAGTAGTCGAAATTCGACTATAATTAATTGGAATTGTAAGTTTGTACACTATTATGATAGTATTTTATACTTCTATAATCACAAATTTCGCCAAGACTACACTATAAAAAATACAAAGACAAATAAAATTTAATCTATTCTCAATTTGACAACAGACGTCAAGAACAAAAGCTTGACATTAAATAGTATGCATGCGTGTGTGCGTCAAACACATGGTACGTGTACGTAGTGTGTGTAATGTTTTCTTTATCGATTTAATGTATCTTTTATGCATTATTTAAAAAAAAAATTAGCATTGTGCACTTCTTCTCTATATTCTCTATAAGTGTGGAAAATTTCATACTCCTCCGTCCGCGCAATTTTCGTAAAAAGGGATACAAAGTTTTTGCTTCACGTATTAATATTTTTACTGTGATTACAGTTTGGCTTTTCATATAGCTTACGATTCTCGGAGAAACTGATCATTGTTTTCACCTTATGAAATAACACGTCTTGAAGCTGTTTTCAGACTACGCTATACTATAAAGCAATATAGTATAGCATAGTAAGTAAGCCGTAGACTAAGCCAATAACATATAGTACAGTGCAGTGTGAACGTGTCCATAACAATGCATGGTGCGCGATATTGTTGTGCTGTGAGCTATATACTATATGGTATTATATTATAGCGTATTCTGAAAGCCGCCTTAAACTGTTAAACACTCGTATATTTTAATACAAGTCTTTTTACATTCACTGAAGGTACAACTTCACTTGGAATCGATTAATTAATTCCTACCCGCCTTTGTAGGCGCGTCTGTTGAACTTCTGCGCGAAAGTAGTACAGGAAGGAGTTAAACATTGTTTAATCGGCTCCACTTTAAATTTTCAATTGACCTTCGAGAATTTCAAAGTTAATTAATAAAGGAACGAGATTTTGTCCGTCGTTTATTAAATAATTATGGCTGACGTACAATTTTGTACAGTTGACGTGACTCGGGACTTACATAATGTATAGCGGTTATACCTTAAAGACTATAAAGTAAATTCCACTACTCATCTTGATATATAAATGTTTAATGTCGAAACTACGGAGGTTTCCAATATTTTCTCTCTCTCTCTCTTTCTCTCTCGGGGAACAGAGGAAAATAGAGAGTCTTTCCCTCTGTTTTATTATCATACATAATTTCTGTGTGAAATGAAACAAACAAATAAAAATTTTTTTTTTTTTTGGCTGTAGGTAATTAGGGGTCCATCCATAAATTACGTCACATGAATTTTACCACTTTTGAAACTCCACCCCCCCATGCCCCTTGTCACACTATGTCACATTTCGGTGATACCCTCCCTCCCCATCAACGTGTGACGTAATTTATGGATGACCCCTTAGCATAATATTGAAGAGTTAATAAAAAAAGTGCGCATGCAACTTGGCGCACTAGAATGAAGTGAAACTTCTTCTTCGACGTGTAGTATTGTGGTTTTCTTAATTTTTCATACTTAAATCAGATTGCTCTTGTAATAGAGAATGCTGTGTATAAGCGATGCGACGACATCTTCAACATTTATATTATATATATTTTAAATTATAGATAGAAAAATAAATATATAACGTTAAACGTTTAACGCAACCTTGTTGGAAGTCGCATTAGAAGTTTCACTTCAATAAAACCCTAGTGGTCCGTGGTGATCACAGAAACTGTGATATATTATAAAAAACAGAAATAATATAATGACAACAAAAGGCGGAAGATTAAACAGTAAAAATAGTTTTATTTAAGCTTACAACTCGCAAAAACCAAAAAAAAAAGCTTAAGTTCATATTTCATGTGAATTGTTCTAAAGAGTTTCTTGAGAAGATCCGCTCATCTCATTTCTATCACGGTACAACCCATCACGTTATCTGATTTCATTTCTAAAACCTAAAACTACTTCGTTGTGATATAGTGTATTTTCACAAATCATTTTTACCCCGTATCATCCGACTCTGAAATGAATTATCCGCCTCAGCGTTTCTTAAGAGCTATGACATGTTTTTCTTCAAACCAAACTTGCGGGTACATGTCAGCGGTCGCTTGGATCATTTTAAAATAGCTGATGTACTCAAGTGACGGCAATTAGCAGTAGGCAGGCTTGGCTCTGCCCCTGGCATTGCTGAAGTCCGTGAGCGACGGTAACAACTCACTATCAAGTAGGCCGTATGCTCGTCTGCCTACAAGGGCAATAACAAAAGAATCATTCATAATCAGATAATATGTTCGTATATTCGTCAGTTAATTAAGGTAAAAAAATATGAGCAATATCCGCCAACCCCATCAATGTCTTATATTGTTTAGTTATATTGGATTGCACGGGCCAAGATAATCAGGCTACCTACATCTGATGCTTAATACCAGCTGTTATTGCCGAATATTGTAACCCACACATGTGAATAACGCTGTCTTAAGATATTCAAAATTGAAAAGTTTAATTAGCTGAACAATATCTTCTATCCAAAGTACCAATTCACATTCTCATTAAAACTTTCAAGAATCTTTCGTTCCCTGGTCGTTTTGATATAATTAAAATTCAAGATTTAATAATTATTTTAGTAGAAACAAACTTGGTAAATGTTCTTGGCAATAATTAAATTACCTATTAGTTAGTTTTCAATTCGATGAAATATTTTAGAGCCATCTCAGAATTGTCAGATAAAAGTTGTTTTTTTAAAACTTCACGCCGACAAATTTAAGCAAAAAAATCATGCAGTATAATTCATATCTCATTCTTTTAACGACGACTATGCCATAGCTATAATACGCATTTGTTTACCTGTTATTAGTGCAGTTTCATTGAATTTCAAATCACGGCGACGCTAAAGAAGCTTTCTCTTAGAAATGACGGTAGTATATGTAATGTTAATTTATTTATAACACTTCATGTAAAATTTACGTTGGTGGACTTAATGCCTAAGGCATTCTTTACTAGTCAACCAAAGGTAGTGCAGAGTAAAAAGTGGTAGGTGCAATGAAATTTATATTAAATTACAAATACATACAAAAATATAATAGTTTATACAGTAATCAAAGGAATATATTAACAAATTATTAATAAACTATACTATGTTGTATAGGTAATATAATTATTTTACTCTTAAAACCAGTCAGGTTAGTAAAGTATATTTAGTCTCCTCAGCTCTCGTGAGCCTCAAAAATAATCAATACTATTTTTACGTTTTCGCTTCGCGTTTAACTTGAAGACTGTAGACTTCAAATCGGCACTTTCTCATCATGCTCTCATGCATTGTCACCAACTATTTTATAAGATTTTAACACCACGCATTGTGAGTGAGGCTATTGAAATAAATAAAATAAATCCTAACTCCAATAGAGAAGGAATGAGGAGATGGTTGGCGCATATCAAACACTTGAGATTATCTTGTCGTAAATACGAAAACCCAAGTTAAACTACCACAATTAAAGATATTGTTCTGTGTACAAAGGAATGCTAATATCACAATAATAATTTTTATGTACAAATAGACTGTAATTAAGAGAACATTAAAATATAGACGATTCCTCCCTTAGTTTTCCGTCAGGAACGCTCTTAAAGTATTTGAAACTTCAAATTTAAACCGTAAAATAAACTTTAATTATCGACATTAATTATGATTAATTGATAATAAATTGGTACTAATGCGTCAATCAGCCTTTAGTATTTTAATATTTAGGTGAAGCTAACGGCCGATTAAACGTATCCACATACAAGCGTAACCACACTTATGACATTAGCATTGCATTGCCAAATGGTTACTTTTTTTTTCAATAATCGCCAATCATTTCAGTACACTTGATTCAGAATAGAAAATCCTTCCTTAATCTTTCTCTACAAGAGATATATATCACTGATACTTACGTACAGGCATACATGGTCTATAAAGGCCACGGAAAGGATGACAGGGAGAAGACTGGGAAGTTCCGTTCCAGGGCTGCAGAATCCACGTACACAATGACCACGAATAGAACTGCCAGATTTTGTGATAACATGACCGAGAGAGAGCTTGAGGTAAGATTGTCCTCACTTTAGGTAGCAAACCTAGTTTTTATCATTTTTCAATTTATTGTAGTAAATGATGCGATATAAAAAACCAGCAGCGTAACGATAAGTTCTTTTTTTATTTGTGTGAGAAAGCAGAAAGTAGTAGTAGTAGTAGTAGTAGAGTAGAACTGGCTGGCAAGGCCTGTTTTATTAACACTATCCCCCCTTCGTTGGCTTTGGCTAGTGGCAGTGGCGGTAAGAGGCGTGTTAATACATGGCTTGGCTTGGCAGCAGGGCATGGCAAATGACGTCACGCCCGTTACATTATCAAACATTCTTTTGCCTCTTCGTAGCAAACTGGTCAATTCCAAAGTCATTCCCCTCATGAAAGCTCCAAACATACTGTATATAAAGATGCAACATTTATATCATCAACTTCGTATTTAGGTTATCCATTTAATTGTCTTAAACGTTTTCATATTCAAAAGGAGGAGTTCCGAAAGATATGCAACCAACTCGACAAGTTGAGGGAAAGGTGCGGAGGCAGCGCTCATATCGCGAGGAAAATCATAGCCATGCAAGATTCTGTTGTGATTCACGAACGGAAACCGGCCACGTCTGAATCAGCTCCGCTTAAACTAAACACAGTGTTCAGTGCCGTAGCTGACAGGCTTATGTGCACCGTCACCCCTGCCGAAGAATCTAGCAGCAGCGGCAGGGACATGCCATTCGAAGCACCCCCAGCTTATAAACAGAAAACTTTTAGCCCAAACAAAAGCGTCGAAACAAGCAACGCGGAGCAAAGTCATACAGACGTCACGGTTACTGCAGAGTCTCCTAAGAAAAAGGCTGATCTGAACGAGGCCAAAGATGAGAAGCAGAATGGAGTATTTAAAATTAGTGGAGAAGCAAATTGTGGGGATATTAGACCTCCGGAAGTAGCTAGTAGGAACGGACTTAACGGTAAAAGTGAGAAGAGTGATACAAAATCGAATCCCGGTAGTGTTGAGACTATTCGAGGAGTGAGATCAGGTCACGCCAGGACACATGCTATCGTCATCAACTTGGATGACAAGAGTCGATTCACTGAAGAGGTCACTGTTTAAAGACTGTACTTACGTTCCAATGACTATGTGTGTTTAATGTTTTATATGGGAAGCATGTGATTTATTATTTTGATAGCTGCTAGGTGAAGAAAATAAAGAAGGTTCTGTTGATAGCTTTAAATATTTTTCTCATTTTCTTGGTATTACTGATGTTATTAATGGCTGATACATTTTTAATAGCAATACGTTAAGTTATTGGTAGATTAGACTCTGAGAAAAACTGATAAGATTAATGCCAAAGAGTTTGTTTTCAAGAATGGATGTGTGCCATTGGTGTATTTTTTTTTATTTAAGGCTAAGGTTTATGCTGTGAAGGTTTTTTAAAATGACCACGTGATGTTGTTGTAGTTTTAAGATAAATGATGTATAGTGATGATATTATGCTTTCTTTCGCAAGTTTAAGTAAGGTGGTCCAGTCATCTAGGGCCTGCTTCATTTTACATGATAATATTCCAACGTTAGCTCGAAGATGTTTTACTGAGTGTCGGAATTATTCTAGGCAAAACTATCTTCCCTCAAAAAAATATTTTTACAGCGATTATCAATAAGACCCGACTATTAACAGCCGGATCGGTACCCAACGGTGAGACTTAAGAAGCATAAGGTCTAGGGGGCCAGACTTAAACAAAAGTATGTCCATAAATACACGTGGTCGGCAGCCTCACTGCTATTTATTGACACTGTTAACAGAATAAAGTTGTTCTATCCCAGCTGCAATCGTAAAAAATAGTTCAAACTCTGATATCATCGCTAAACTTTAAAATTCTAGTCTATACTGTGATTCTTAGGTATTATTTCGAGAGTAGTTTCAAACAAAGCATATCATTGTGTTAATATATTCTGTAGAAACTCTAACTTTAGAAATTGTATAAAAATCTATATTATAATTACAACGTATTTTTTGTGTGACAAACTCTTACATTTAATTCATTTGCATATTGTGGAAAGAGAAGGGTAAAGTAATAATTCCAAAGATGTGTAGACACGACGTTTCAATTTTATTTGTGGCTTTAAATTGTTTAATGTACCTATTTATTGTGTAGAAATTAAATATTTAAAAAGTTGTAACTGTGTTCCCCGTCACACAGATAAAGTAAGATTAGATTATTAATGACCACTATGGCTATCGTAATCTATATTTATAATTTAAAATCAATATAAAAATCTTGTTGTGATTCTATTAACACGCATTCTATTTCGAAGTTGTACCAATCATAGTAGACGTAATTATCCTTCCTAAAATGATTATAGTCGCATATTTCACAGGCAATTCTCTGTTTTATTCAGGCTAATTATCGATTATCGACAGTTTGACTTCGTAATAATGACTGTAATTGCATATAAAAATTTTAATGTAAGCATAAAAATAAATGTAAATAATATGCGAATGAAAGACAATTTAGTGAATCAAATTCTTATAAATATAGGATTAATTTTGTCTATAAAATGTTTGGATTATTTAGGAAAGTATTAAGATCATTGTAAATATATTATATTTTATTGGAATATAAATCTAACGATATAATTATAGATAAGAGATAGGTGTGAATTAATGATTAATTACACCGGCCGACAAATGAAAATTTTTTGAAAGTTGTTTGTATTTGAGCCACAAATATCACCAATTTATACTATTTTAAACACAAAAACACCTACATATTTGCCCTATCACATCAGATTTTTTTAAAAGAAGGAAAAAGCATTTTTTTTTTAATTTAACGAAAAAATCAATAATCATATTACAAAAACATATATTTGAACATTTACAAAGAAAACATTGAGTCTAAATAATGCTGCAGGACTATTTAGATTGACATCTTTTACGTTTCGCGACAAAATTACGTCTGGGTGTAGTTTTTTTGTGAGTATCTTCAGTAATATCACGTGTCAGTGACCAGCAGTAATCAGCCATCATATTCACATTCCATCGACCTGGGTACCTTGTCTCCATAGTTTTTATGTCCTGATGAAACCTTTCTCCCTGCTCTTCACTGTAATCACCAAGATTATCAGGAAAAAGGTCCACATGTGAATCTAGAAAGTGGAGTTTTATGCTCATATTACACCCCAATTTTTGATACTTATCCAATAAGTTTGCAACCTTATTTTTATAGTCGGGATGTTTATTATTTCCTAGAAAATTGTTGACAACATCTTTGAACGCCACCCAAGCATCTGATTCAGTGATATTCATTGTGGCATCAAATTTTTCATCAGCCATCAAAGATCTGATTTGCGGTCCATCGAACACTCCTTCTTTAATTTTTGCATCAGATAATCTTGGAATTTTTTTACACAGGTATTCAAAACTAGCATTGTTTTTATCCAATGCTTTAACGAACTGTTTCATCATACCGAGTTTGATATGAAGCGGAGGTAGTAACATTTTTTCAGGACCAATTAATTTTTTTCGTATAACGTTTTTTGTTTCTACTTTGAGATTTTTACGAGGATTCCATTGTTTTTGAACGTGGTGCTTGTCTCGTGCTCTACTGTCCCACTCGCACAAGAAGCATGGAAATTTTGTATATAAGTAAAAAAATAATAAAAAAATATATACATAAGTAAATCGTAAGATTTTTTTAAAAATAAACACACTAATTTCAGTAAAAAGTTTTTAAACAAAGTAACTGTAGAGGTTTATTTGAATGTAACCTGTTTCGAATGGGTGTGTCGTTGTTGCAACTAATATATTTCCTCACGAGAGGTCCCACGATTCGAGAAAAGAGCGCCAAAATCTAAAATTTAATTTATTTTCATCAAAAAATTTCAAATAGCCAATGTCTTAACTTTTTTTAAAACCTGATGTGATACGATAAAATGAGGTATAATTTCGTAATCAGCACTACCAAATTAGTAGAAAAAAATAATCAGAACTTTAACAAGGAAAATGATGTCGGCCGGTGTTATTTAATATTCTATCATTTCAATGAGATCCAAATATATAAAAAAAATCCTAATTAATAAGATGTTTATCTCATGTGCTACTTGTTTTCATAAACATTATCCATTAAAATCAAACATTAAAATTCTAAAAGCAGCTCCTCGAACCCAATACATATATACCTACATATTTTAAGACTCTCTATAACTCCTCTATTGAAGTACAGATTTATTATTAGAATTGAAATCTTTGAAAATATCCAACACATTCCTAAATATAAATTGATAAATTAAATATTTTACAGAAATCAAGTCAACATTTATTATAATAGAATTGAATTTTATCTAAAATATTCAAGCATAATAGTATTAGTAAATGAATAGCACAGAAAACAGTTTTGATGTAGTTAAAATAAGAACTCTTGCTGATTATTGTGATCCTAGTATTTTCTATCAAATTGTATATGCATACATACACTAGAATATAAATACTAAACTTAATGCAATACGTTAGCTTATTTCTCTCAACGATATCAACTAAATATTCGCTTGAAAAAAAAAATGGAACACACATAGTACACATATACACACAAAAAAAATTAAGTGCACCAAATTCTAAAGTGTTGTAAATAGACTTACCGATCATGCCTTCAGTCCAAACTGGAGAGTCGACATTCGACCCTATTCGTATCACCGATTCGCGTAAGGTTTAGGATGGTGCCATTTGTAGTGATATATTTTTAATTATTGATAAATTAATAAAACAATATTTAAATTAATTAATAAAAAAAATACTCTACTATAAAAAAAGGCTTGCCTAAATCAGATTATTATGTCCGAATTTTGTCACTATCATTTGAACGTGTGAAATGCATTTCAGTTGGATACAATGCAAATTTATCGTCAGCTGACAGCAGAGTTCTTTGAGAAAAATCAGATAGATACATTTTATAGAGAAAATATACTAAAATACACTTTAAAATTCATATATTCTCCTTAAAACTCTTTCTTATCAGCACTTTATATTCTGAACAATACGCAAGCAACAGATGCGCTGGCTATTTAAACCATTCAAATATTCTATCATAAAATACAATATTTATAATAATACTGTCCGATATTTCGATATTTAAATCAACATAATTTAAGACTAAAGTTTATTAAATATACACTATAAGCTTTAGAATAATTTTGAATTTTACTGTAAATATTAAATAATTAAAATGCTTGTATGTATGCAATGTGATTGCGTGTTAAAACTACGAAGACGCTGATGTTGGACTCAATAAACATTGAGAATATTATTTTAGTATTTTTATTTTTAACCATAAAAATTCTTCGCTGGAACTATAAACTATTTCCAGCAGTTTTTACAGGTATAGAGCCTATATTCTGAAGCGCGCACGTGTAGGTATAACTACCCAGCTTATTTCTGCAACGAAGTCATTCGTGACTATAAATTAAGTATGTCATCATCATCATCATTATCAACAACCCACAGTCGTCCACTGCTGGACATAGGCCTCTCCCAATCTACACCACTGAGCCCGGCCTGTAATTAAGTATGTATTTAATTATAATAATATATGTAAATTCATATGTATTTTAAATACTTATAGAACACGCTATGTCAGTAGGAAACTGAAGTAACAATTATCTTCTATCCTATTTTTATCATGTTGAAACTGGTCAGTATATATGAGCGGACTTATAAAATTATTGTATTGTCATCCGACTTGCATGTACAGATTAATTGAAAGTTTTGAAGTCAATGAAATGATTAAGTTCAACGATTCCGTTATATGTATATACATTACATGAAAGTAACTGCGGTAGTCGACAAATTAAAGAGCGGACGGTTAGCATGGTATGGACATGTGATGCGTAGAGAGGAGATGCATGTGACTAGGAGATGTATGGAAATGGTAGTGCAAGGTAGAGGGGAAGAGGTCGACCGAAGAAGACATGGATGGAGTGTGTGAATGACGATATGAGAGAGAGAGGAATAAGTATTGAGATGACGGCTGATAGAAGAGAACAGAAGAGAAAAACTAGCTGTGCCGACCCCACCTAGTGGCATAAGGTGGAGAAAAAGATATACATACATTACATACATACTAAGTTAATATAAGCGTGTCAAAAATTGTTTTTTTTTTTTACCCAAAGGCCTTTCCAGTTTTACCATCACAGATAGGCGAGCTCAGGCTCGACCAGGAGGGACGGTATTTGCTAACAAATTCCCAAGCACCTCCGAAGGAAACTATCGACTCGAGAGTAGCTATTTCGCGAATATATCTACTACAGAATCGAAATCGTGACCCGTGAGAAACTCAGTGGGCTGATGTTATGGGTTAGATTCCATGTGAACCCTTTGACGAGTTCGAAAAGTAGGATTACTAGGGTCCATATGCCTGCTCCTAGTGGTAGAACTGCAGACGTCTAATAGCTGTATTATTTGTTCGAATGGATCCGTTACGACATATTTAAGGTGACGACGGTGACTGGGTCCTGCTTGAGCCGAGGTCGGAAAGTAATCGGCGGCTGCCGCGATGAAGCGATTTTCAAGCCGCAACACCTTATCGAAGTATCGTTCCGACGCTTACTTCAGGCGTTTTCGGATGGGCTCGAGACCTAGGTCGTCGCGAAGATTCGTACTCATCACAAGCCAGGACGCTACGACGGCTATCCTTAAAAAACGGGATGAAGAGACCAAAGGGTGTCGTCTATGCGGGTTTTTTTTATATTTTTTTATTGCTTAGATGTGTGGACGAGCTCACAGCCCACCTGGTGTTAAGTGGTTACTGGAGCCCATAGACATCTACAATGTAAATGCGCCACCCACCTTGAGATATAAGTTGTAAGGTCTCAGTATAGTTACAACGGCTGCCCCACCCTTCAAACCGAAACGCATTACTGCTTCACGGCCGAAATAGGCAGGGTGGTGGTACCTACCCGCGCGGACTCACAACAGGTCCTACCACCAGTAATTACGCAAATTATAATTTTGCGGGTTTCACTTTTATTACACGAGGTTATTCCTTCACCGTGGAAGTCAATCGTGAACATTTGTTGAGTACGTATTTCATTAGAAAAATTGGTACCCGCCTGCTGGATTCGAACACCGGTGCATCGCTTCAACACGAATGCACCGGACGTCTTATCTTTTCGGCCACGACGACTTCAACGACGACTGGGGCGCCTTAGCGAACTCCACATTCGCATAGGTGATTACGGACCGTACGCAAAGTGTTACTTAGAGACATTATTTAGAGACAGATTTACTCCGCTTACAAATCATGGGATCAAGACTTAGTAACTGTTCGTGGGATTTGCAAAAGGACGCAGTAGCGTCGCTCGATACGAGTACATCAGGTGCCTCATCTTTTACCCCACAATAACTCTCTAGATAGCAACAGTGTCTAGTCTATTACTAGCTCTACGTTAAATTATTAGCTGAAGTTTAAATGTTCGTTAAAAATATTTTGCAATTTTGTGCGATTAATCTATATATATAAAAATGAATTGCCGTTCGTCAGTCTGTATCTTTTAGTCTTGACTTATTTGTGGAAGTCCAGAGAGAGTTTAAAAGGTAAAAAGCAACATCATATTATTATGTAAACAATCGCGAATAATATGAAAACTTCAATCATACCGAGCATTTTTTTTTATTTATTACTGATTCCTTTTGTTTATTTTAAGTTAATTTAATACAAAAGTTTAGGTCTTTTATTTATTGATTGAGGCAGTACGAAGTCTGCTGGATAAGCTTATAAATGTGCATTCTTAGTACCCGTAATACAAAAATCTTTAGTGAATCTAATTAAAGTGTGTAATACAGAAAGAGATAGTGAATTTCTTAAAAAAATACCGGTATCCTGGGAGTAAGATGTTTCGGTGCAACCCGGGCGGCAAATGATGATGAAAATATAGCACGAACATTGTGTGAAAGAAAATTCTGAGACTTTAAATTAATATCATACAAGACGAAAGCACAATTTTTATGCTTGTAATGCTCCCAGAATTTCATTAGATCATATTAAAATAAAAAAACATTATATTATTATAGCAGTAGCTTAATATGAATAAAAACTCTTTTAAACATTCAACGTAGCTTTTTCATTAGCGCGCTTAAAAAAGCATTAACAATAACTGCCTTAAGTTATCGGCCATCTTGAATTGTTTATCCCAAAACTGTTTTTGATTAATTAAAATAAGATACATTGGGAGAATATAATGTTATGTTATTGTAAATCTTTTCTGTATGTACATTTTCGAAATCAGTAATTACGTGATCACGAACGACTTCCACGATCATGAAATAAGAATTAAATCAACAAAATTTAATTATTTACCTAATTACTGGTCTATTTTTCTCACGAAACAGTTTTGTTTTTTTATTGCTTAGTTGGGTGGACGAGCTCACAGCCCACCTGGTGTTAAGTGGTTGCTGGAGCCGATAGACATCTACAACGTAAATGCGTCACCCACCTTGAGATATAAGTTCTAAGGTCTCAGTATAGTTACGACGGCTGCCCCGCCCTTCAAACCGAAACGCATTACTGCTTCGCGGCAGAAATAGGCGAATAGTTAAGAATGATTGTTCAAAATTACAGGATTGAGATTTTACGACTCCGGCCTCCTATCTCAGGATGGGTGATGCCATTAAATTTGTAGCTCCAACTTATCACCAGGTGGACTGTGAAAGCGTCCAACATACTAATCGAAACAATAATTTTGACTGACTCGGCGGTGGAGTAGTTAGCAGCCTCGACTCTTGGACCAGTTGGGTTTGAATCCCACATCGGGCCAACATTCGTGTGATGAACAGGTTTGTTTGCTCTTCGTCAGGGTGTTCGTTACCTATATAGAAGTCGTCGTGGCCTAAAGGATAAGACGTCCGGCGCATTCGTATCTTGCGATGCACCGGTGTTCGAATCCCGCAGGCGGGTATCAATTTTTCTAATGAAATACGTACTTAACAATTGTTCACGATTGACTTCCGCGGTGAAGGAATAACATCGTGTAATAAGAATCAAAACCCGCAAAATTATAATTTGCGTAATTACTGGTGGTAGGACCTCTTGAGTCCGCACGGGTAAGTACCACCACCCCGCCTATTTCTGCCGTGAAGCAGCTATTTATTATTATTATATCATTTTATTATTACAAAGGCTTGATTTGAACAAATTGAAGAACGCAAAAAAATATATTTTCATTACAGCTAAATATCATCATATCAAAATCTGTCCCCGCTTTCTTTCTTTGTCGGTAGTATTCCTCTTTAGTATAAGAAAATAGCGATTAAAATATAACGAAATAGCAATTCGTTATCAGCCATTTGTCTGTGAACATTAATCTCTGAAACGGCTTAGCTAATGAATAAGATTTCCAGAGATATTTGAATAATTTTAACGGTTGCTTTAATTAAATTTAATGGCATATCAAATATATTATATTATTTAATTAATATTATTTAATTATTTAATATATAGCCCTACACCCGGTTCTATCTTCGAAGCTACTAAGCAGGCGCACCAAGATTCGGATATACAAGACTGTAGTCAGACCGATCCTATTGTATGGATGCGAAGCATGGACACTAACACAGAAAGAAGAGGCAAAACTTCTCGTGACGGTGCGAAAGGTATTGAGAAAAATACTAGGACCAGTTCGGAAGGAAAAATAAGGATGTGGAGAGGCTTTTTGGTGAGCCAAATATTCTGGGGGAGATGAAGGCACGGAGGCTCGGATGACTCGGACATGTAGTAAGTACGTATGGAGCAGGATCGGGCTGTGAAACGGGTGTACACGGGTGTACCGGAGGGACGCCGCCCCGTAGGGAGGCCCAAGTACCGCTGGTCTGACGCTGTGGAAGGAAATTTACGGGAGCTCCAAGTGTCGGACTGGCAAGGTGTTGCGCAGCACCGGGATGAATGGCAAAGTTTATTATCGGAGGCCAAGACCCACTTCGGGGTCATAGCGCCAGCTCAGTAGTAGTAGTAGTAGTAGTAGTAGTAGCATATCGAAAATAGATTTGGACATTGTTGGTAGGCCTGTTATTGTATCTCCTATAATGTAAGTATTTAAAATCATAGTTAGGATTTCACTTCGTACCGATTTACTAAATTGTACCTATATTTGTATTTCTATATATAAACAAAAAAAAAATAGAATTTTACATGACATAAATAAAACAACATTATGTTCCATTAAAATATAAACTCGGCGAAAGCTCCCGCAAACTCGTATGAACAGATTTCAGGAGGTAAAGAAAAGTATAAGTAATACAAAACCTTCTTACAAAGTCAGTCGATACATCTCTCAGAAGATTAGCATATAGATCAGTCTCAGGTGGGTTTCTAGAGAATTCGATATGTTACGTAAATATCACATGTCTACATATACATACAAAAAGAGGCGAGGTATCTTAGGTTATTTTTAAGTAGAGTGACCGGCGTCACCGTTTTTATCATACTATCGTTTTTATTATTGCGCACACGGGACTGCTTTTAGGAACAGAATTATTGATATGTTATTACGGAAAGCTTAGCTGTAAGCCGTGTATTGGCTGAAAACTGAAGTCATTACGAAACTTTTGGCTATCAGGGGGCAAGCTTTCAACACTTTATTAGTTCAGTGCGTGACTTAGATTCAAAAGTTAATCTTGAGAAAGAGTGGTATTCCTCAAACATATCAGAGGTTTGCTAGACGTTGTCGTACCCTATTAAGGAATTCAGATGAAATAGAAGCAAACCTACCTCAGGGGTCGGAAAAGGGCTTTATAACTGTCCTGTGTTACTTAAGTTTTGTACTAGTGACTTTGTAATTTTCTACCGTGAAGCAGTAATGCGTTTCAGTTTAAAGGGTTGGGCAGCCGTTGTAACTATACTGAGACTTTAGAACTCATATTTCAAGGTGGGTGGCGGCATTTACGTTGTGGATGTCTATGGGCCGTCCGGTAACTACTTAACACCAAGGGGGCTGTAAGCTCGTCCACCCATATATGCAATAAAAAAAACTATATTATATAAAAAGTTGTTAAATATACTTTTCAAACTTAGATTACGTCAAAAATTTCTTCTCCACGATACGTACATTCTAAAAAAATAAACTCTTTAAAAACTGACCTAAGAACTAAANCAGGGGGCAAGCTTTCAACACTTTGTTAGTTCAGTGCGTGACTTAGATTCAAAAGTTAATCTTGAGAAAGAGTGGTATTCCTCAAACATATCAGAGGTTTGCTAGACGTTGTCGTACCCTATTAAGGAATTCAGATGAAATAGAAGCAAACCTACCTCAGTAGTCGGAAAAGGGTTTTATAACTGTCCTGTGTTACTTAGAGACTTTGTAATTTTCTGCCGTGAAGCAGTAATGCGTTTCAGTTTAAAGGGTTGGGCAGCCGTTGTAACTATACTGAGACTTTAGAACTCATATTTCAAGGTGGGTGGCGGCATTTACGTTGTGGATGTCTATGGGCCGTCCGGTAACTACTTAACACCAAGGGGGCTGTAAGCTCGTCCACCCATATATGCAATAAAAAAAACTATATTATATAAAAAGTTGTTAAATATACTTTTCAAACTTAGATTACGTCAAAAATTTCTTCTCCACGATACGTACATTCTAAAAAAATAAACTCTTTAAAAACTGACCTAAGAACTAAAATATAGTAGACTTAAGTAATAAAAAATAATTTTGTCATCGGTCCTTAATACGTATCCAAATTTTCAAGCTAATCGGATGGAAACTACGTTGAAAGCTTCTGTTTCAAACAGATATAAAAATACACATCAAGTTAAGAAAACTGTATTGAATGTATGTATGTATACATATTATGTATATGTATCGTTGTTCATTTTGTTCCACTTTCGCAGAATGTTTGCAAACGTCAGTTAGATTACAGCCACCCACCTTGAGATATAAGTTCTAAGGTCTCAATTTAAGTGGTTACAACGGCTGCCCTACCCTTCAAACCGAAACGCATTACTGCTTCAGGGCAGAAATAGGCAGGCTGGTGGTACCTACCCGCGCGGACTTACAAGAGGTCCTACCACCAGTAGTAAATCTGTACATAAAATGCCCGTTAGTTACAACTCTCGCGCCGCCTGTCGAGCTGTTGATGATAAAATCCTCCTTTGAAGTCTCAACAATAAGTAGGTACAAAGTTTCAAGTCAATCAGATGAAAGACACATGAACGGATTGCTTAATAACAAACGAAGATAGGTACTCATTTACGACTAGTTTACAGCAAAGTTTTAACATTGCTATTGACATGGACGATAATTAAATCTTGTCTTGAAATAATAAAATTTATAGATATTTTAATCTATTTTTTATATTCAAAACAATGACATGATTAAATGGGACTTAAAACTTTCCTTAAAGATAAATATTTCTTATCGGGCGAATTAATTTACTGCCTTTAATTTCCGCCTTTTAATATCTCTGAAATTTATCTTCACACAAATATTGAAATCAAGACTTTAAAGACAAACAGATAAGGTTGAATGTTATTTGGTTCGTCGAATTTAGTATAATTTACTTTGACGAAAGACATTTTGTGTCGACGTAGATCTTAATTAAGGATAACTTCAAACATTGTATTATTTACATATTAGTGAAGTCTGAGACGCTTCGCTGTGACCACCGCTAATTATTTGAAAAACATCGACATCACATGTACTGATGATATGGAGATTAACTACGTCACGAATACATACATATAGTGCCTAGTGGGATAAGAGGAAAAATCTAAGGTTCAAAGATTATTCTCTTTTCTGATGTAAAACATCTATTGGCCCACTCTAGCAGTAAACTTGAACCGTATGCCATGATACGGCATTATTTTTCCCCTCCCTATTAATCAGTAGCCTAACGAGCTGTTCCAGCTTTTCGCAGACGGGTAGGTACGCTCACGGGCTCAACCTGAGCAAATATGCCAACACTGGCTAACTCTAGCAAGAGCAGTGCTTCACAGACTCTACCACAGGATCGGAGTCGCGGCCCACTAAGAAGATCCGGCGGGAAATTCCATCGGTCTGTGAGTTAATTCGTTCGTCGAACTCTTCGTCGTGATCGTCAAGTTCGACGAGGACGGTGACCGCAACCCAAAGGCACCCAGAGTGGATCCGGGGGATCCGACCAGACATGTTTCCAGCGACGGTGACTTTACGTTGCACCGTCCCCTGGGTCGGATACATACGGCATGCCAACATGCTCCCTCTGCGCCTACGCTCTTGCTTGCTCTGTACATGTAAGCACAGGCTTAGTCATACTATTGCTTTCTGTGAGTGTTATATTGCATAACATTCTTTGGTCGTTTACTTGACGACTTCACAAGCATGCTGTGAAGGGAGCGAAGATAATTTTTAAACTCTAAAATAATATTTATCTTGAGTATAATTAGCTCTACCGCTGCAGGCATCAAGCTATATTTTTTTTAGTTTTTATAGCTTTTTGTTATTCTATTAAGCCATCCTGACTTGTTCTTTCAGTGTTACCGTCTCTTCTTCAGTAACTAGCTGATACTGTCCATTATTTCCTTTAAAAAATCCTCATGAAGCCAATCCGCGTATTCGCACGCAACAACGATTGGCCTTCAAAAATAATTTGTCATTTAGATTGAGAGTTGAACAAGGTTAGAGTTGAAAGTGGTTTCAGTATAGCCACCCCCTCGTTTAGATAAAATGGTCACTTCAATTGTTTTATTTAAGATTTTCGGCTCATTTCTGCCCAGAAACAATTATACGTTGCGGTTTTTCGACAGAATTGCGTTTTAACTGTTACGTCTCAAAGCTTGGCAGTGTCGTTGAGACTATGCCATGATTTCTTGTAGCCGTCTGACACGGTCGTGGCTGTGACCTCACACTAATAGTAGCTAATAAAAGTCTGTACAGACTGCAAAACAATTTACTACCAAAAATCTTTAAAATGTTCGCACTGCTTCAACTCTATTATCCTTTAAACATACATGGAAAAATGAATTTTTGTCAGAACGGAATGCTCTTCTAATATGCTAACATCACTGTCATTGTCAGTGTCTGCATTAACATTAGTATGCTAGACGACGAAACGTACGTACGTACCATCACCCTGCCTATTTTTGCCACAAGTATAATCTATTCCGGTTTGAAACTGTTCAAACTTCTTTGGTTTCTTTTTTTATTTATTAAAAACAAAATATATACTTATTATACAAATTGACACTTACAGGGGATGTCTTAAAGCGGCTCATGACATTTACTTTAGCATGCATATGGTTTTCATTAACCACTCATATTTAAAAAAACAATATTATTCGACTTTCTGTAAAAAAAAATGGCTACCAAAACAATTTTACATAAAACATTTGCTGAGAAAATCGTAACTAGCGACTAAAATATAATAATATTATAAATATTATAAAGCAAAATTTTAGTAGAACGGGACCCTAATTCCAAGTTCCCTAGACAAAATATTTTCATTTAAGGCTCAGCACATTTCCACTACGAGATGACGGCAATTAAAATAAGATTACTGGTGCGGTACGAGCCCAATTCCGCGGTTCTTGATACCGACAAAATTAATTCTGCCCCTTAATTATTTCGTTGAAATGAAAACGAATTATTATTTTTCCGCTACGGCTTTTCCGAGTCGTGTTTATGTTGAGAAAATAATAATTGCGTTCCGTTTTTTTTTTTTGTTTTTGTCGTGAATTCATTCGTTTTTATTTTTAATGACTCCTGATGGCAAGTCGATTTACTGCCAAAAAGACGCCTTTTTATTCTAAGGTTGTTGTACAAATCGTTGTGAAAGCGACGTTTCTTATCATGCACGGATGTTGATGTTAATTGTTCGAGATGATCCCTATAACTCCTTTTTACCATCCTATCTCCCGCTACCGGTGCAGAGTTCACCGACAGTGCGTTTCTGGGGATATTTTCTGCCACGTACCATCCGGCTTTGGCATGAACCTCCCTCTATGGTTTCTCCCGAGCGCTTGGAATGTCTTTCTTCAAACGAGGCTTGCGGAGCTCAATGGAAGGCAACCACTTGACTGTGCTCCTGGCATTGCTGACATCCATGAGCGACGGTAACCGTTTACCATCAGATGGACCGTATGTCTGCTTACAAAGGTAATAAAAAAAGAGTACCTTTCAAATTCGTAAAACATATGAAAGTCGGAAATTGCGAATTGAAAATTTAATACTCAAAATATATCGCGATCTTGTTTATGTTTTATTGCTTCGGTGGGTCAACATGCTCATATTCCATCTAGTGTTGACTGTCACCCGAGTCTATAGACACCAATAACGTAAATTCTAACCACTGACCTTGAGACGTCAGTTTTAAGTCTCAGTTCTCTAGTACAACGACTGCCCCAACTTTAAAAGACGAATCGTATTACTGTTTCGCGGCAGATATAAGTAGGGGTTGGTACGTACCCATGTGGGCTTACAGAATTCCCTAGTACCAGTAAAACAAATGTATTAATGTTACAAAGTGAACTATCAAAGCATAGGAGACTATCCCCAAAACTTTCTAAAAACCTCGATACCTTGGTATGACCAGCTGAATAGCTCATAAGCAAAAAACGTTGTGATGCCTACAGACTCCAGGAGAACCGTAATGTCGTAAGGGTCAGAGAAAAGACAAACCTGGCTATTAATGTGAAGACGAGGATGAAGCTCATCGTACTTCCCTACTGAATTCTCCAATAAGTATAATACCCGTTGTAGTGAACGGTCACCGGTCATGGTCAAAAAGACCGAGTCACTCGTGTTACCCATGTAATACTAGTGACACAGTTTTTTTTTATTGCTTAGTTGGCTGGACGAGCTCACGGCCCACCTGATGTTAAGTGGTTACGGGAACCCATACACATCTACAACGTAAATGCCGCAACCTACCTGGAGATAATAGTTCTAAAGTCTTATTTTTTACAGTACAAAGGCTACCCCACCCTTCAAACCGAAACGCATTAATGTTTCACGGCAGAAATAGGCAGGGTGGTAGTACCTACCCATGTGGATTCACACATGGATTCACAAGACATCATACCACCAGTAAAAAACCGGTCTCACTATAAGTCGTCGTTGCCTAACGGATAAGACGTCCGGTGCATTCGTGTTGAGCGATGCACCGGTGTTCGAATCTCAGGCGGGTACCAATTTTTCTAATGAAATACGTACTCAACAAATGTTCACGATTGATTTCCACGGTGAAGGAATAACATCGTGTAATAAAAATGAAACCCGCAAAATTATAATTTGCGTAATTACTGGAGGTAGGACCTCTTGTGAGTCCGCACGGGTAGGTACCACCACCCTGCCTATTTCTGCCGTGAAGCAGTAATGCGTTTCGGTTTGAAGGGTGGGGCAGCCGTTGAAACTATAATTGAGACCTTAGAACTTATATCGCAAGGTGGGTGGCGCATTTACGTTGTAGATGTCTATGGGCTCCAGTAACCACTTAACACCTGGTGGGCTGTGAGCTCGTCCACTCATCTAAGCCATAAAAAAAAACTTTGATTATTTACTAAAACTCTTTCTACTAATTATATCTCATCGATGTTGTCCAAGCTGTCGGCTTGGGGGTGAAACTGACGTTTCCATCGCGGTTGCTACGATAGGTTCCCTTGCGACTCATTATAAAGAGCTTACTGGATTTTGTGTGTGGTATATCTGAGGAATGGAACCGATATAAACCGGTTCCATCTCAGATTTGGATTTCTATCGTTTTCTGTACGTCTTATAAATGTTTCGATTGATTTTATTTTGCAGTATATTCTTGAACAATTTCATTGATCAACAATCAACACCAGAATACTGTAGATTTTAAAAATATAAAAAAAAACCTTTCGCGCGTCTTTCAAAACTTTGTTTATGGACTTTTCTACCTGGAGCCACTGCGTTCATACACAGTGCGTTTCCAGAGATCTTTTTTGCCACATACCATCCGGATTTGGAATGAACTCCACTCCATGGTGTTTCCCGAACGCTATGAAATGTCCTCCTTCCAACGAGGCGTGTGAAGAGTACTTAAGCAACGGCTTGGCTCTGCCCCTGGCATTCCTGAAGTCTATGGACGATGTTAATTACTCACCATCAGGTGGGCCGTATGCTCGTCTGCCTACAAGGGCAATAAAAAAATAACACTCCATTTTGATGTCAACTTTTTTTTAAACAGCCCACCGACCCACATTGCTGGATATTGACCTCCTCTAAGGTAATTTGCCTCCCCTGTGGTAATAACCGATCCTGCGCAGCTTGCATCCAGCGGATTCCCACGACCTTTAGCAGATACTACCTACGTTGCGCTCTCTCGTGCGCGGTCGTCACTCCAGAACTTTTTATCCCCAGCGGCCATCTGTTCTAAGAGAAACGTGCCCTGCCCACGGAAACTTTAGCCTTGCAATCATTTGGGCTATATCAATTACTTTGGTTCTTCTGCGAATCTCCTCATTCCTGACTCGTTTTCGCAGAGAAACTCCGAGTATGGCCCTCTACATTGCTCATTGAGTGACTTTGAGCCCTTTCTCTATAGCCCCATCGTCAGTGACCAGGTGTCACTGCTGTATGTCATCAATGGCAACACAGGCTGGGCAAAGACTTTCGTTTTAAAACACTGCGCTATTCGGCCTGAGAAGGTTTTGCGCAGTTTCCCGAACGCTGCTCATCATAGTTAGATTACTGATGGCAGGACCTCTTGTGAGTCCGCATGGGTAGGTACCACCACCCTGCCTATTTCTGCCGTGAAGCAGTAATGCATTTCGGTTTGAAGGGTGGGGCAGCCGTTGTAACTATACTTGAGACCTTAGAACTTATATCTCAAGATGGGTGGCGCATTTACCTCGTAGATGTCTATGGGCTCCAGTAACTACTTAACACCAGGCGGGCTCTGAGCTCGTCCATCTAACTAAGCAATAAAAAAGTAAAAAATAAAAAAATTCGGCTATTGACCTCTTTTTCGAAGTTGGACCAACCTAGTTGGACAATTTGTCCCAGGTAGACAAATAGGTATGTAGATGTCGAAGTTACACACTTAACTGGGTTAATAAAATTATCAGTCTCAGTAAGATAATAAAAAATGTACCTTCCAAAAAACAATAGCTTATAAATTGGAGCAAAACACGGTCGGCATTCGATAAGATGGAGACCCTTATCGATATCTTCTAAATGTCTGTATTTCGTATCACGTAAATCTTCTAAAATAAGCCTTATGTAGAGGTCATTGTCCTGTTCCCACAGCGTTTTGTCTAATATGTATTTTTTATTTTATTCAAATAAATTGAAAAGCTTGAATAAAATGAAAAAATAAATTGAAGTAAACACGGGGCTCGTTCCATTAAAAGCTTTTTAATTTTAAAGTGTAATCAAAGAAATTGAACACTTTCAAAATATTGTTTATTTAATTTGTGCACAAAAGTACAGTGGCGGACTTAACGCTTAAGGCAGCATGACCAATCAACCAAGGGTAGTATAGAGAGCCCTGTGGTAGGTTCGTCCCTTTTTGAGAGGAAGAGATAATAATAATAATAAAATATTATAATATATATGTATACAAACACGTCATACAAAGTAAACATACATACACATAACATACAACGCCGTATATCTTGTTACGCCGGTAAGAGTAATGCCATCTATCGCCGAATAGTCGAACGAATATCGTAGGATCTAGTAGCATCTAGAACGCTCGAGAGGTACAACGCCATCTATTGTCAGATAGTGGAAACACACAATAATCAACTTTTGTGGAATATTCTCGACGATTCTAAACAAAACACAACCATATCTCAGGCTGTTTAAAAATTTTAATGTAATAAATTTACAGTATTTAGTAGTAAGAAAATAGTGAGTTTGGTAACGTTAGTATTTATTTGAAAAACCTGGTATAATTCATTGGACTCACTTGTTGTTCAATCAAAATATGAACATTGGAATTTTATTGTAAAATGCTAATGGTAACACATAAGTCCTAAGTTTTTTTTATTACTTTAGCAGTCAGACGAGCATACGGCCCACCTGATGGTTAGTGGTCACCGTCGCTCATGGACGTCAGCAGTGCCAAAGGCAAAGCCAAGCCGCTACCTACCAGTTAATACTCTCCACAAGCCTCGTTTTAAGAAGAACATGTCATAGCGTTCAGGAAACATCATGGAAGGTAGCTCATTCTAAAGCTGGATGGTACGTGGCAAAAAAGATCTCTGGTAATGCACTGTGGATGACCGCAGTGGCTCCAGTTAGTATGGATGAACTCTACTGTGGTAGCGGTGATGGTAAAAACGAGATGATGGTGTAATCTCAAACAATTCATCAGAATTTGAAGTCGTCGTGGCCTAACGGATAAGACGTCCGGTGCATTCGTATTGAGCGATGCACCGGTGTTCGAATCCCGCAGGCGGGTACCAATTTTTCGAATGAAATACGTACTCAACAAATGTTCACGATTGACTTCCACGATGAAGGAATAACATCGTGTAATAAAAATGAAACCCGCAAAATTATAATTTGCGTAATTACTGGAGGTAGGACCTTTTGTGAGTCCGCGCGGGTGGGTACCACCACCCTGCCTATTTCTGCCGTGAATCAGTAATGCGTTTCGGTTTGAAGGGTGGGGCAGCCGTTGTAACTATAGTTGAGACCTTAGAATTTATATCTCAAGGTGGGTGGTGCATTTACGTTGTGGATGTCTATGGGCTCCAGTAATCACTTAACACCAGGTGGGCTGTGAGCTAGTCCACCCATCTAAGCAATAAAAAAAAAAGAGCACTAAGTTAATTTTAAGATTTGCTCATGGCAACCCTCTCTCCCGATCCTGCCTTTTAGCCCCGTGCATGGCAAATTGTAATTGAATTATAATGAAATTAAAATAAACGCGAATGCTCATTTTACAAGCCTGTATTTTATTTACACACTTGATTAAATAGGATTGATCCATAGACCCTTGACTACTGCAGGAAATATTCAGCGTTTCGTGAAACTACAAATTTAATTCCTTGTTCGTTTAATTTGACGTTTATGCTACTAGAGAGAAAAAAATGTTCTACACTCCAACATTATCCGGTCCACGGCCTGTATTTTCTACGCCGGTTAATAACATCAACCCTATTAAGTTGTATTAACCTACCGGATAATCGTAGGGATATGTCCAGGTAGACGCCACGAACATTATCCGGCGGGGGCCGGCCTTTATTTTTCAGGCAGATTGTTGGAACTTTGCGTTGTGTTGTTACACGTAAATGTTTTGTTCGTTTTCTGAAATATTCATCTATTATAAAACATAATATGTACATCGTACAGATCTTATTTAGCAACTAGAGAACAATTTTATCATTTTTTTTTATTGTGGACGAGCTTACATCTCCTTGTTACTTAACACTGGTTGTTAAATGGTTACTGGAGCCCATACGCATCTACAACGGAAGTACTTAATACATTCTGATTAAATCTATGTAATAAAAGGTAAAATAATTATCAAACTTTGTATCGCTATGGTCATTACTAAAACCTACAATTATCCTCTTCACAAAATTATACATTCGTCTCATTATCTTGAAGCCAAAATTTTGAAGGTTTCAATTCTACCACGTGTGAATTGCACACATGTTTTTTTTGTGAAATTTGCTGAATACAACAATGAAGTTTTTTTTTATTGCTTACAAGGGTGGACGAGCTCAAAGTTCACCTGGTGTTAAGTGGTTACTGGAGCCCATAGACATCTACAACGTAAATGCGCCACCCACCTTGAGATATAAGTTCTAAGGTCTCAGTATAGTTACAACGGCTGCCCCGCCCTTCAAACCGAAACGCATCACTGCTTCACGGTAGAAATAGGCAGGGTGGTGGTACCTACCCGTGCGGACTCACAAGAGGTCCTACCACCAGTAATTACACTTTAAATTATATTGTGCTTGTGCTTTCCAATTGCCTATTTACTATAAGTAATAAAATCTTAAATAATATAGCAAAATCAACAACAAAAAAACCCTAAGATTTACAAAAACGGAAACCGACTCGATTAAACTTTGCAAGAACTTGTCCCGTAAGTATAAGATTCCGAAAGACGCCCGGGTGTAATGTTAAGACAAACGTTTGTAACACTAAACAAACGAAATAAAACAATTAGACGAGGTATTGTAAAGGCTCTCATACTCGGCAAGTAAACGCGGCCATCATAAAATTATGCAACACTCATAAAACAAGAAGGAAGAGAGACTCATATACACATATGCTGGTAACGCAAATTAGAGACTATAGCGGAATCATATCTTAACTTTTCTTGGTATTGTTACGCGCTGAGATTCGGGAGAGGTAAAATATCCATCGAAATACAAATTAAAACTCTATTTAACACTTACAGAACATTTTACACTTCGTAATTCGGTTCATAATTTATTACTGGTGGTAGGACCTCTTGTGAGTCCGCGCGGGTGGGTACCACTACCCTGCCTATTTCTGCCGTGAAGCAGTAATGCGTTTCGGTTTGAAGGGTGGTGTAGCCATTGTAACTGTACTTGAGACCTTAGAACTTATATCTCAAGGTGGGTGGCGCAGTTACGTCGTAAATGTCTATGGGCTCCAGTAACCACTTAACACCAGGTGGGCTGTATGCTCGTCCACTCATCTAGCAATAAAAAAATCACTTCTTCCGCTTCGCTTCAGATGATCCGTTCGCTGTTTCGCTTTGAGTATATCCGATTACTAGCAGCCTTCATGACATATTTTCAAGGCTTTTATAGTCGATACGACATCTCTACAGTTATCGAGAACATTCTCGGCAAGACCAGTCGTTTCGATATGTGTTTCCGCTATTTGATAATAGATGGCGTTACTCTTACCGGCGTAACAATATTACAAATGTGCTGATGAATATTGTGTAGATCGATAGAAACCTATACCGTCAATAGCCGTCACTTCAAAGTGTTTATTGTTCCGAGCGTAAGAATGAATACTAAATGGAAACAGTCGGTAGAGGAAACATAAATATTATGTGTTACTGTTTCTAAGAATTATCAAAGCTTATAAATAGAACATTATTTTATATTTTATAATGATGATGATGATGATGAGTGAATAAGCTCACAGGTCACTTAGTATTACGTGATTACCAAAGGCAATAGACATCCACAATCTAAATGCTGCCACCTATCTTTAGGCATAAGTTTTACAGTACAAGGACTATTCTACCCTTAAAACCGAATCGCATTACTGCTTCACGACAGAAATAGGCAAGGTGGTGGGCTCACATCCTACCACCAGTCATTATGCAAATTAAGACTATTTGGCCGTTTGACTTTTATTATACAATATTATTTCTTCACCATGGAAAACATTCAAAACATTTATTTGTCAAATACGTATTTCATTTGCGGGATTTGATGAAACAGTGACATCGTCGTCGTGGCCTAAAGGTTAAGACATCCGGTGCATTCGTGTCGAGNTTCACGACAGAAATAGGCAAGGTGGTGGGCTCACATCCTACCACCAGTCATTATGCAAATTAAGACTATTTGGCCGTTTGACTTTTATTATACAATATTATTTCTTCACCATGGAAAACATTCAAAACATTTATTTGTCAAATACGTATTTCATTTGCGGGATTTGATGAAACAGTGACATCGTCGTCGTGGCCTAAAGGTTAAGACATCCGGTGCATTCGTGTCGAGCGATGCACCGGTGTTCGAATCCCAGGCGGGTACCAATTTTGCTAATGAAATACGTACTTAACAAATGTGTGATGTCGTGTCGTGTAATAAAAATCAAACCCGCAAAATTATAATTTGCGTTATTACTGGTGGTAGGACCTCTTGTGAGTCCGCGCGGGTTGGTACCACCACCCTGCCTATTTCTGCCGTGAAGCAGTAATGCGTTTCGGTTTGAAGGATGGGGCAGCCATTGTAACTACACTTGAGACCTTAGGAATTATATCTCAAGATGGGTGGCGCATTTACGCTGTAGAAGTCTATAGGCTCCAGTGACCACTTAACACCAGGTAGGCTGTGAGCTCGTTCACTCATCTAAAAAATAAAAAATAAATAAATAAACTTTGGTACGAATGCACCGTTCGTCTTATCCTTTGGTCCACAACGACTTCAACAGTACCTATAAAACGTATTAGAAATACCACTAAAGACAGATGAAAGTCAACAGTGTGACATTGTAGTACGTGGTCATAATAATTCTGTGAAATAATAAGGCTTTTCATTAATAATACTAGCTTAAAAGGTTGCTTGACAATTTTGCTACCGTGGCCTGCTAATGAGCGACACCGTATATCAAACTATGGCTTCATATTTCATGACGATTTTAATCCATTTATTCTCAACTTAGAGTATTATTTTAATCAAAAAAATATAATTAAGTAACCAATGAAGAAAGTTCCAGAAAAAAAGGCCAAACGAACAAAATTAATCAGACATCCAATTCCACAAAACGCTATCTTGTACCAAACAACGAATGAGTTGCGAGTTGACTGTTATACGCGAGTTACAGCCCCCGCTATTGGGTTTTTCTGTTTGCATTGTGGCGGCAGAGAGATTTATGACCTTTGTTGTGTTATAGTATTTTATTGTACAGCGTGTGTTGACGTCCCAACATGACGATAAACGTTCGAGGTCAGTCGTGTCGTTGCGGGTCATAGAGTCATTTAGGGTCATGTTTGCCATGTCTGAATCACGATGCCTGTTGTTCTGAGAGGTATTCGTTTCTTGGCAACCCTAGTTGGCCAATACTTACAATTTATTATCTTATACCTTTAAACGAGCAATTCTTGTATATATGTATATATACCTAGATAATCTGAATCTCGGAAACGGCTCCAACGATTTTCATAAAATTTAGTATACAAGGGATTTCGGGGGCGATAAATCGATCTAGCTACGATTTATTTTCAGAAAATGTTGTTTTATTCGTGTTTTCAATAATCAACTCTTCCCGACATCTATTGGCAAATAATAATACAATTTTTCTTAATTGGGGGCAACTAAGCGCTTTAAAGACACAACAAGATGGCGTTATCAAAAAAAAAAAACGGGGGAAGCTCGGTCATCATCTAGTAGTTTATAATACTACCAGACAAGAGGTTTCTATTATTATTATTAGCTGGTGATCATTGCTTGCTCGGCCTTGAAGCCAATCTTAGTTGCATTTCAATAATCTGCAATTATCTCAACAACGTGAGTGGAGTTTTCAACGAGACTAAAGAGTCTGAGAACAGGCGATTTTTGCATTTTCCCATACCGGTGCACTTTCAAGACTACTTAACAGCTTCAGCAACCATTACTGTTGGTTAAAACTTGAATAAGTACTAAAAAGATCATAATAATGACCCGGAAGATGATAATGACATGTATAATAAATACCAAAGTACACATTGTCCAATAATAAGACACTTACGTACTACGTATTATTATTATTTTTCGATTAATTGTGGTTCCAGATTATTTTAGTAAAATCATCACAACTCCTATACAAAATAAATTCATATTCTCTAATACAAGGTACATCGAAATTTAACTCATTAGTTTATGCAAACGGAACTATTTAACCAATTGTAAACCGTAGGTGTGTGGTCTCGGTTGTTTCGCGCAGTATTGCGGCTAGCAAGTTGATACAANTAAAGAGTCTGAGAACAGGCGATTTTTGCATTTTCCCATACCGGTGCACTTTCAAGACTACTTAACAGCTTCAGCAACCATTACTGTTGGTTAAAACTTGAATAAGTACTAAAAAGATCATAATAATGACCCGGAAGATGATAATGACATGTATAATAAATACCAAAGTACACATTGTCCAATAATAAGACACTTACGTACTACGTATTATTATTATTTTTCGATTAATTGTGGTTCCAGATTATTTTAGTAAAATCATCACAACTCCTATACAAAATAAATTCATATTCTCTAATACAAGGTACATCGAAATTTAACTCATTAGTTTATGCAAACGGAACTATTTAACCAATTGTAAACCGTAGGTGTGTGGTCTCGGTTGTTTCGCGCAGTATTGCGGCTAGCAAGTTGATACAACACTCGGTAGAGCAGGATTGCGGTGTAGCAATACATGTAGAGTTGGTAGAGCTTGAATTATTTGCATAGGCTTAAATATTAATAACCTAAGGTAGCTGATACGTGCTACATATTCAAAAGCATTGACGATATGAATAGAAATACTAATTTTGGAAATTAAATTTTTAATGATATTCTAATGTTTCGGGCCATATGCGTGTGATTTATCTAGTCATTATTATTCTATTGTAAGTTATAATACACAACCTTAGAGAATTATAACTTTCTAATCGTCTACAGTACCGAATCCTAAAATAACCATTTTTCTCCTGCCCCATTTTCAAATTGTCTTAAAGGCTTTAAGAAATCAAAAAGAAAAGGTGGAAGAGATTGAACGAAGAATATTTAGGAATAAATATAAAGAAAAATTTATACATGTATATTGGAAAACGTGTCCTTAAAATGCTCCAAAGCCAAAGTAAAATCCTTTGAATATCCGTTTCATTTTAATGCCCCAGTAAAGATTGATACCTTATCTCGAAATTTGGGAGCATCATAACTCAAAACGCCGTAAAATGCGAAGCCCAATCATTAAGAGAGATTCGGGAGCTTCCGTTTTCCTAACAACAATTTATCAAAACTTTTTTAATCGCCCGCTTACAAAGTAAAATTCATTTGACGTTTCTGCGAATAATATTTATTTACCCGGGTTCGTTTGTCATTAAATTAAAACCGTCTATTTAGACTGTGGCTTTGCCCCGTGACGATACGTATACAACAATTTTCGCAAATTTGGTTCAAGTGACATTGCTAAAAGACAACGTCGAGTTGGACTAAATACTTCTTTACTAGTGGTAGGACCTCTTGTGAGTCCGCACGGGTAGTTACCATCACCCTGCATATTTCTGCCGTGAAGCAGTAATGCGTTTCGGTTTGAAGGGTGGGGCAGCCGTTGTACCTATACTGAATCCTTAGAACTTATATCTAAAGGTGGGTGGCCCATTTACGTTGTAGATGTCTATGAGGTCCAATAACCACTTAAAACCAGGTGGACTGTGAGCTCGTCCACCCATGTAAGTAATAAAAAAAAACTTCATTATCGTAATCAGCAAAATTTCACCGTGGCAGAAGTGAAACATTAAAAAATTTTAGCTTCAAGATAATGAGACGAATGTAAAATTTCGTGAAGAAGATAATTGTAGGTTTTAGTAATGATCATAGCGATACAAAGTTTGATAATTATTTTACCTTTTATTACATAGATTTATTCAGAATGTAAGTACTAATATTAGGTACGAAGCAGAGTACAAAGAGAAACACGAATATAAGTCACACTGTATGACACTTTTTATCTCATTTTCTCCCACGTTAAATCTAATGATTTGATATGTCTGTCTCTTTTTACTGTCGCTTTTTCGTTTCATCGACTTTCGAATCACAACGATGCTAAAGAAGTCTTCACATCAAAAACAATATACGTGTGAAACTTGAAAGAAGAAAGAAGCCTTGACGTTCAGTATATTGATGTAACCAATTAACTTTATCTAGACCAAAATAGATTTTATAAGCCAACACGATAGTCTTCTTGGCGTAAAGCCGCCTACGCTTCGTGTAACATCAAAGCGACCCGAGAGCCTGTATTATCTTTTTAGATATCAAAGGGACACCGCTAGCACACGTCACTCGCACTTATGTTGAGGAAAACCGGCTAAAATGATTGCTATTTTGTCGTAAGACTCTGTTTACAGATTCGTAACAAGATTAGGAAAGTAGTTGTAGGTTATTATGCTAAATTGGATCGTCAGTGCTTTAATAAGCAAGGTAAGGTCGTATGAATTGAGAGATTAATTGAACTGCGGTACCGATTTTTCTTAGTAAATTATAGGCACGCAGACCTTGGTCATGAACTACTTTCACGACAAAAGAATAATGTCGCGTGAAAATTCACAATGAATTACTAGTTGTAGTAAACAGTTTATAAACACTATTTGGAGGGATTATGAGCAGGCACAAGCGAACAGGACCCTGATGCCAACTTCGGTTCGCTCACAATAACACTAATAAGCGTCTCATATTTTTGGAACGACGTTCCTTATGGGACAATGCGGAGGAGTACCCTAACCGGGAACAAACGTCCGTAACGTAAGATTTTTATTATGTAATTTTATTATGTATTATTTTACTATGTATTATTTTTATTATGTAATGCACACAGTGTACGACTTAACTTTGTAATAACGTACAAAAAATAACATATTTTTTTATCATTCATTGACCACGATCTCAGAGCGTTCGTTTGCGCAATACACTAACTCTTATGCAAACGACCGTGAATGAAGTGTACCACAATAAGTTCGCACGTTACCAAATGACCGTGGGTTGTTGCGAAAGCTCCAGTTTTATTTTCGTTATACCTCGAATAGAACTTTAAATTAATATTTTTATAATAAGGAACTTCGTTCTTATCCGGTGTCCCACGGCACCCCCCCTAATTTATTTTTATTGTTTAAACTCAATCTATCAATAAAACTCAGAGGTTGTAGTACAGTAACAAGAATTACCACTACATCAACGAAGCCTTCCATTACTACAAGCAAAGGCAAAAATAATTCCGAATTGCGATCAAACTAGACCGAACAATAAAAATCTAGTAAGAACTGTGATTAAGCTTTACATTAAAACTTTGTTTATGACGCCTCAAATATTCAATCAGCGTAGACATAGATGAAGACGTATTATGGCCACCAAACCTGAGTTTCAGGTTTGCGAGTTCGCTATTCAATTTCCTAAGGACTTTTTATGTTGTTTCCAATGTGTTTTATATATTTAAATTATCAATCTATTGTGACTTAAAAAATCTTATGTAAAATCTTATTTATAAGTATTTATTACAGATTAGCCCTTGTTGTATTTCTTGATTTAAGTAATATAGTGATAGAGACAGAAAACAATTGTAGAGCATTTTTTTGCCACTTTTTGAACTCATTTGCAGTAGGAGAGCGCAATATAATCCAGCACTAATTATCCGCCCTGTTTCTGCTGGGAATCCATCATGCGACTATGAATGGCTTCATCTATATACACAATAAAACAAAATAAATAATAAGCTGCCGTGGTACTTCTTTTTACTTATTGCCAAGATGGGTGGACGAGCTGACGGGTTACCTGATGTTAAGTAGTACTCGAACGTATAGACATCACCAACGTAAATGCGGACATTAGGATATGAGTTCTGTACTTCGATCTTATTGTGCTCTCTACTCTTCGAACCGAAATGCATTACTGCTTACTCCTAGCTACGAAAAAATAAAAACTTTGTATACCTTTTTACGAAAATTGCGCGGACGGAGGAGTATGAAATTTTTCACACTTATAGAGAATATAGAGAAGAAGTGCACAATGCTAACATTTTTTTTAAAATAATGCATAAAAGATACATTAAATCAATAAAGAAAACATTACACACACTACATACCATGTATTTGACGCACACACGTATGCATACTATTTATTGTCAAACTTTTGTTCTTGACGTCTGTTGTCAAATTGAGAATAGATTAAATATTGTTTGTCTTTATTAATATTTTTTATAGTGTAGTCTTGGCGAAATTTGTATAAAATACAATCATAATAGTGTACAAACTTACAATTCCAATTAATTATAGTCGAATTTCGACTACTGCGGGACCTCTAGTTTTTTTAAATGTCACTTCCCAAATATGAAAAAATCTAGACACCACACAAACACATATTAGTAACTCTTCATGAAAGAACATCTCGTTCTATATTTTGATAAAAAACGATTAGATGGCACCAACTTTTGGTCTTCGTAAGTTTTTTTTTCTGACCCTCGTTCGCGGAAGTTGAACTTTTAGCTTCCGGCAAACTTTACGATAATACAATTCAGTAAATCTCAGTAGTTTATTATGATTGGCAAAGGCTTTGTGAAAAAAATGTCACGCGTCTGAAAAGGTTCATTGCTTTACTTATAAATGTAATGATGATGATGAGCTTAAATATTTTAACAGTGAACCTAACCTAATCTTTGGTATTCGTTTCTTCTGATGGCTCCTAGCGTGCTCCAATGTTCACGTGGTGGTCAATGAGTACCGGTGACCACATTCCGCCAATCACGAATATTACGACCAAAATCGAAAACGGGCCTTTGACATACGGTGATCACTTTCACCAACCACTAACTAACAAGTAAATTGAACATCAATAATGATCCCATATCTACGAAACTCAATGTTCGTATCGTGTAACAAAAATTAATAAAAAAAAACAACAGATTACGAGATTCTTACAAAGTTTTTTTAACAAGATTGTAAAACACAACTTATCTCAAAAAGGAAACCCAATTATTTTCTTTGACTAAGCTCGACTTCGCTATAAAAAAATCCAATCATGGATCCCATGAGCAGTCCACTGGCAGATAATGACGCAACTGCATGGGACCCTTGACAATCGTTCCAAGGACCCGAGTAACTAGTTTCCTTTATTTCACAAAGGGAAATGGAGAGATCTCCACAGAAAATTAAATGTTTAAAATGATTGGGATCTCTTTGTTCTTGTCTGCGTAAAAACATCATTTTGCAGTGCCTTTTGTGGCATAAAGAAGCAGCATGCAAGCTTTTTATTAGCTTGAATCTAGGCTTACATCGAAATTAGGCTTTAAATTTCAAATTACCTTCGAGATGTTTTAGGTACGGTAACTTACCTCAGAATCAGTATCGCAATCAGTGCCTCAGTTCGTCTCCAGTAATCGGTGCTATGGTCTACGAGCCTTTCTAACATGCTTTTTTATTGCCCGTGTAGGCAGACGAGCAAACGGCACATCTGGTGGTGAGTGGTTACCGTCATGGACGTCAGTAATGCCAGGGGCAGAACCAAGCCCCTGACAAGCCTTGTTTGGACATGGATGGACATGGTTTCCATGGATGTGTCCTAGGGAAGATATATAGTGAGTATTAATCTCGCATTTGAAGGTCCATTGCATACTCAAATAATGGTTCTTCTCTTCCCCCTCCAATGGTGGAAGGACACCATCACAATAGATTAGCCCTGTCAGACCAAAAAAGTGTTGAATTGGGTATCAATATACTTGAATTTTTTTCTTCTCCACTCGTTAATGAGATCTACAACGTGGCTCACATTTCGTAGCGAATATATACATAAATTTTTGCCCAAGTTCCGGGTACATTTTTAGGCTGAGTTCATGTATAGATTTCTAATACTTCTTTCTGCTCTATATTTGCATAATAAAAGGAAGTATGATGTGAATCTTAAGTACGTTTCTTTTACGTAAAAGGAATATTTTAATGATTTTTTATTTAATCTTTTTGTGTAGGCATTATCTTTGTTTGATATTGATCTTTATCGTGGATAATAGTCGTTATTTTTTATATACTTACTCATCGGTATATCTGTCGCGTTATGGTAATTACGCGTGGACTGTATTGTTTGTATGAAATGTTTATTGAACTTTTATATTACATTATAAAATTGATGTGTTGCTCTTGCCGGCTGGATTTGAAAGAGGTAGTAGTAGTATTAGTAGTTTTATTTTTCCAATTGGAAAAGTAAAGGTATCATACCATACAGTCTAATTTCTTATATATATTTTTTTTATGAAAAATGATATTATGAAATGAAATCCTATGAAATGAAATGAGATGAGATGATATGGGATGAAATATAATCTCAGTAAAATGGTGGTGTTTTACTGAGACGTTTTCAGTGGACTTTTTGGAGGATCACGAGAAGTTACGTTCGGCGGCTTTGTTTAATTTTCCCACATTTGTGCACTTTGAAAGAGGGATTTGGTGTCATGGCGGACATAGCTTGCTCTCATTTTTACGTTCAGAAACTGTACAATATCAATTAATTATTTAAGAGCCCCAGATTCAATGCTCAACTTGATATAAATACAATGCAAACAAATTTTCATAGACAATTTAAAAAGTTTGTTTGTTAGTTTTCTATTAATTTCTAAACGTGAATTATTTTTTATGGAACGCGTTACAGTTACTATAGATAATACGGTAAAGGTTTCTTGTTAAAGATTAAATCAAAGATGACACTCATTTAGTCTTCGCAAATATCGGACAGATTACATTTTATTTATACGTGATGATCATAGTGTAGCTTGGCTCTCATTAGTATTTTGTACTTATACCAAAACAAATGATACAAATTGGGAATAAATATAACTTTAAGCGATTAAGCTTCATTAGTAAGACAAGTGAAGTCGTCGTGGCCTAAAGGATAAGACGTCCGGTGCATTCGTATGTAGCGATGCACCGGTGTTCGAATCCCGCAGGCGGGTACCAATTTTTCTAATGAAATACGTACTCAACAAATGTTCACGATTGACTTCCACGGTGAAGGAATAACATCGTGTAATAAAAACCAAACCCGCAAAATTATAATTTGCGTAATCACTNGCGATGCACCGGTGTTCGAATCCCGCAGGCGGGTACCAATTTTTCTAATGAAATACGTACTCAACAAATGTTCACGATTGACTTCCACGGTGAAGGAATAACATCGTGTAATAAAAACCAAACCCGCAAAATTATAATTTGCGTAATCACTGGTGGTAGGACCTCTTGTGAGTCCGCACGGGTAGGTACCACCACCCCGCCTATTTCTGCCGTGAAGCAGTAATAAAGCCTATACTGAGACCTTAGAACTTTATCTCAAAGTGGGTGGCGCATTTACGTTGTAGATGTCTATGGGCTCCAGTAACCACTTAACACCAGGTGGGCTGTGATCTCGTCCATCCATCTAAGCAATAAAAAATAAAAAAAAACATCTGTTGACAATCAATGTGACATTTCGTCGTTGTCAAACCAAAATCAGCTATGTGCACTTTTTCAAATTTTTACTTTTTGACCTTTTCGTATAGTTCACAGCGCTATCTACCCGTATAACAAAAAAAACTGTTATGTATCTATAACTTTAATATTTATCTATAGCTTTCATTTGATATAGTTCCTCAAAAATCACTTTCATATAAAATTTTATACGATAATGTTTTTAATCGTTAATTCAAAATAGAGTTTTTGCGCATAGCTGATTTTGGTTTGACAGCGACGATTTATCATTGTCACATGCCACAAACAACTTCTATTGCATGTACCGTATTTTATGAAGAAGTATTTACTGGGGTAGGGCCTCTTGTGAGTCCGCACGGGTAGGTACCACCGCCCCGCCTATTTCTGCCGTGAAGCAGTAATGCGTTTCGGTTTGGAGGGTGGGGCAGCCGTTGTAACTATACTGAGACCTTAGAACTTATATCTCAAGGTGTGTGGCGCATTTACGTTGTAGATGTCTATGGGCTCCAGTAACCACTTAACACCAGGTGGGCTGTGAGCTCGTCCACACATCTAAGCAATAAAAAAAAATGTGTTTTAAATACCATTGTAACTTATTGTGTCAGAAAAGAAAAGATTTTTGAACATTATCAGCTTTCTGAAAACTTTCTCGCAAGCTTGCCGAAACGGACTTCTTTAAACAAACCCAACACCCGAGCCTGAGGAACGTAATTGCATTTCACTGATGTGGGTCAAACCTTAGCTAAATCTATTTATCCTTAAGTTTCTCGTGCGAGGCGACAATAATCTAAATGTTGATGGAAATATATTTTTAACGCTGTTTCTTTAACTACGATCACGGTACGCTTGGTGTCAATCGCATCGGAGCCCATGGGCATCAATTACAAACAAGGTCCCATCGAGACGTGAGGTGGACGCATTAACAACTTAACTCCTACTAGTGGTCCCCAAGTAGTCGAAATTCAAATATAATTAATTGGCATTATAAGTTTGAACATTATTATGGTACGATTGTCAAAGACGATTTCGCCAAGACTGCACTATAGATAAATAATATTAAAGACAAACAATATTAATCTATTCTCAATTTGACCATAGACTTTAAACAATAACAAAAGTTTGACAATAAACGAAAGTATATAAGCGTGCGTGTGTGTGTATCAAATAGCATGGTAGTGTGTGTCATGTTTCTTTTATTGATTTAAAGTACTTTTTGGCATAATTAAAAAAAATAGCTCTATACACTCCTTCTCTATATTCTCTATATAAGTGTGGGTTATTTTATACTTCTCCATCCGCGCAGTTTTCGTAAAAAGGGGTACAAAGTTTTTGCTTCACGTATTAATATATAGATACTAAAGATACCCAAACCTAAAGATAGGCATAAAAAAACATCCTGCGATTTTCTCGACAAGAAACAAAGATTATCCAGAAGATATTCCACGTCCAGTAATCAATCTCAGGTTTTAGTTTCCTAGAATATTACTATCGTATCTGGGATATGTCAGATTGAAGCGATAAAGGTAGTCGTAAAAACTTTAATATTAAAATAGACATTAAACCGATGAGATTCCTTGTTTAGCTGCGAGTATAGCGTCTGAAAGGTAAATGGAATTCATATTTAATATTTCGTTATTATAGAGCGATGGTGGATAGAAAAATCGAAAACTATATTGCGATGGTCAGGACCGTCAAACTGTGATACTTTAAGACAAATATTTTTTTTTGTATGAAAACTGTTGACATCTTGCACCTAAACTTATATGTTGTTAAACTTAAGGCATTTAATTATTGTATAACTAAACATAACAATAAAATATAGGTAGGATAGTTAATATGTTACTGCCATCTATAGGAGCAATGAGAAACTAATCGAAGCGAAGCCATCTAGTGGCCGACACCCGTAAACATTTTTGTTGAATGCTTGAGTTGCTTATCTATAACTGATTTATGTCTATTATCTATGGCGATGGTGTCGAAACGGTTTCAGGTATGTTTTTCGATCGGAAAATCTAAACTATAACGCAAAGGATTTTCGACAGAGATGCCTTTTATTTTTTTACCGACTTCAAAAAAAGAAGGTTTCGCAACTCGACAATTCTTATGTGTATTAACTGAGAACTTTTTTGTAAGTAAACTGGCTTGATGATTATTTTTATTTTAACGCTGGTATTTCTCATATGATCCCATTTAAACTTTTAAGGTCCAGAGTCCGCATGTATTGGGATTATCTTAAATTATTCTTAGGACCGCAAAGGGTTAATTCTTATCAAAATCTGACTTGTAGATTTTGAGTTATGCTTAATACTGCATAATTAATTGATTTCGACTACATTTATGATATTTTCATTTTACTACTTGTAGACGTAAAATGGACAGAAAAAAAACAGAAACAAACAGAATGATTTGAAAGAGCATCATAGTAGGTATTTGGAGCAGGTTCTATTTTAATTTCATGATATTCTGATATGTGGTATACAACTGAACTTTTTACTAAATTACAACAAATCTGCCGCAAGTATATTATAAGTTGCAAATGCATTTGGATTGTTTACACAATTCTAAATTGGCTGTTAGTATGTGTAATTTTGTAAGTTTAGTATATGTAATTTTAAAACTGTTTTTTTTGTTGAAGTCTGTTTTTAAAAAGAATCGGGCAGCACGAGGTTGTCGTTGCGTGCCCAAATATGCCTTATCACCTTTAGAATAAGAATTAAGACAAATAAGAGTTGGAGGAGGCGAATAAAGGTGAGAACCGATAGTTGATGATGTGAATAAACGACGATGATCACTCAGTTGCGATGTACGAGTATTGTGTCGGTGCGCGTATCACAGTATTGCTGTTCATTTTTACTGGTGGCAGGACCTCTTGTGAGTCCGCGCGGGTAGGTACCACCACCTTGTCTATTTCTGCCGTGAAGCAGTATTGCGTTTCGGTTTGAAAGGTGGGGCAGCCGTTGTAACTATACTTGAGACCTTAGAACTTATATCTCAAGGTGGGTGGCGCATTTACGTCGTAGATGTCAATGGGCTATAGGTGTTTTGTGAAAGAAGTGAAACTTCTTTTGCGGTGTGTATTATTGTGTTTTTCTTTATTTTTCATCATTAAATCAAATCTATCTTGTAATAGGGAATGCTATGTATAAGAATCTAGCTCGCTTTATCCTTTCCCTCTCTCCACGGTCGAATGGTTCGCGAGACGCTCTGTCTATTTTCTCACTCTCGCTCTTCCTAAATTGTATCTTTTCTCTCTACCCGTAACGAATCTGTCGCGAGTTAACTTTTACTCTCAACGCGCCTAAAGATGTTTGTTTCACTACAAAAATTATACCGTGTAGCCAATATGCGTACCTTACCTTAGAATGTACCAAAATCTATTTGTCTACTTTCTAAGTCAAAGGACACCGCCCTCCCTTTCCACAATCGAAACAGCTATAACATTTTATCGTACGCATAAAAGAAATTGAATGTAAACAAGCCTAATCTATACTACTTTAGAAGCAATACAAACGGACAATAGAACAATAAAATAACTTTAGACTTTTATTTGGAACGAATTGAGATTTTATTGGGGGAGTTAATGTGATTGATGTTTTGTATTAATCAAAGTTTCAAAAACATTGCCTTGATCTTATTGTTGTTATGGCCTACTAAATAAAGCCTAGCTGTGTACTGGTATGCAATGAGGCAACATAGCTCCAATGCTGCAAAACTGGTAGTTATGCCAGGGTATCTTGTGGTCGGGTGTAAGAGTGCAGGGGAGTCGTTTAGTGGGTGGGCCCGCGATCTGCTCTCAACACCTGCAGATCGTTGAGTCTCAGATACCCCGCGCGCCCCCTAGGCGCGGGGACCTCGTAAGAGGTTCGGCCCCCGGCCCGAAAAAAAAAAAAAAAAAAAAAAAAGGGTATCTTGTGGTTCGCGCGGGTAGATGCCACCATAATATCTATATCTGTCGTAAAACAGTAATTCGTTCCGGATTGATATGTTGGGGAACCTTTGTACTGTAAAACTGCGAATTGTCTCATAAGTCTCATGTTTCAAGGCGAGCCGTGAACTTGTCCAACCATCTAAGCCAGTGATTATCAAACTTATTTCTTTTACCGCCCCCTTTGAAAATCAATTATTTTTCAGCGCCCCCCATTTTTTATACACCCCTAAAACTTTAAAACCACAATTTCATTAATTTAATTAATAAATGTTGTATTAATTTTAGTAAATGTAGTACCACGTAGTACGTATGTATTTGTAGATGCTATTATTGTTTCTTCATANAAAGATTGCAAAAGATCTTTTAAATCGGCTAACAAGACGAGATACAAATCTTCGAACACGAAGTAATCTTCATTTTGAAAATATGGTAACTCTTGTCTTTGTTCTTTCGGTGTTATTTTTACCAATTGTAGATGCGTTTGCTTAAATGTAGTCCAATATTCTTCGATACATTTGATTCTTGCTTCTACATAACCTCTTGTCAATCTAGCCTTTGGACATTTCTTCAAATTAATTTGAGTTTTGTTTAAGAGCGCAGCGGTATCTTCTAAAACGTTCAAAAGTTCATCCATAGTACCGTCCAACCAGAAAACGGAATAAAATTGTAATATTTATAAATTATGTATAAATTATTTGTCTTTAAATCACTGGAATGTGGTTTACGGTTTACGGAAAACAATATTTTCACTGGCCGGCGTCCATCTTCGATAGCTTGTATGTTCAAAAAAATCCGCTCGAATTTGACCAATATGAATGATGTAATTAGGGTTCAATTTAGTTTGCGTACTATCCGTAAAGAAAAACTGTGTGTGGTTGCAACGACATTTATTGTGCGACTGACTTAAATTTTGACAAGTAAAAATATCGTAATTAGCAAAGAGTATAAGGTTAGTAACAACACATAGCATTTTTTATCAACTTATGAGATTATAATTACACAATGATAATTTAATATTAAAACAAGACCACGCTATATTAAACCTTAATAAAGGCAAAACCTTAACTGTCCCCTTCACACTCATAAGCTAAGCTTCGCGAGAGAGAGATGGGCAGACTTTTCATGAAGCGCATGCAGTGTGACGTCACACCACGCGCTTATTCACAAACACTATACAAGCGCAACGTGTGAATGTGTTGAACGCGAGCTACATGGTAGGCGGAGTGAGGAATGTTAGGTTTTTTTCGTTACGGAATTTCATGATTCGGTCGCCGCGCTCAAAGCCCGCGATAAAAGCTATGCAATAGCTTAAAAATGTATGAACTTGTAATAAAATCTCTTAAGCTATACTATTTGTATCTGGCTGGTTTTGGTATCATTAAAAGTTTAAATTCGAAAGAAGATAATTCCAAATTAAAATTAGGAAGATGTGTGATTTTTATTTATTTTTTGTACTGTCAAGATGAATTTAAGAAGATATTCGATACATTTTAAAATTTTACTACAAAAAAGGTAAAAAAGCAACGCAAGCCGTGAAAAAAAATTGCGATGTTTATGGACCTAGTGCAGTTTCTGTAAGAGTAGCACAAATTTGGTTTAAGCGTTTTCAATCCGGAAATTTTGATGTAAAAAATGCACGTCGCTCTGATCGGCCTATTACGGATAAAATCGATGCCATTTTTTTAAAAGTGGGGCAAGATCGGCATATCAGTAGTTACGACGTAACTGAAGAACTGGGAATTGACCACAAAATAGTTATGGCGCATTTGAAAAAAACTGGGTACACAAAAAAGCTCACTGAAAGAAACCTAATGAACCGTGTATTCATTTGTGATTCTTTATTACGACGTAATGAAACCGAAACATTTTTGAAGAAGCTGATAGCTGGTGATGAAAAGTGGATCAAGAACGTACGAGAAAGGTTGTGGTCAAAGGCCGGTCAGGCTTCACAGACTCTGGCGAAACCCGGGTTAACTCGCAACAAGGTGATGCTGTGTGTGTGGTGGGATTGGAAGGGCATTATACATTATGAGCTGTTACCACCAGGCAGGACCATCGATTCTGTACTGTACTGCGAACAACTGATGAGATTAAAGCAAGAAGTTGAGAGAAAGCGGCCGAAATTAATCAACAGAAGGGGTGTGGTTTTTCATCACGATAACGCTAGACCTCACACATCTTTAGCCACTCAGCAAAAATTAAGAGAGCTTAGCTGGGTGGTGTTAATGCATCCGCCGTATAGTCCTGACCTTCCACCTTCAGATTTCTACCTGTTTCGGTCTCTTCAGAATTCTTTAGGCAGTGTCAGGTTATCATCACGAGAGGACTGCCAAAACCAATTGTCGCGGTATTTTGATCAGAAGCCCCAAAATTTCTATAGCAATGGGATCATGTCCCTACCTACAAGATGGCAAAAAGTTATCGAACAAAATGGTACCTACATACTTTAGTTAAATGTGAATAAACTATATTAAAAAATGTTGTGAATTTTCTTAAAAAATGTGAAGAAACTTTTTCCCCAACCTATTATTATATAGAAATAAAATAGTAAACAATGTTTACAATAAGTGAGCTGTTTAGGCTTACTATACTATTCGATATTGGACGGTAATGGGTAAATTGTAAAAAAAAATAATCTAAGACAAGTTTTTGAACAATAATTATATACGCATTTCCATTTTATATAAAAATTATGATTCTTACATCAGTAATTTCTTATAAAATGCTAGGAAAATGCTGTAAAATGCCCTTATGTTAAAAACAAGAAAGAAAGTAAAGAAAACCTCAATTTGTGTTAGTGTAATATTTTAAAACTCTGCATGGTAGTTTTTTTTCTAATGTTTAAAATAATTTCTGGTGCAATGTAATTAAGGTAAAATTTCTCTAATTTTTTAACTATCATCGATCATGTTCCGCAGAAACTTGTTACAACTTGATTGCGTACGGTGTGTGGGCTATCCTACGAAATCTATGTTAATTATTTTAAGTTTTTATAACATCATACAGGGTAGAAATATATACTAATTATTCGTTATTGTGTAGTAGGTGAGTTTTAATTTTAGTGAAATTTAAAATACTATGTAATGAAATTACAAATTTTACAGCGCCCCCCTAACCCACATCAACGCCCCCCATTTTTTCCTGGGCTCCTTAACGCCCCCCTCTAGGTTTCAAACGCCCCCCAGGGGGCGTTATCGCCCACTTTGAGAAAGACTGATCTAAGCAATAAAAAAACAATTCAATACGCACCTTAAACGCATTCACGAACGCCCCTTGCATTTCGTATAGTATATTGGAATGCTTTTGTTGTATTCGTCTTTGTTCAAAACATAATAATTATATGCGATCGATATCATTACTTATTTAAATTAGAACTGTCATCGAAAAAATAAAGAAATAGTATAATGAAAGATTTCCGAATTAAATGTCAAAACAAAATGAAGTTTGATGTTTGGGGAGATATACGACAAAGGGAAGATCTTCCACCGAGCAGGTGATATTGCTCGGTAGACCGACGGTCCGAATGTTGTTGTTCGGAACTTGTATATATGCAAGCTTATCTTGAAAATATCGTAAGCGAGATTCAGGCATCTGTCAAATATCCTGCGTTGTATGATGGCTACCCGCTACAGATGCACTAATTATTATGATCGAATTTCCATCATTACCACTATTTAGAATGACATTTTTCTACATGATCAAAATAGTGATACTTTTGTATATTCAGCATTTGTGTCAGCGGTTATTGCAAACAGAAACAAGTAAGATGGTGGTACAAACTTGAACGGGCTCATTGCTCGGACGCTTCAAAATTTTGTGACGCTCTTTTGAAAACCGGACCAAACTTTCTCCCGGGAAACTTTGTGATTATTTTAAATTTTCACTTTCGCTTCTCGCCCGTCGTCAATGAGTTTTCGACGTGACCGAGATTAAAATTGGGTACCCGGATGGAACTTTCAAAATAAAATAAAACTTCAGATCGAGTGAAAACATTAAGTTTTAAATGTTATTTTTAAGCTATTGCATAATTTCTATCGCGGGCTTTGAGCGCGGCGAACGAATCATGAAATTCCGTAACGAAAAAAACCTTACACCCCTCACTCCGCCTACCATGTAGCTCGCGTTCAACACATTCACACGTTGCGCTTGTGTAGTGTTTGTGAATAAGCGCGTAGGGTGACGTCACACACACTGCATGCGCATCATGAAAAGTCTGCCCATCTCTTTCTCGCGCGGTCTAGCTTATTAGTGTGAAGGGGACAGTTAAGGTTTTGCTTTTATTAATGTTTAATGTAGCGTGGTCTTGTTTTATTTTATTGTTTTAATATTAAATTATCATTGTCTAATTATAACTGCATAAGTTGATAAAAAATGCTATGCAATAGCTTTAATGCGGCAGTTCCCGAGTACCACACGTTTGTTTTTTTGTTTTATATGAAATGATTTGCACCAAACATGATAAAACTTGCAAGATAACTTCGTCCAGGTTTTGTTCGAAAGAATTTGGGCCAACTCCAGCTTATCTTTAATCCTGTAGCTGACAACAAACGCTAACTTTCTGCTAACACTTATTATAAGAGCTCTGTAATAAGTATGCCAGCCTTTCGAATTGCGAGCGAGAATTCTCGGCATCCGTCCGCTGGGCTACACGTAATATGGTTCGCGAAAATATTGTGAACGATTTCATGCAATACAGAGTCAAAAAGAAAAACTAACCAACCGTACCTGACTATGTGAAAGAATCTTTGATTAAAGGATATACCTTAGGCTAGGGACAAATAAAATAATGTTGTTTGAAACGGCACAAGGAATACCGTCCAACCCATGATGTTTTCCTGTAGAATGACAGTTTGCATGTTATTGTTCTAAATTGTTAAATTTCAAATTTTTTGTGTTTTCTTATATTGGTGTACGAGCTCACAGCCCACCCGGTGTTAAGGGGTTACTGGAGCCCATAAACATCTATGACGTAAATGCGCCACCCACCTTGAGATAAAACTTGTAAGGTCTCAAGTATAGTTACAACGGCTGCGCCACCCTTCAAACCGAAACACATTACTGCTTCACGGCAGAGATATATATTAGAGATATATCGCTATGTTTCTATCACTATACGATAGCGACAACTATAAAGTAAGGAACAAACAATGTGCTGAGACATTAATGCTATTCTTAAGACTCACAGTAATAAAATTACAATCCAATCCAAACGCCACATCCATGACGCTAGATTGACGACATATCAATTGCAATCATTTGTTTATCACATCAATATATCGTTTATAATATATTAATGACAACTCGTGGATAAACAATATTATCGACTAAAATTGTTAATTTTGATCATTATATAACTAAAGATGGAATGTGAACAACGAACATTTTCACTTTTTTTGTAAATTGAAGTTAGGAGTAGAATTTTGTGCTCCATTTTATGGTAACACTTTTTTCTTTTTTTTTTATTGGCCTTGTAGGCAGACGAGCATACGGCCCACCTGATGGTGAGTAGTTACCGTCGCCCATGGGCTTCAGCAATGCCAGGGGCAGAACCAAGCCGCTGCCTACTAATGTCTTGAGACTAAAAAAAAACATATTTGTAATACAGATGTATTCATCCAAGTTAATATATTTTTTTGTATATAGGCTTTAGCTTAATTAATGGATAGTCTATTGGCTAGACATTAGAGTCGTATATATTGCCAATTAACGTTCACCACACCTGTTAATTTTTTTTTTTTTCTTGTAGAGCTATTGCATGTTACCGTCCATATGAAATTCCGTTGACTAAGCAGAAGTATTAGGGACACACCCGTAAATATTTATTGTACGCCGTGAACAGCTCAACAAGATGGAATTAATCCTGTGCTAAGTTTGAGACGCGACTTCGCCATCTTCCAACGAGGAAGAATCGAACCTAGGTACATTTACACAAATATTAAAAAGGTAAAATAAAGATTTTGCCAGTTAAACTTTATTTTCAAGAGTATTAAAATAGTTTATGAATTAGATAATTGGTTTATCGAGTGAAAATACTTATTTGGGTTTAGCAATAAAGAGAATTTCAATTTATTTCGCATACCCCGTTGGTATACTACTTAGGAGACACCCTGACTTTGCTTTACAACCATACACGTCGAACTCGGTAAAGAGTTCGACGTGCAACCTAACCTAAACATCATCCCGCTGAGTTTCTCCCGGAATCTTCGCAACGGGTCGCGATTCCAATCAGGTAGTAGATTCATTCGCGAAGCAGCTGCTCTTTGGAGGTAGCTGTTAGCAAACCCCACCCTTTCTGGCTGAGCCCTTGCTCACCCACCTGTCCTGGTGAAACTTGAAGGGCCTTCGGGCCACCAGTAGTCTCTCAAACATAAAAAAACCCTGACTTTGTGTGGCATTATGAACCCGCAAAGATATGTAGCAACACACCACCTATTTTCACCATGAAACGATCATGTATTCCAGTTCAAAGTTTAGAACAGATTTAACACTAATTTTATTACATTTTTCGACCTTGTCTCTCGAAGCTGGTAGCGACATGCACATTTTAATTTAGTAAGCACTTTATGCCAGGTATCCCTTGTGATGGGCACAAGGGGATCCCCTATAGTGCAGCAATAAAAAAGTCACTACATCAAAACTGAAGTCATCAACCACAGAAGAGCTGGCGACGTAAATTCCCAAAACGATTGCAAGACGTAATCAATGTAACTTTATTGCATCTCAAAATATGAGGAGCTGACAATGTTAGAACTTACAATGTATTAAATTAATTCATTGCCTTTATTACAGGGGCTCTCAAAATTATTTTGTCTACTGCCCACTTTGAAAATAAATTATTTTTTAGCGCCCCCATTTTTCACCTATTAAAAAACCTCTAAAGCGAGAGCTCAGTCGGTGTCTAAGAGTCCTCCTAGATGAAATTACAAATCGCCTTCCAAGCCTCTACACAACACCCCTATTTTTTTTCTCTGGGTCTCTTACCGCCCCCCTTTAGGCCTGCAGCGCCCACAAAGGGGCGTCATCGCCCACTTTGGGAAAGGCTGCTTTATTAAATGTCATTTTATTTAAAAGGGTTCAAGGAAGGACAAAGAGAAAAAGAGTACGATGGTAAATCACACACATCTAGATCACAATTTAGCTAATTGTTTTTCGCAACCCCGTAGCTCGAATCACTCGGTCTCACACACAACTCATTTATAGATGGACGTCTAATTAAACCGTATAGATTAAAATTAATCCGACGGACAAACTTTTAGCTTAGATGTGCTAATGATTAGATTTGGCCAACAATATATAATCATGTGATCTTGTTTGAAGTTGGATATTATTGCAGAGTCTACATATTTATAGCTTTATGTTTATGAATGAAATTATTACACCTAGGTTCACAATATCATTATACAACTGTTTGAAAGATGCTGTCGTCTTTTACGGACTTGTGGAGTGGTTCCACATATTTATTTATTTAAAAAAGTAGTACCACATCACAAGCATTTAACATTGAAAATAACTTAAACTATTTAATTTATGGCCTGATGCATGTGACAATAATAGCGTACGTCAACAACATTGGTAATTCATCGGCTCGAAGATGGAATACAATTAAAAAAAAGGAATACCTAATGAAAACATATATTTCAGCTGTACAACACTACGACAAGATACTGTAGTACATCACTATGATCAGGTAGTCTAGCAGGACCTATGGACCTATGGACTAACTTTTCGCGGGGCATACCCCCATCCCGCCAAGCCTCGCCACAAGGATAGTCCTGCGCTGCTTGCATCAAGCGGATCCCCGCGAACCTCAATAGGTCATCGGTCCTTCTTGTGGGAGGCATACCCACGCTGCGTCTTCCGATACGCGGTTGCCACTCAAGAACATTTCGGTTCCAGCGGCCATTAAAAAATCCGAAATCATTTATCAACAACTAATTACCAAGTATGTATATTCAAGTCCTTCTATGCAAGTCCGTGAATTAAAAAAATAAATTATAGTTTAAAAGGATTACTAAAGGAGGACTTTTCAGGATATTATAAAAATAATCCGTCTACTCATATCTGTTCATAAAATATTTTTAACTACTAATACCATGCACCCAACGCTTTTTTTACAATAAAATCATTTTTTCTTACACTATTTTTAATTCAAATTTAGTAAAATTTATTTTAAATTTTTTAGTTGGATTTTCTATAAAAGCGTATTTTATTACTTTTTTTAAACTGTTATTTATTTTTCATTTTTTAGTTGAAATTCAATTTTTTTTATTTTTTTTTTAAGTTTTGAATTGTCATCGGTCCTAAATAAGTATACCAAATTTCGAGTTAATCCGACGTTTTGAAGGGGGTCAAAATTATATTGAAAGATTCCGTTACATACAAACATACATACGTCTGAAGCTAATAAAAGCGTATTATAAAAACCTACTCGTACAACAAACCGAAATAAAATAAATAATCTCAGAATAAACAAATCGACAAATAACATGAGCGTGGTAATAAATAATCGCTCTTATGACACTATTTGAAAAATTATAAACATTTCCAGCTCTTGAATTATATACCTATATATTCGGGCTACCGCCCAACGTAGAGCAATGCCATGCATAACTAAACAGCGGAAGTAACACGGGACATGTCGCATTTTCAATCGACTTCCGATCGAAATTGTACCGTTTTTCAGATACGTGAATTTATTCTCCTATTCGTTTCTACACAAAACGCGTGCAGCTGTAACATGCATGTTGATTGCAGAAAAATCAAGAAAACTATAAATCAAGAGGAAAAAAAACAATTCGTATCTAAAGTGAAATAGATGTTTTTTCTAACTGTCTCACAACTCGAAAAATCTGTCGCGTATCATTTCACAATTAAATATAAATGAATCTTAAGTAATCAGTCAAATGTAGTCAAATATTAATTATATATATTTTTTATTTTTGTTGTTAATGCACTGTCGATGCACCTATAATTGAGGTGACATCTGTACTTTTGTCAGTTTGTCAATGTTTTGTATTGATGATCGCTTTGTTGGTGCAACTTAATAAATAAATAAAAATAAACTCTTCATGCTTTTGACTGGTGTCCATTCTTATTGAGGTAAATAAACTAAACACCTTATTATCCTGCTTGTATTGTGAAGATTTTGGAGCCAAGAACAATTAATTATCATTCCAAGTCTTCAGATTTCTTTTAATATACACTACACTGACCGTAACATAGTACATGGTTGGGTCGCGAAAAATACGCAGAACCAATGCAAACCCACTTCACGACCTTATATTCGTATAGGGGACTGACAAAGAACTAAAAAAAGACTATCTTAATAGTAGTCTACTTTTAATAGTAATTTAATAGTCTAATAGACAACTATTAATATATTATCATTCAGAAGTAAGCAGTGGTCGTACGCTATCGGAATTCACTTAAATATACAACTAGACGATGACCGGTTTTTTTTGATAACGCCATCTGGGTTGTTGCCCTTAATTAAGAAAAATAGTATTATTATTCGCCAATAAATGTCGGGAAGAGTTGATTATTGAAAACACGAATAAAACAACATTTTTTGAAAATAAATCGTAGTTAGATCGATTTATCGCCCCCGAAATCCCCTGTATGGTATAATAATAAAGGTATAAAAGATGCCAGGTTCTATTTCTTGCTTTAACCGCATACCACGAATCATGGAAAATTCCCAAGCATTTATTTTGAAAAGGCGTCCTTAGGGAAAAAAATTAAAAAAATATATACTGCAAAAGAAATTATAGCATCAGCAATTTGAACAGAACCGCTACAGCAAAATGAAACGATGCAGCAAAAACGAAAGATACAATTTGGCTGCTTACTATAATAAAACACTAAAACATTATTTAAGCTTTGTTCCATAGTAACGAAGAGTAAATTTTATTTGTACGTTCAAAAGAGATTTCGATATTTTTATTTTTTAACAATGGTAGCAATCATGTTCGAATTGAAAAAAAAATGTGTCCAATACATTTAGGCTGAGTTGCTATCAAGGATTGCTTACTCGTGCGACTAAGCCGATCTGTAAAATTTAAGATGTAGGTAGTTCGGCCGTTTCTCTGGCATTGCTGATGAGCGCCGGTGATTACTGACCATCTGAAGGCTCACCGGTCTACTAAAGCTATTAAAGTTAGAATAGTACGATACTGGTGGTAGGACATCTTGTGAGTCCGCGCAGATAGGTACCACCACCCTGCCTATTTCTGCCGTGAAGCAGTAATGCTTTTCGGTTTGAAGGACGGGGCAGCCGTTGTAACTATACTTGAGACATTAGAACTTATATCTCAAGGTGGGTAGCGCATTTACGTTGTAGATGTTTATGGGCTCCAGTAACCACTTAACACCGGGTGGGCTGTGAGCTCGTCCACCCATCTAAGCAATAAATAAATAAAATATATATATATATATACACATAACACTAAAAGGTAATGAGGGAGTGACTGAAAATCAGCGCTGATCAACGCGGCTACTCCGGACAGCGACAGCTGAACTATTTCTAGAGAATTTTTATTTACTTTTAAATAATTAATTTACTTTAATCTTAATCTAAATCTTAAATCTATTTTTTTTTCGAATGAAAGGAAAGAAATGATTATATTTTCTAAATTTCTTTTCAAATTATTTCATTCTACTAAGGCGAATGGGTTTTTTTTCAGAACCACGCTTTAAAGTCAACTAAATGCCAAGTAGATTCCATGTGAATCGCTAAATAATTTTTTCATGTATCAACTTGAGCTACAGATACAGATTTAAAAAAATAATTTAATTTTTTTTAAGGGATTTTATGACCTGGTAACTGAGACCTTTAAGTCATGTCTTATTTTAATGTTTAATCATATTTTTATGAAAAATTATATTATGGAGTGAAATGAAATGAAGATGATTAATTTGAGACATTAATCAACTGGCATGAAATTAAATGAGATGATATGAGATGAAATATAATCTCAGTAAAATGGTGGTCATTTACTAAGATTTTTTCAGTGGACTTTTTGGAGGATCCCGAGAAGTTACGTCCAGCGGCTTTGTTTCATTTTCCCACATTTGTGCACTTTCACAGATATTAAGCAGTTAATAAACCACCATTATTACACATTTAAACCCGAAGAAACGCTAAATAGACAAAATAAAACAAATCACACAACTTCACTCATCGCGTTCCCGCCAAAACGTCCCAAAATAATTTAATAAAATGAATAAGCGACAGACTAATGAGCAGATGTGTACAGCAACAGATTATTTTATTTATCAACCGTCAATCAAATTATAAGGTAATTCATCAATTCCATAAAAAAAAGTTTTTTAATAAACCTTCGTCCACTTATAACAATAATACCTGAAAATAATTTTATAATTTACTAGTTTTACTAATTTATACCATATTCTAAGTATGTACACACGTAATTAGCCTTCATTCCCGCAAAGAACCAAAGGGAAATGGGGGTGACTGAAAATCAGCGCTGTTCGATTTATCAACCTCGAACAGCAATAGCTGAGAGCCACCTCCTTTTGCCTTTTTCTCTATTTTTTCTTTTCTATTATTTGTATTTCATTTTATTTTCTGTGATGTGAAAGGCAATAAATGATTTTTATTATTATTATTATAAAATAACAAGACTAACCAATCATATATGTAATCTCCGTTTTGTAACTAATATCATAAATGAGCGATACACTGTTAGGAGGAGGCTGCCCTTGCAATATGTTGCCCAAGTTATGGCGTAAATGATAACTATGTGTATTATTTCTGTTGACCATACGAGCTAGTAGGAAAAATAAATTGTACGAAATATTTTGTATCTTTTGTGTATAATTGATATCGTGTTCGAAATTACTCCTTTCTACTATATCTCAATGCCTTTAAAATCGACACGTAATTTTGAGCAACAGTTAGCGTCCTATGGAAGCCAGCTGTTAGCAACATCCTTATTGGCGCTACGTATTGGGGCATCCCACGTCCTGCTTTTTTTTTTATTGCTTAGATTGGTGGACGATCTCACAGCCCACCTGGTGTTAAGTGGTTACCGGAGCCCATAGACATCTACAATGTAAATGCGCCACCCACCTTGAGTTATAAGTTCTAAAGTCTCAGTATAGTTACAACGGCTGCCCCACCCTTCAGACCGAAACGCATTACTGCTTCACGACAGAAATAGGCAGGCTGGTGGTACCTACCCGCGCGGACTCACTAGAGGTCCTACCACCAGTAAGATCTGCTTCTTTGCCACCACTTATGAGGACCACCACTTTGTCCATAAAGGCAATCGTGCAATCCAAGATAATTTGTGTTTCGATCTCATACTTAAAAATTTATCCTAGACAGCTCACCGTAGCACTCACTTTATGAAGAATGTGGATGAAGAATTTAAAACGTGAATTCTGCAGTCATAATCCATAACTTATCGGAAAATTTGAATCTTGGAGATACGCTCGACTATCTCCCGATTAGACCGTTAAAAAACACCAATCTAAAGGTAAAATTGTGGCGACAATAATAAGTTGTTTGTCTTTAAAAAATGTTCCTTCAACATTCAAATTGCGTACTTGAGTCAGTTTTTTTACTTTTATTTAATCTCACGTTTATGTATTGTCACTAAATTAATTCCGTCAATTCGAATACTTCACAGCTTCCGTGCTCACACGGGCGACTAAGGTGTTAGTCGGTATTTCAATATTTTTCTAACTATCGTACCTATCTATATTTCTTTGAGAATATTTCTGGACATTTACAAAACAACAGCAATAATGACAATAGAATCGTAGGAATAAACTATCAAAAAGTCATATTTATGTCTACGTCTCGCGAAAACTGAAGGAAATACCATATTCAAATTATAACTTAATAAATTATTGATATAGCACCAACATCTAAAGGTAGTTTTCGAATAACCACTATACTAATTAAGCCGAAACGTTTATCTGTTTCAGGACGGTACTAGCACGTGCGTGCTTACAGCGTGCCCCGTGCAAAACTAAGTAACAAATCTACACACGTTCCATTTTAGCAAATAAACAATTGAAATCATTCGTAATTCCATAAGCCTGGTCGAGCGGCGCGATACGTGACGTAGACATCCGTGAGGAGACTAGCGCGGAGCTACTTCACTTGAGACGTAATGTGTTACGACGCGTCCACAGTGTCGGTACTTGTGTGTAGGAAAGAAGAAGGGTCGTCGGGTCCCCTTGCAGGGGCACGGAACGGGCCTCGGGGAAACCCGTCTGCCCGGGCTGAATCTCCCTGTCTATTGAGACAGGGGTGATGCGCTGCTGGATGATGTATCAGGCAGGCTTGGGTGATGGATGGGATCGACATCTTTCTTCACTCTTCTCTTCACTTCACTTCTATTTTCTTTCTTCCTTCGTCTTTTTCTCTCTATTTTTGTTTTACCGCATAAATAGGGGCGTCGAAAGAAGAGGCAGTCGTCGAACCCGTCGCTCGAAGGGCTCCAAGAGTAAATTATCCTATAGACACAACCCACTGAGTTTCTCGCCGGATTTTCTCAGTGGGTCGCGTTTCCAATCCGGCGGTAGATTCTGCGAAGCACTGCTCTTGCTAAGTCCAGTGTTAGCAACACTGCCAGTTTGAGCCCCGTGAGCTCATCTACACGTCAAGGCGAAGCTGAAATAGCCTCTCAAGGCTAACAGCATAAGTAGGAAGAAAAAAGAGGCAGTCGCGTATGCTTATCGATTTGTGAACTCGTCAATACATGCATCCACGGTCATTGAACTACAGGAAACATTGAAATATATAGACTGTAATCTTGACTTTTCATTATATTAATTACTCGTATATAGATGTCTAAACTACTAAAACAACTAGGGATTGCATTAATAATGATTTAGAGTCAATGCGTTGCGAATGATCACCGCGTGTCACCGCTGTCAATAAGAGAATAGAATGACTTGACGTTCGCACGCCATGACAAACGCCAAACGACAAACTCAGCTTAGGGCTACCTGCTCTTAATTAAAATTACCATTCAGTCGAATACAAGACGATTAATCGTAATTCAAATAATATAATAAATTAGATAGATCCCTTTAAATTGACTGATATTCATTATGTAAAAATATCGCGCGCCGTTATACATAATATGTATATTCTAGTTACATAAGTGGACGAACTCACAGCCCCCTGGTGTTCTGTTTACCAGACCCGTGGATATTAGTAACGAAACTACCACCATGTACCTTGAGACATGAGTTCAAATTCTCAAGTTTATCGCCCAACAATAGTCCCACTCTTCAAACTGACACGCGATATTGTTCCACTGTAGAAATATGTAGAGCGTTGGTATTCATTGGCAATTCGTTTCATACATTTCAGCCGAGTCAAGCTGCTTCATATCGTAAACAAAACTATTAAGTACTTTAGCAAGAAAGTTTCTAAAAGAATTTTTATGAAATGTTCTTGTTCCTGGAAGTAGTTCACCGACGTTCATATGAACATGCCCTAAAGGATTCCCGAGAGTGCTCTCAGCGAAACAATGGCGAAAGAAAAGCAATAATTCCAGCAACTGACGTCCCCCCGAGAACAATATCTGAGAAATTTGACAGACGGCCCGATTATGAGCAGACACGTGTACTAGGCACAGTTTTAATCCAACTGGGTATTTGCTCGGAGCAAACAAGAAACAGAGCTGCAAGAATCATAATCATTAATGACAAAATCGTGTGTATTTTCCTTATATTGTTAAATGGGTGGACGAGCTCACGACCCTACCCGGTGTTATGTGGATGCCGGAGCCCATAGACATCTACAGCGTAAATGTCGCCACTCACCTTGACATATAAGCTCTAAGGTCTCAAATATAGTTAAAACGGCTGCCCCATCCTTCAAACCGAAAAGCATTACTGCTTCACGGCAGAAATAGGCAGGGCGGTGGTACCTATCTGTGCGGGCTCACAAGACGTCCTACCACCAGTAATTACGCAATTTATAATTTTTCGGGTTTGGTTTTTGTTACACGATGTTATTTCTTCACCGTGGAAGTCAATCGTGAAAATTTGTTAAGTATGTATTTCATTAGAAAAATTGGTACCCGCCTGGGATTCGAACACCGGTGCATCGCTCGACACGAATACACCGCTCGTATTATCATTTAGGCCACGACGACTTCATGTAAGTTAGGATTAAATTAAAAACATAGTCAAAACTTTTTACTGCCTATTTCTGCCGTGAAACAGTAACGCATTTCGGTTTGAATAGTTGGGCAGTCGTGGTACTACCAAACTGAGGCTTAAGACTCATGACTCAAGATGAGTGGAGGCTTTTACGTTGTGTATGTCTATGGGCTTATGTACCCATCTAACACCAGGGGGGCCATGAGCTCTTCTACCCATCTAAATAGACAATAACAAGTACCCAGTATCGAATCTAATATCTCTCGCAAGTGGCAAGTTTTTTTACTTTACATACAGGCTACAAACTTTCAATCACAATTAAGTCTATTCTCGCAAACAAATTCAAACTTCAGTAAACCCAAATTCAACTTCATTATTTCAAACAACATTTCCAACTATTCCTTAACCAAATGAAAAGTTTTTCCAACAAATAAATCACGTTTTGATATTTTCCGCCATTTTCATCAATATACTTCGCAATAGATTCGCCAGAGCCGGATAGTTTTGTCCCAATAGCGGCGCACGGAGCTGAGGTACGCAGACCTAAAATTGCAAACACAACTTTATGTTTATACCAATAGAGTTTTGATTCGTAAAAACGTGAAACTAGTAAAAAAATCAATCTGTAAATTACTTTTATATTAGTTTGAAGTATGTATGAAATTAAGAGGTTTATTTTTCAAAATAAAACACCGGTTCGGCAGTCATCGTGCCTCAAATATCTCAGACGATGGACTAACAATACCATGTCGATCCAACTGATTCGATTGTGACAACTGCACCCCACGGTATACCTAACTGCATCAATCGGAAACGGTTAAGGGGTAAAAGGTTAAGTTCAGTAACAGAGAAAATTGAACCTTATATTTTCAGGGAAGAGGTGATAGGTGTGATCGAATAAAGTTCCTATCTAGCTGATGCGGAGAGTGAAAAGCACTCGCCCTTATGCTTTGCCATATGCTCCAGCAAGGTCGTGCGTAAAATTGACATCTTATCTAAGCATTAGTTAGTACTCCAACTGAAGTATGAACGAAATAAACGTAATTCACTCACAACAGCCAAAACCACGACGAGCACTGGTATAATCAAATTAACCAACAACGTCAGGACAGCACGGAGCAGCCACCACAGACCAATCACCACCAGGAAACTGGCCAACATCACCTGTATAAAGGAGCAATTTACTTATCTTCTTCAATTGAACTATTGCTACTCTCACCACCCTTCATATCTCATTCACGAAGCAGCTATTCTTCATTTGTTAGATTTCCTTTGGAGGCGCTCGAGCAGCTGTTAGTCAATCCCATTCCTCCTTTTTTTTTCGGGCCGAGGTACGAACCTCCTATGAGGTCCGCGTGCCTGTGGGACTGGTCCGCGACTGCGAACCGCGGGCCCAAGGATGTTTTAGGGCCCTACCGCACTAAACGACCCCCCTGCACTGTTACACCCGACGTCCGATCTCCATCCGGGGTCACAACCCAGTCAGAGTAAAATCCTATTCCTCCTGGCCTAGGCTTTGCTCGCTCACCTGCCCTGGTGAAACTATAAAGGCCAGGCCTACGCGCCACCAGTAATCCTTCATTTAAAAAACCCCTTCATACCATTAATGTACACGCACCTGCGCCTCCTCGTGTTCAATTAGCCACGCCTTAAAGAAATTAACCGTGCCACAGTCATTCCGTTCTGACGAAGACAACGGAGGCATGCTGAACTGAAAAACAGAACTGAATTTATTTGTAGCACACAATAACCACGACACATTAAGCTACCAGATTTTGAAAAAATATAGTCCATCCGGCATTGTGATGGATAGAGAAACGCTCAATGTACTCTCATCAAGTGTAAAGCAACTACATATATCAGACTTCGAATAAAATTTTCTAACAAAATACGCAACTTATGTGTGTACAGAAACTTTTTTCAAAGTGATGGATTTGTTTGAGATGGTAATCAATCGTATAACAAAATGAAACCAGCAAGATCTATCAATTAGCAAATTACTTATGATAGAATACAGAGTTTTTTTGGTCTTCGAGACACGTACATAATTCAAACTACTTTTATGGTTTAATTGTATGTGACCACGAAAATCATTCACGTCATTGAACACGTCGTAAATGATAAAGGCGAGATTAAAATAAAGGGTAGTTTTACGCGTAGGATTTACTAGCTCGCCTACTTCTGCCACGAAACACTTTTACGTGCCGGTTCGAAGTTTTTTTATTATTTTTTACTACCTAATCTGAGAGCCTTGAGAGGCTATTTCAGCGTAACCTTAACTAGTCGGTGAGCTCACGGTGAGCTCAAAGCTGACGCCGTTGCTAACACGAACCCTAGCAAGAGCCGTGCTTCGCAGAATCTACCACCGGATCGGAAACGCGACCCACTGAGAAGATCCGGCGAGAAACTCAGCGGGCTGTGTCCGAGGATTGAGGTTCGAAGAATGGAACAGCCAAAACTCAATTAAGGCGTCCCTCTCTAGACGCCACTGAACAGCACGTTGACTCCAAGCTCGTTCACAAATCAGTTATTAGCTACAAACGCAAAACTTTAAATAAATAAAAAACTTCACATCTGAAGTCTCCGATATTGACATTCTCTTGTCGTTAGTAGCATCACGTAGCTGTGATCTTATCTTTTTTTTTATTTGTTTGGGATGGTATGGACATGTGATGAGACGAAATGAAAATGAGGTTGGTAAGAAAATGTTAACTATTAATGTGGAAGGATATAGAGGAAGAGGTAGACCTAAGAAGAAATGGATGAATTGCGTGATAGACGATATAAGTAAGAGGGGAGTGAGCGAAGAAATGGTATATGATAGAAGAGTATGGAAGGAGAAAACATGTTGCGCCGACCCCAGGTAACTGGGGGAAGGGCAGGATAATGATGATGATGATGATGACTTCAATCTGCTCGTGCATTCTAATAAAGAGAAGGCCAATCAACTAACGCTATGCCCCAGCAGACTCCTGGACCACCGGCAACGGTCAGTCTGCATATCCGAAGCTATTTCATCGATCGCCCTGGTAGCGTAATATAGCGAAGTATATAATGATCTACGTCGCAGCTGTCTTTCTGTATAATCAGTTTTAATGTTGTTAGAACAAAAATACTTTTCACGTTCAAGGTTAAGATTGTCTCCTGTATTACGGGTATCAGAAACACATACGTTACAAGAGCCCAAACTATGCTAGGAATGAAATACTGAAGATACCATCTTTAAATGTACTGTTAAGAGGTGGATGGCGTCAGTATTTTTAAAAAACACAAATCCTTTACTACAACTTTTTTTTTGGTGTTAAGTGGCTACTGGAGCCCATTAACATATACGCCGTAAATGCGCCACCCACCATGAGATATAAGTTCTAAGGTCTCAGTATAGTTACAACGGCTACCCCACCCTTCGAACCGAAATGCATTACTGCTTCACGGCGGAATAACCTACCCGTGCGGACTCACAAGAGGTTCTACCACCAGTAATTACGCAAATTATAATTTTGCGGGTTTAATTTTTATTACACTATGCTATTCCTTCACCGTGGAAGTCAATCGTGAACATTTAGTGAGTACGTATTTCATTAGAAAAATTGGTATCCGCCTGGGATTCGAAAACCGGTGCATCGCTCAACACGAATGCACCGGACGTCTTATCCCTTAGGCCACGACGAGAAATATATAATACTAGCGACCAACCCTCGCTTCGTTTCGGAAACATTAAATTTTATTATTGATAGCTGAGTCCTGCGATGCTACCCGCGGTTATTGTCCTACCGCGGGTGAAGCCGCGGGGCAAAGCTAGTCTAAAAAAGTCTAAGTAGCCTAAGTTACTCCTTATATCATCAGCTACCTATCAGTGAAAGTCCCGTCAAAATCGGTCCAGCCGTTCCAGAGATTAGCCGAAACAAACAGACAGACAGACAAAAATTTTAAATAATGTTATAATGGTGTATGTACCGCAATGATTTTTTATACAACAGATATGTTATCTTCATAATAACTGACTCTTCAAATCTGATCGCGCCATATATATCTATATATGGCGCGATCAGATCTACATACCTACCGATATAGTGCACATACATGTTGACAAGTAGCATTAATGAAAAGTACAAAAGATGGGATGAGCNACAAAAATTTTAAATAATGTTATAATGGTGTATGTACCGCAATGATTTTTTATACAACAGATATGTTATCTTCATAATAACTGACTCTTCAAATCTGATCGCGCCATATATATCTATATATGGCGCGATCAGATCTACATACCTACCGATATAGTGCACATACATGTTGACAAGTAGCATTAATGAAAAGTACAAAAGATGGGATGAGCGCGTGAATAAAAAAGATCGACGATTGCACTTGTTATATTATTATTATTGTATTTGTTTAGACGCGACTAAAGACGAAACGTCCCAATTGGCCGGTTTTCGAGTCTTCACTTTACGTGCGCTTGAAACATATCTGCTTCTTTTTACATAATATAAAATATCATTGATGTACCGTATATAGATTCATATGCATGAGTAAAAAGAGGCTATTTCAATATTACAAACAAACTCCAATTTTATTTATATGTATAGATATAAGTTAATCAATAAAGTGGAAAAACATCTTAAGATTGAAGCTCATGGGTGATGGTGGTCACGATCCTCAGACATGAGGAACACGATTCGAGGAGGAGGATAGATATAAGTTAATATATGTAGTTATTTCGATATAAAAATTGCACAAAATCTCCGCTCCTCTTTAGTGGACAGGGAGTTGCGAACTATGTAGTTTAAAAGTATTGTAATAACTAATTTACAAACATTAATAATATTGTCATATTTGACTTATGCTACAACAACTTACGAGTCAACGGTGAAGGCATTTCCGAGTTATATGTTCCATTTTTTTTCACTAAAATTTTATTGTTTTTAACAACACTAGTATTTAAATTGACATTGACTGACACTTTATGTCAAAACTCTTTTTTTTTTTTTGAAGATAGTTTGAACGGTGAACTCCTTACTAAACTTTATGTTCGTGCACATCAGATGTGAGAAAAAAAAACCAGAAATACCCAGTCTCCTAAACAAAGCCCGCAATATACAAATTAAATATACAACAGGCCCAAGGCACTTTAAAATTTTGATACTTACATTGAATATGGAACACAATATAAATGTAAGCAAAGTAATAAGAGATTCTCCCTGAATTTCATGCAAAATCTCATCACGACGAATCGCAGCTACAGCAGTGTAATGTGACCATGATATCTTTCGTTTACAATATTTTCCATTCCAAAATAAAGTCCGTAGTCAACATTTTCAACAATAAATAACAATGTAATCATATTCCTAATAAATCTAAAATAGCAACTGCAAACGTTATCAATAATTAACTTGTACTATTTTATTTTTGTTTACTGATACACTTATTGCTTGAACTATCTACAAGACTGAACGAAAGAACCAAACCTTCATTTCATATTTGTTTTGTTGCAATCAATTCAAGATCAATTAACAGTCCACAAGTGGAGACAGCTTGTAAGGGCCCTAGGACAACAACAAACTTAACAACAACGACATAAGGATACGCATGCTTTTTTCAGTGACCTACGTTAGGCACTTTACAAGCCAAACGTTTTCAAAACACACGCCGATTCCAACGATCACGCTTCGTCTAAAAAGCATTTAATTAATTTCAAAGTTATTTCTATATCATCGACTTTGTAATTAAATTGCGACAGATAAAACTACTTCTCTTCAAAATGAAACTGAAAATTTTCCTTTTGATCCTATTGAGTATTTCTTTATCGAAAGCTTACGAGTACGGTGACCAAACAAAAAAATACAATTTAATAAATACACAGCGTATTAATTTAAAGAATCAGTTGACATTAATAGGATTAATTAATAAACGCAGAAATATGTTATTATTAAATTATGAAATAAATTGTTATTTCTGAATTATAATTTAATTTCATTTTATTGTTGATGACGTGTTGTAGGCGTTATTGGTGTAAAATAACCAAGCAAGCAACTATCACCTCACAATATGCTCTTCATGTCAACAGGACTGATTGTTATTTCAAAAGGAATTTGTATTATTCACATTATGTTTCATTTAAACAAGCTTGTTTTGATTCACTTGAAACTTCATTTCCGATAGAATATCTCATTTGTTTAAATTATGATTGTCGCCCTACACTTCCCGGTGATAAATTAAACCTTAGCGTGGTCATGACATCTGGTGCGTCCGTTCCATTTTTTTCAGGGGTCGTTTTGAAAGCCTTCCTTATTCCGAGAAGAATTTTATGTATCAACTCCTTCACGAATTTAGTTCTACTCTAATTTAAAAATAGAAAATACTGTAATTATTTAGGTTTGGTTGGATTACAGAAAAAATAAGGCCATTTACATATGTAATTGTTCGGAATTGTTATTGTTAGCGGATCAACGTCGCGTCATACATTGATGGCTGTGATTGGCCAGCGATGACGTGATATCGCACGAACCAATGAGAAATCAGCGAACGCAACAGTGGCACCTGTGGCTAAATGCACAAACCGTGCAAGCTAAAAAAGAAAAAAAAAAAAAAAAACCGTGGCACCAATTGTCAAATTTTTATACACGAAGAAAAAAGATGGACGCGCATGTCAATCTACTTAAATTTTTACAATAATTAAAAACAAAATAATTAGTATTTGAAGAAGTAAACGCATTTATTCATGTTCCTGGCCACCTCAAGATACGTATAAGAAATAGACGCAACAAAATATATACATAACAGATACATTAATTTAAGGGCACTATTTCAGGAGCAGTCGATAGCTCTAAATCACGGGTCGACCAAATAAATCAACACAGTGTGTCACTAGCGACCAATATGGCAACCCCAGGCGTCACTATTAATCAACTTGTACAATATTAAATTCATGATTATAAATTCTCTAACTGAACTCTTCGAAATTGGTACTCAAGTATTACAGAATATTTAACCGCTTTTAAATTAAATAAGTTTTGTTTTATTTAAGAATTAATAACATAGAGTAGGGTAGGTCCCAAAAAAAGGGAAAAATGAGAGAAGATATAAAACGGTGTTTTGAAACAATTTGAGCCGATGTTAGTCCCTGATTATTACTATTATTCTAATATAACTACAACGCATGTTGAATCCATTATTAAAATAAAAGGCGCGGGGTGGAACTTTGAATGATACCCTAAATAGGCAGGAATCCTATTCAAGAATCCGTCTATTTCTGTCGTGAAGCAGTAATGCGTTTCGGTTTGAAGGGTGGGGCAGCCGTTGTACTGTAGAACTAAGACTTAGAACTCATGTATCAAGTTTGATGGCAGCATTTGCATTGTTGATGTCTATGCACTCCGGTAGCCACTTAACATCAGGCCGGCAACGAGCTCGTCCACCCATGGAAGGAATAGAAGTAAACCTAACACAGAAATATCTAAAGCGAACTAATATTTCTTTTTTAGTTTATAAAATCCACTTTTTAGTTAGTTTAATATTTAGTGGTGATGGTGATGATTGTCACATAATCAAGGGGACAACTCAGTTTACACAAACGTCACAATGAAGAGCTTTTAAAAAGATAACTTTCACGAAAGCGCAAAGAAAATGGACGTTTATTCATAAGCATTACGAAGTGTATTTTTTCTCTGCGAATGTCACGCTCGCTTATCTCTTGCCCAGTAAATTTGTTCGCTTTTTAGACGATCTCTCTCTACACAATAGTGTTGAACTTGATACTAGCTGATTTTATGCGTATATCCGAAAGATTATATTTTAACGTGCAAGTTCTTTTCAATCAGCATGGCCTATAATAGCACCAGCTTAACGCTTACTTTTGCCGGAAATTATTTACCCGATCCTGTGGACCGAATGGTAAACAGTCGATTTCGCCCTAAACACGTCACTACGGAACCTGCCGATCCATTAACGGTGCTTTTAGGCAGGTACCTCAAGCACCATCACCGTCACCACCGAACCCGTTGCTTGCGACGAAGTGTTCGGCTAGTAAATTAACCCATAGACACAGCCCACTGAGTTTCTCGCCGGATCTTCTCAGTGGGTCGCGTTTCCGATCCTGTGGTAGATTCTGCAAATCACTGCTCTTGCTAGGGCCAATGTTAGCAACGCCTCCTTGAGTATGAGAGCTGACCTAGACGCTATGGTGAAGCTGAAATAGCCTCTCAAGGCTATCAGCATAGGTAGGGAAGAAAAGCCTTCTTTTGTATCGTAAAAGAGGCTCTACGAAAAACGGGTCGCTGCTATCTTTAATCGCCCCGTTAGTCTATTTACATCATTAACTACTATAAAATGAACTGTTAATTGATCTGTCTTCGAAGGCAACTAAAAAAAATAACCGATCCTATCACTTACTAGAACACGAGTGAATCAAACTCGATATATCTCCGTAGTTCTAGTGTTCAATAAACTAAAAAGGATTTCACTGCCGTACAGCTATAACCACTCCAATAAAATAACAAATCGCCATCCTCAAACCGAGTGTTACAAGTCTTTGCACTTACAAAAATGCGGACATCCGATGTAATTTTTCAGATACAGTAACGCGGTAACGTCCCTATTACGAGATTAATATTTTCAGAGTTGCCACGAGTCGCTTGTTGCGATTAAAGAGAACATTTCTGCGGTATTTTACTTTCAAGTAACAGTGGGAAAAAAAGAAGTTAAACCAAAAAAAAAACAAATTCTTAAATTTTGTTGTACGATTTACACAGTCTTACGTTCTCGTATAAAATATCAAATAACCGTTATTCTGATCCCATTAAGAGTCATATCTTCACTTTCAGAATCTGGTCCCTCGTTTGTTGGGGGTGGCCGGCGCGTTAAGCCGGCTCCTTCCCAACGTCGGGGGGCCTGACCAGGTGACGCGCCGTCTCTATACAGGGGTGGTGCGGTCAATGGCCCTATACGGGGCGCCCGTGCGGGGCCAGTCCCTGGCCGTGGGGGTAGCGAACTGCTGCAACGGCCGCAACGCACCATTACGGTCAGGGTCATCCGTGGTTATCGCACCATCTCTTTCTAGGCGGCGTGTGTACTGGCTGGGACGCCACCTTGGGTCATGGAGGCGGAGGCGCTCGCTGCTGACTATCAGTGGCGGGCTGACCTTTGTGTCCGGGGCGTGGCACGTCCCAGTCCCAGTGTGGTCAGAGCGCGGAGGGCTCAATCTCGGCGGTTCGTGCTGGAGTCATGGTCCAGACGGCTGGCCGATCCTTCGGCTGGTCGTAGGATCGTCGAGGCGATTCGCCCGGTTCTTGTGAATTGGGTGAATCGTGACAGAGGACGCCTCACTTTCCGGCTCACGCAGGTGCTCACTGGGCATGGTTGCTTCGGTGAGTTCCTGCACCGGATCGGAGCCGAGCCGACGGTAGAGAGCCACCATTGTGGTTGCGACTTGGACACGGCGGAGCACACGCTCGTTGCCTGCCCCGCATGGGAGGGGTGGCGCCGTGTCCTCGTCGCAAAAACAGGAAACGACTTGTCGTTGCCAAGTGTTGTGGCATCGATGCTCGGTGACGACGAGTCGTGGAAGGCGATGCTTGACTTCTGCGAGTGCACCATCTCGCAGAAGGAGGCGGCGGGGTGCGTGAGAGACGCACAGGCCCGCCGCCGTCGAGCGGGGGCCAGGGAGGCGGATTTCGCCCAAGCCCTGGCCCTCTAAGTGTTTCGGGTCTCCCTCACATGTCGGCCAGGGGACCGGCGAAGGGGGCCTAAGAAGACGACGCGCAAGCTGCTCTGCACGCGTTTTATGCAAGAGCATCCGAGTGATGAAAGGCCGGTCATCCTCGACCCACGCTGGTTCTGACCCAGCGGGGTATTCCGTAGGATAGACCATTCGCCATCTGGGCGGGCTTCGGATAGCCTGCCGACCGACAGCAGTGGTCTTGGCGCCGACGACTGCCAGTCCGGCGTCCCGAGGGGGAGGGTGATGGAAGAGATGTGCTCCGCACTAAACGCTTCACCTTTCCCCCTTTGCCTTTTCATGAGTTCTGTCTCATGCGAGGTTTGGATGCTGGTTGTTGAGCGACAGGAGGCTTTAGTTGGTTCAACTCCGACATGCCCCGCCCTCCATGCCCAGTGGAGGGCGGAAGTCCGGCGATTTCCTCCAGACAAAGTCATATCTTGAGGTTAGCGTCATCATTCACGACGTTTTGGACTTTAAGTGCCTTGATTAGAAAAATGCTTTCTCGTGTGGTCATTCTTTCCCCGGTATTTGGCATCCTTTTGTATATATTGCAATTAATGTATGAAGCGACTCAAGGTATTGCCTTGAATGCAAAGATAATCTACAAATATAATATAATATATGTCTTGAAGCAAACCACATCCCAGCGTGCTCCTTATCCTGCATGTAATCTACATATCCCTAAGGATAACTATTTGCTTCTGGTCGTAGAGTGACCATGATTCTTGATGGTTAAAAAAACAAAAAAAAACACGTGTGGCACTCGGGGACTGTCGCTGTAATATTGTATAGCATTTTTATCAACTTTTGCTATTACAATCAGAAAATAATAATTTAATATTAAAACAATAATAAAATAAGACCGCGCTACATTTATAAACATTAGCAAAAGCAAAAAACTAACTGTCCCCTTCACACTCATAAGCTAGACCGCGCGAGAGAGAGATGGCCAGAGTTTTCATGATGCGCATGCAATGCAACGTCACGCCGCGCGCTTATTCACAAACACTACACAAGCGCAACGTGCGAATGTGTTGAACGCGAGCTACATGGTAGGCGGAGTGGGGGGTGTTAGGTTTTATATTCGTTACGGAATTTCTTGATTCGGTCGCCGCGCTCAAAGCCTGCGATAAAAGCTATGCATCAGCTTAATAAACCTATTATAGCTCACTAAACATTGTCATAGTCTATCAAATAAATTCTAGTAACCCCCATCATTAGTTAATGGATTCAAAACATTCCCGAGCCTTCCAAAAAGTCGAAAAACAACTAGGTATAGCATAATGTTTCAACTCAATCAATCACGAACAAACAAACACAAAAACAAGAATTCAGCGAAATTGGATTGAAAATATCTTGTTATCTCTTTGGTTCTCTCACGCGATCCGATACCTAGCGGTTTGTTTATTTCTGCTGCAAAAGTATGCTCATATAAATAAATTTAAAAATATAATATATGACTTAGTATCTATATCAGTTGCTAGTTTAATCCAAGTGAATCCTAGTTTTTTTTTTTTTTGTTGCGTCTTAGAGTGGACGATCTCACAGCCCACCTGGTGTTAAGTAATTATCGGAACCCATAAATATCTGCAATGTAAAGTCGCTACCCACCTTGAGATGTGAGTTCTAAGGTCTCAGTATAGTTAGAAAGACAGAAATAGGCAGGGTGGTAGTACCTACCCGTGCGGACTCACAAGAGGCCCTACCACCAGTAATAACCCAAATTATAATTTTTCGGGTTTGATTTTTGTTACACGATGTTATTCCTTCACCGTGGAAGTCAATCGTGAACATTTGTTAAGTACGTATTTCATTACAAAAATTGGTACCCGCCTACGGAATTCCAACTCCGTTGCATCGCTCGACACGAATGCACCGGACGTCTTATCCTTTAGGCCACGACGACTTCAAGCGTTTGGGAACAGATGACCGTGTGTGATTTGTACCCAATTATTTTGTTTCTGTATTCATTCCGATGCAATCAAGATATGGACTATTAGTTCGATCTAAACTTTGTTTAGCAAATTAATAGGCTAACATTTTCATTACTATGTTTTGAAAGTGTAATCTATATATTAATACGTGATGCAAAAACTTTGTACCCCTTTTTACGAAAATTGCGCGGACGGAGGAGTATGAAATTTCCCACACTTATAGACAATATAGAGAAGAAGTGCAGAATGCTAATATTTTTTTTTAAATTATGGATTAAAAATACATTAAATCAATAAAGAAAACATTACACATACTACCATGTATTTGACACACACACGCATGCATACTATTTGACTATTGTCAAACTTTTCTTATCGCTTATAGTCTGTGGTCAAATCAAATTGGGAATAGATTAAATAATGTTTGTCTTTATTATGTAATATATTTTGTTTAAGTGTATTAATCTGTGATTATACAAGTACGACTATAATAAATAGTCTTTGACTGTTTGACAATATAATTATAATAGTGTACAAACTTAGGTATAATTTCAATTAATTAAAGTCGAATTTCGACTACTGTGGGATCACTAGTTCGTTCTAAATACGTGGTTACACTATATTAGGTCAGTGAATTTATTACGTTTAGCAAGCATTGTGGACAGGGTCAGTCCCCAGAGAGTGGTCCAATTGCTACTTCCGAGCAGTCGGCCAGTTAACGCGGCTTCAACGAGGACAGGAAATGTACATTCGTTTAACAGAAATAAAATGTATGGAATCGTGTTCCCTATAGATAACAAGTAACACAATGATTTTATACGCAATGTCGAGTTTTGCGATCTTAATTTGACATATAATGGCAATAGGAGGTGAACCTATTTCTGCCGTGGATCAATCATTACTGGTGATAGGACCTCTTGTGAGTCCGCACGGGTGGGTATCACCGCCCTGCCTATTTCTGCCGTGAAGCAGTTATGCGTTTCGGTTTGAAGGGCGGGGCAGCCGTTGTAACTGTACATGAGACCTTAGAACTTATATCTCAAGGTGTGTGGCGCATTTACGTTGCAGATGTCTATGGGCTCCAGTAACCACTTCACACCAGGTAAGCTGTGAGCTCATCCACCCATCTAAGCAATAAAACAAAAAAGGTTTCGATCTCAATGGTGAGCTAGCGATATTTTTATTTTCAAAATATTTCAAATTTCCTGCTTGTGTGGGCTTATAATACGCCTTACCTTATCTTTAAATGACGGTTGTAGACCTCAGTACGCTGGTAGTATGCTCAGAGAACTCCGCTGCCCATTCTTCCATGAATCTCTTAGGTACCTTTCACGCTTTTCAAAATGCTTACCCTGAGTCAAGTTTATGGGTAGGCAGCGACTTGACTGTGCCCCTGCCATTGCTGACGTCCATAAGTGACGGTAACCAGTTACCATCAAATGGACCTACCGTGCCTACAAAGGCAATAAAAAAGAAGGGCTTGAAGGTTTTCTAAAGAATTGTATTTCTCGTAAGTTTGGACCTTATGCGTCCTATTCATCCGGTTGTTACGAAACTTGGTACAGTCATAGATGGAGCTCTGGGCAAGGTTTCTGTCATCAACGTATGAAGAGTAGCGCACAAGTACCTTCTAGAAATTTCTAGCTTTCGTCCAATCAGAGCGGAATAGTATTTAATGAAATTGTAATCGCAGGGTTATTCATTAATTAACTAAGATTAATGTCCGAACGAAGATAAGGTACGGAGCGCAGAGCCTGCATAACTAATGAATACGTGCGAGATTCAAGAGTCGCAAGCTTGTTGTTTACTCTAGTGTCGGAAACAGACGTAAATAACACGAGTAATCAATAATGTAAGCAATCCTGACACCCAAATAATTAGTAGATGTAGTAATTACAGCTGATAGGACCTTTTGTGAGTTTACTGGTGGTAGGACCTCTTGTGAGTCAGCACGGGTAGGTACAACCACCCTGCCTATTTATACCGTGAAGCAGTCATACGTTTCAGTTTGAAGGGTGGGGCAGCCGTTGTAGCTATACTGAGACCTTAGAGCTTATTTTACTCACGAGCTCACGAGGTTACGGCTCAGCTGGTGTAAAGTGGTTACCGGAGCCCATAGACATCTACAACGTAAATGCCGCCACCCACCTTAAGATAAGAGTTCTAAGGTCTCAGTATAGTTACAACGGCTGCCCCACCCTTCAAACCGAAACGCATTACTGCTTCAAAGCAGAATTAGGAAGGGTGGTGGTACCTACTCGTGCGGACTCATAAGAGGTCCTGTCTATATCTGCCACGAAGAAATCATGCGTTGCGTTTTGGAGCCTGGGAAAGTAGGTATACCATACATATGAGATGGAAACGTTTATGTCTTCACATTACGCGCTATATATGGCCTCTCAAATCATTTTTCATCAGGCAAACCGTGAATACCGTTAGGTATTTCCAAATACAAAACAAAATAGACCACGCTGTCAAACTTCAAAAGTTAAGAAGCATTTTACTTCATCATCATCATTTCAGCCTATCGCCGTCCACTGCTGAACATAGGCCTCTCCAATAGATTTCCAGTGTGACCGGTCCATTGCCACCTGCATCCAACGAGACCCAGCGCTTTTTACTAGGTCGTCGGTCCATCTAGTAGGTGGCCGTCCCACACTGCGCTTGCCAGTACGTGGTGGCCACTCCAGGATCTTTCTGCCCCATCGACCGTCCTCTCTTCGTGCTATGTGGCCGGCCCATTGCCACTTCAGTTCACTAATTCTACGGGCTATGTCAGCAACCTTCGTTCTTCTACGGATCTCCTCATTTCGGATTCGATCACGTAGAGAAATGCCGAGCATAGTACTTGATTAATTTAAATTCGCACATGGCGACAGTAAAATCAGCGAGCAATACGAATCCGAAAAACAATTTTGCATATAAAAAGGAAACGCTGCAATAAACAGATTGCGAAACGCCCAACGTCTAGATGATGAACAGGAGATAAAAACTCGAAATTACAACGAATATTCCGTGATTAACTTAAAAGGGGAGCGAAACTCGGTCGAGAAGGAGCTATTACCCAAATGGACGCATTATGGTTGACGTTGTCACGCTGTATTAAGAATATATAGGTATAAGAGACAACGGGAATAATAGAAACGCGATGTTATAACACCACATTAAAACTGTTCGCGCTATGTGGAGAAAGTATCTATATATTAATACGTGAAGCAAAAACTTTGTATCCCTTTTTACGAAAATTGCCCGGACGGAGGAGTATGAAATTTCCCACACTTATAGAGAATATACAGAAGAAGTGCAGAATGCTAATATTTAAAAAAAAATATGCATTAAAAATACATTAAATCAATAAAGGAAACATTACACACACTACCGTGTATTTGACATAACACATTCGTATAAATATACTCTTTGTAAATTGTCGATTGTGAAACTTTTGTTATTCTTTAAAGTCTGTCTCAATTTGACCAATTGAGAATAGATTAGTATTGTTTGTCTTCAATATTATTTGTTTAAAGTGCAGCCTCTCAAATATTAAGTGTATAATCTATGGTGCAGTCTTGTAGAAACCTGTGTTTATAGAAGTATAATAGTTTTTGACAATAGAACCATTAAGAATGTTCAAACTTATAATTTCAATTAATTATAATCGAATTTCAACTACTGCGGGGACCACTAGTTTAATTAATAACACGAGATTTTATTAATTGAATGTACCTAACAGCAACTATCTGCCTTCCTGAGTTGCATTCCTCGTGTCTGAGGGTCGTGACCATCTCCTCCCATTATCCTTCTTTGGATGATATTTCGCCATCTTTCTCTGTTCTCGGCGGTGTGTATGGAATCAGAGTGGTGCGGATTTGGTCGGACCACCGCATTGGACCACGAGATCTTTTGCGTGTAATCTATCTGCCTAGAAATTTATAGTTGCAAGCAGTTTTCATTTTCTCAAAGAAAAAATTAGGTGATTCAACATTAACAGTTTCCGTTTTTCGTTTTTAGATTTTCTTAGCTACTTAGAGCACACATTATTGTTTAATAAATTAGCACCGTTATTTCCACATTCAACGACTTCCCGGTATTATCTTGGGTAATAAAGAGTTTTTTTTTTAATGGAATGCAAAAAGTATACAAAACTGCCGTATCGTTTCACTTCTTAGGTCTATAGCATCATTTTAAATGACACTAGGTTCGTTTATTTTTCTCGTTCACTTTGCGTGTTTACGGAAATTCGTGTTGTGGTCGCTTGGATTGGGCATCTGAAGGAAATTACGTTCTGAAATTCTACTAACACAACAATATATGACAGTAATATAACATATATAGCACAGGATATACAGCACGATATACCGGTTTTTTTTTATACTAGCTGACCCGGCAGACTTTGTAGTGCCTCAATCGATAAACAAAAAACTAAACTTTTGTATAAAATAAACATAAAACAAACAAAAGGAATCCGTCAGAAGGAGAACACATCAAAGGAAAAACAAAATTGTTATTTTTATTTAATTCCGAGCATTTTCATATTTATCTACCTTTTAAACCTTCTCTGGACTTCCACAAATAATTCAAGACCAAAATTAGCCAAATCGGTCTAGCCGTTCTCGAGTTTTAGCGAGACTAACGAACAGCAATTCATTTTTATATACAAGTATATAGATTAAATCACCGGTCTTATTGTTGAGTTTGTGGTTTTAATTTTGAATTCTCTAACGATCTCATACATTACGATTTCCGATGTAGCCCATAATTATGGTATAGTTAAAAACAAAGTTTCTTTCGTCTATTAGCAACAACTTGACAACGTTCTCTAGTTATTTGACCAAACTATACTGGAAATAAACCCCTGGTCGTTCCGCACGGAGTACTGTTACCAAACTTCGACGCAACTTCACTCGTATGTTCACGCAAATCCTTTGACCCTCCCTGTTCCGACCAGGGATGGCAACGGAAAATAACTATACAAATAAACGTTAAAGCGGGCATAACGCTCTCACGATTTAACACGTCTTCATAACAAGTTTGAAACTTAAATAAAATTTAACGAGCGCCCCTGGCTGAAGCTCACACACGGGCGACTAGAACCGCGAGCGACAACGCTAGAGATTGTTCTTCGTTATCATCGTTGAGCTTTATTAGTTTTTTTTTGGAACGAAGTTCCTTATGGGACGATGCGGAGGGGTAGCCTAACCGGGAAAAAACGTCCGTAACGTAAGATTTTTTCTATTTAGTTTGCTATCAACAGATGTCGCGGCACGTAAATTCAACAATTCCTGAACTGCGGTGACGAGATCTTACACAGTTGATAGACGTTCTCGTATTTCTCTTGCTAAATCATACTTACCTGGCGTAGAGGATACCGTGATCATGCAGGCGGTTCCCCCAGGGCGAGTTTTTTCATTGCTTAGGTGGGTGGACGAGTCTCACGGCCCACCTAGTGTTAAGTAGCTACCGGAGCTCATAGACATCTACAACGTAAATGCCGCCACCTTGAGATATAAGTTCTAAGGTCTCAGTATGATTACAATGGCGGCCCCACCCTTCTAACCGAAGCACATTACTGCTTCACGGCAGAAATAGGCCTGGTGGTGGGTACTTACCCGTGTGGACTCACAAGAGGTCCTGTCAGAGGTAGTGTCACACACATATGTATGTAGGTAGGTTACACAGTATTTACAAACTGTCATTTATTTTTTGAAGTGAAACTTCCTTATCGGCGTTGGAAAAAAATTTACCGTCACATTTTTCGGTTACGCGTCACATTTTTCCGTTACGCGCCATCTGTTTTGTATTCATGTCTATGATAATAAAATCCTTTTGTTTAAACTTTATCTAATTTAACTTTTTTGTATTCATGTCTATGATAATAAAATCCTTTTGTTTAAACTTTATCTAATTTAACTTTATTTAACCAATTTCTAGAAAGTTGCATGTAGATCATTTTTCGAAAAATAAGGCCATAAATAAGTTTCACTTCTTACGTGTGTACACTAGTACACGCACACATTTTTCTCTACATAGACAGGTGAGGTCACGCACAACCGTCACCTAACTTGATGCTGAAGACTCTATTGTATTGTCAAATCTCTATCCGAACTTCAAACTGGAAGACAAAAAAGCTTGGCGGAAAAAGAGACGTGCGTTTTTATTTATTTCTGCGCCAATGATGTTCTTTTCATATCACAGAGCCCAGTCAGCTCTTAATACTTGCTAATTATTATTCTTAACATAGAATATTAATTACACAATATTCGCTGGTAGCTCTGTAACTGGTTGGCTGCCTATTCCAGCTCCTCGCAAATGGTACGATAATAATATATGTAATAATGATAATAAATGATACGTATAATAAACCAAATGCATGTATTGTCAAGGTATTCTATCCCTAACAGCAGTGTGTCCCGACGAAATTTCATCGTAATCACGTTATTGCCCCACAATATTGTTTTAGCCTGTAGCGTCCTAAGTTCGGCACTTTTACCGTATGATTATTGGTCGGGACCTGCACAAACTGTGCTCAACCCGAAAACGGAACTTCGCGACCTTTTAGCCATTAATCGACTTATTTATGTTCACTGTTATAGTTACGGCTCCTTAGGCTTGAGTGCATTTGCCAAACGGAATTGGGAAGCTACTAAATTCCGGGTCATTTTCCGATGTGTATAAATCGTACGATTTAGCTCTGTTGTTCGTTGGCGGGCTATCGTTTCGTGATCGCTTATGAATTGTCATCATTATGTTCATAATCCAACAACCAGTTCATGATCCAATTATACGGTCTCCCGTAAACATTATGAATCGAATTCCCCCGCGCTCTGTGACCAGCTGTAGACTTCTGTAGTCTTAATACATAATGTTATAACATAGAATATATAATTGTTAATGTTTAATGAGAAAAATGAAAAATATGATGATACTCATACTTGCGAACTCAGAATACAACCTAACAGTTTATTTATTTATTGCATTTGTAAGCTGATGAGCATACGGCCCACCTGATGATGATGAGTGGTTACCGTCGCCGAATTTGGAATTATGTTTTTTAAAATTTAAACTTTTAATGATATCAAAACCAGCCAGATACAAATAGAATAACCAAAGAGTTTTTATTAAAAATTCATAAATACTATAATGCAAAAAGACTTTTTTCCCAACCTATTAAATAACATTTATATAACACATATAACACAATTAAATTCCGAATCATGTTTCGAGTTGAGCAGCTGTGATATATACTGGCACTTTTGGTTTTCAGAGGCTTTTTTTTTATTTCTACCTATGCTGATAGCCTTGAGTGGCTATATCAGCGCTACCCTAGCATGTTGATGAGCTCACGGGGCTCAAGCCTGACGACATTGCTAACCCTAGCAAGAGCAATGCTTCGCAGAATCTACCACCGAATCGGAAACACGACCCATTGAGAAGATCCGGCGTGAAATTCAGTGGGCTGTATCTATGGGTTAATTTACTCGCCGAGCCCGTCGCTTGCGAGGAACGCGAACTCATTGAACCCCTCTTACATTAAAAATGTAATCTTAGAACTTTTTAGAAATTCACACCTCGCCTTAAGGTACGCAATAGGCTATAATTTTAACCAAATAGCACTTTTCGGTCAGGGCACATCACATAAACGGAAGGAGTTGTTCGAGAGCGGTCGCGTTATGGAGCGCATTGTAAGCGAAAAATACCTCTTATATCACTTAAACGAGAACGTAGTACATAACAACAGACAATACTCGTAATTCAGTACTGTTTTTTGTTTGTTATCTCGGTGGATTTTGATCGCCCATCCGATGAAAATGATGGGAGGATAGTGCTTAGAGAGATCTTTTTTTTTTCTTTCTTTATTGATTAGATGGGTGGACGAGCTCACAGCCCACCTGGCGTTAAGTGGTTTCTGGAGCCCATAGACATACACAACGTAAATGCGCCACCCACCTTGAGATATAAGTTCTAAGGTCTCAAGTATAGTTACAACGGCTGCCCCACCCTTCAAACCGAAACGCATTACTGTTTCACGACAGAAATAGACAGAGTGGTGGTACCCACCCGCGTGGACTCACAAGAGGTGTACCACCAGTAATTACGCAAATTATAATTTTGCGGGTTTCATTTTTATTACACGATGAAGGACCACCACGGTGAAGGAAGTCAATCGTGAACATTTGTTGAGTACGTATTTCATTAGAAAAATTGGTACCCGCCAGCGGGATTCGAACACCGGTGTAGCGCTCAACACGAATGCATCGGACGTCTTATCCGTTAGGCCACGACGACTTCAAAATATCGCGTATCAATATCGTGCCAAATTACGATCGCTTAGAGAGCTTAAGCGATCTCGTCAATCAATTTTACACGGTAATGTATGGATGTAAATGTAATTGGACGGTACATGGCGATGAGCGAATTTAGAGAATTTCGAGATTAGAAAAAAGTTTATGACTAAATTGTTCATCAGGTTCCTTCGTTCTTCGTGAAGAATTACGATGATGTCACTCTTTCAAATCACTGTTGAATATTTGAGACTAATAATTCGTTAAATACCTTGTTTTTAGCAAAACAGCTTTCCCTGTTGTGTCTTTATGTCAGCTATACTGGTGGTAGGATCTCTACTGAGTCCGCGCGGGTAGGTACCACCGCCCTGCCTATTTCTGCCGTGAAGCAGTAATGCGTTTCGGTCTGAAGGGTAGGGCAGCCGTTGTAAGTATACTGAGATCTTAGAACTTATATCTCAAGGTGGGTGGCGGATTTAAGTTGTAGATGTCTATGGGCTCCAGTAACCACTTAAGACCAGGTGGGCTGTGAGCTCGTCCACCCGTCTAAGCAATAAAAAAAAAAGAAGCTATAACAACTATTTTTTTCTTTGTCGTATCACTCTTGACAGAGCGGTCATGGTCGTTATTCAGTATCATTGTTGTGGGCAGATGTTATGCGCCTCACGAGCAATCGCCACTCCTTCCGATATATGGTGAGTCTGGCCCTCATGCAAACAGCCGCCTACTGCCGACTTGACCTGGTCGGTCCATCGCATGGGAAACCTTCCACGCGGTCTGGAGCCTTCTACTTTGCCCTGACAAGGCGCTGTAGGGAGAGCCTCTATGGCTCCTCGCCGGGAGATATGTCCAAAAATATATAGCATAACAACTACAGCAACCCGCAAATTAGCGGAAATTAATACAATAAGAACGATAAATCTTTTTTTTTTCTTTCTAAATTTAGTAACAATCACGCCACGTTAACTGGTCCCGTGCTAAGTTCGTAAAGAACTTGTGTTACAGGTACCAGATAACGGATATACATGTAAGATTTTTATTATACACATACATATATTTAATATACATCCATAACCCTGGAAAAGACATTTTATATATATCATACAAATATCTTCCCTTGGTGGGATTCGAACCCGCGACCCCCTTGTGTAGTGACCATGTCACTTACCACTACACCAGACGGCCGTTAATCTTTAAATGCGTTATGCGTTAAACAAGTCTTAAAGGTGCAAAACTCAACACTTCATCAACTATATTTTGATCAATGTAAACATTATTATATTATGTTATATACACAGAGCGGTGTCGCTGCATAGATGTGTAAAACAAATCGAAGCAGTTTGTCACTCACATTAGTTTACAATTTTTTTTATAATAATAAATTAACTTAAAAAATGTAAAGGCTACTAATTTCCAAAATATAAATAAATTCATAAATATTATCGACTAATACTCTGTTCACTGGTGGTAGGACCTCTTGTGAGTCCGCGCGGGTAGGTTGGTACTTATGATCGAAATATTCGATCATGAAGCGGTATGCGTTTCGGTTTGAAGGATGGGGCAGCCGTTGTAACTATACTTGAGACCTTAGAACTTGTATCTCAAGGTAGGTGGCGCATTTACGTCATAGATGTCTATGGTCTCCAGTAACCATTTAACACCAGGTGGGCTGTGAGCGCGGTCACCAATTTAAGCAATAAAAAATAATATTGAAGTAACCTCCGTTAATTTATTTTGCACCTTTCTTCTATAGGGTTGTGTTCCCGAACTTACGTTACTATATATATATATATATATAACCCATCGATAATCATCATCATCCCACAGGCATCCAATGCTGGACATAGGCCTCTCCTAATTCACTCCTAATTCACTGAGACCGGGCTTCAGCTCACCTCATCCACCTCCTGCCGGCCACTGTTCGGAGGACATCCCACCACCTGACTAGAGAGCGTCCCACGTTTTGTTTTACATTGCACGGTCTCCACTCGAGAACCATCGAAAATAAAATGTAACAATTACTGGCATTGCCATAGATAAGTACGTTATCGTTATCGTGTTCTACGTCGATTGCTACGATACAATTTGTAATGTAGAACCTCTACGGTCTACAACAGAAAAACACCAGTTTTTTTTTTTTCTTGGACATGGCGACCGAACACATAAATCACACATACCACGTGTTTTTGAATGAGCAAAAACTTCAAGCTAAACTCCAAATTTCGTCCGAAAGTCAGACATAATTTTAGATTGTAGATAGTAATAAATTGTAACTATACTGAGACCAAAGAATTCATATCTCAAGGTGGGTGGCTGCATTTACGCTGTAAATGTTTATGGGTTCCGGTGACCGCTTAACACCAGGTGGGCTGTGAGTAGGCTACACATCTATGCAAGAAAAAAAAAACATGTGTGGTGTCGTGGGATATCGGATAGGAACAAAGTTCCTTATTATAAAAATATTAATTTAAAGTTCTATTCGAGGTATAAAGAAAATAAAACTGGAGGTTTCGCAACAACCCACGGTCATTCGGTAACGTGCGAACTTATTGTAGTACACTTCATTCGCGGTTATTTCCATAAAGCCGAATTTACATTACGAAATTAGTGGCGTGAAATTAATTTCGTGACATTAGTTTTACCAACAGTTTCACGTATAATTTAATAGTTTCGTAATGCATGCATTAATTTCATGCATGCAAATTAGTTTCGTGCCCTGCGCGATTTTTTGGTGAAATTAGTGTCATGCAACTAATTTCATAGTGTAGACGCGACGTGAAACTAATGTCGCGAAAGCGCCTGCGCTGTGCGGACGTGTGTATTGTTAGCTCGGACGCGCTTCAAGCGTTGAAAATGGCAAACCAATGATGGAGTACAGAAAAAAATATAGATCTTATTTAATGAATATCAATGACAAGGGTCCCGAAACACCTATAATAAAAAATCAAAATTATCTTCACTCATTCGAAAATAGTTTTTATAACTCTCAGGATCTTCATCTGCTAATTCAAAGACTAACTTCATTGCACCTAAATGCCTTCTTGTTGACCATCCTCGAATCTACCAACTTTTTTTTTTCTTGATAGTCTTTTTTTAAGTTTATAGGTATATAAGCATTTCTTTAGCTACATTGAATATAGCAAATTATAGCTTTGATGCTGAAGGCGCCATGGTTACTGCGATACTGTTGATTTCGCGACACTAATTTTTTAACGAAATTACTTTCGCATATATCGAAACTACTTTCGTGAAACTGAGCTCAACATGCATGACACTAATTTCGTAATGTAAACTCGGCATAAGAGTTAGTGTATTGCGCAAACGAACGCTCTGAGGTCGTGGTCAATTAATGATAAAAAATATGTTATTTTTTGTACGTTATTACAAATTTAAGTCGCACACTGTGTGCATTACTAATTTTTGCGTTATTACAAAGTTAAGTCGTACACTGTGTGCATTACTAATAAAAATCTAACGTTACTGACGTTTTGTTCCTTGTTAAGGTACCCCTCTACATCGTGCCATAAGGAGCCTCGTTCCAATAAAAAAAACCACTTTTCGTGGAGAAAAATCCAAATTTATAAGATAAATATGTCAAGATGGTATTTTGTTGTCGCTATAAATAAACTAATACAGATAAGCCAGTTTGTAAAGTACCATTTCGGAAAACCTCAAATGCATTCCTGTTAGAAGAATCGCTGGAACAATTGATTTAAATGAAAAACAGACAGAGAAAGCTGAAAACCTTTTTAAAACAGACAGAAAAAGCTTGAAACATTTTTCCTCACTCCGATTTTTCACAATTTCTTTTAATCCTACAACCACGTCCACTTTATGCAGGATACGCGTGACGCCGACGGGCTCAATCAATTAAGCCTTTTACTGAATATTACAGAGTTCAATTAGAATTTTCCAATTGCCTTAAAAATACACTAGTGTTCGCTCAACAATCAAAACACGACCATAATAACTGACACCTCAAGACTTAGATTCGTTTTATTCTAATTTATTTTATTGTTAAAAACTTGTAAATAAAACATTATTTTTACGGATCGTTACGTCGTTATTCTCACGGATCGTTTGGAACCTCTCGGTCTGCGGAGGGACTTCGGTTCCCTCTGTATTTTGTACCGTATGTTCCATGGGGAGTGCTCTGAGGAATTGTTCGAGATGATACCGTCATCTCGTTTTTACTATCGCACCGCCCGCCACCGGAGTAGAGTTCATCCATACTACCTGGAGCCACTGCGGTCATCCACAGTGCGTTTTGCCACGTACCATCCGGCTATGGAATGAGCTCCCCTCCACGGTGTTTCCTGAGCGCTATGACATGTCCTTCTTCAAACGAGGCTTGTGGAGAGTATTAAGCGGTAGGCAGCGGCTTGGCTCTGCCCCTGGCATTGCTGAAGTCCATGGGTGACGGTAACCACTTACCATCAGGTGGGCCGTGCGCTCGTCTGCCTACAAGGGCAATAAAAAAACTAGATACTTAAAAATTAAATAAAAGGTTAATTAAAAAATTTAATTTTTTTTAATTAAATTAATTAAAAAAAATTAAATAAAATTAAATTTTTGTTTTGCAAATATAGAGAAGACGATTTCGATATTCATTTTATTGCTCATTTTGCACAAACTCTAATTAGATGTTATACATCATATATGGATTCCAATGCAATAAGACTTAGAAGGTGTTTTCAGAAGCACTCAGGGGCCAAGATGATTGGGAAACCTAGTTGACTTCAGTAGGATACTTTTATTGGCGTCTGTTTTCCATGATAGAAGCCGTTATTACTTTGACTGCTATGTAAGTATGTAATGTATGTACGTGCCGCACTGAAGTAATTATGACGATTTCTGTTACTAACCGGGATTGCGTGGCTTTAAGTTATTTTGTTTGTTAATGTTTTAGTCTTTTAGCTCTCAAAGAAATAGGTTCATTATCAGTATTCGGATGCGTCTTTCCCAGAGTCTACTCGATATTTCGGCGCCTTAGTAAGAAGATCAAAGAAAGAAATCGACATAATTACTTCAGTGCGCCGCGTAGGGCACCGGTGACCTAAGCAAACAACGTGTTATACAAAATAAATGAATATGCAAATAGTTGACTCGTCTTTCGATATGACGACATTTATGTAGGAACGGAACGGAGCGATATGGATGAATGACAGATATGGAGCATGACTGTGTGAGAGAGATAGAAGATGTCGTGTTAGGAAGTAAGAAAGACAGTGAATGAATGCGGAACACCTAATTTTTTTTAGTAAGCAACAGGAGAGTAGTTGCCGGACACGACGCCGCCCGAACGCAGAGTAAGCCCGGAAGGCGAAAGACGTTTATATTTGAGTTACTTATAATAAGACGAAATAAAGCATCATGTTTTTGTGATGTGATCAACCGTTTCACTGGTCCACCCTGAATATAAAACCCCACATTTATATTATAATTTTGCTTTAAAATCTTCAATAATTTATTCGGTCGCAAAAAAAATACCACCAATAAATAAACTCGACTAACGAAAGGCCTTTTTATAAACTTCGCAAAATGTTTAAATCATGAAGCTAGGCGCAAACACAATCAGATTACACGTAAGGGCTCTCACGCACGTCCCAAAATCATCATTTGCCTAAAAACGAATGCGGGAGGGGTCTGAAGGAGTTCTAAATTTTCATTTGTGATTTATCGCTTAAGTTATGTGTAGTTGGGTGGTAAACTCTTATCGATTTTTATTAGCTTTGACGAACAATGCTAACTTTGGCTATTTTATTGAATACTAGCTGATCGGGCAGAATTCGTAGTGCCTAAATCGATACATAAAAGACCTAAACTTTTGTATAAAATTAACTTAAAACAAACAAAAGGAATCCGTCCGACGGAGGACACATCAAAGGGAAAATAAAATTGTTATTTTTATTTAATTTCGAGCATTTACATATTTACCTACGTTTTAAACCTTCTCTGGACTTCTTCAAATAATTTAAGAACAAAATTAGCCAAATCGGTCAAGCCGTTCTCGAGTTTTAGCGAGACGAACGAACAGCAATTCATTTATATATATATATATAGATCTAGAATGCGGAACGCGGCGGTTTGGCTATGCATAGCTGATGCACGCAGGTAACGCTGACAACTTACCATCAATTCGGATTTGTCGTCTGTATAGTTTTGCAGGCGAATAACAATAAAAACTTCTTTGGTTTGCGCGAATCGTAATTAAAACCACTTTAATGGCTAAATCTCGCATTTAAAGTTTTATCTAGCACCAAAAAGTCGTGAACCATGCTGTTGAAGTCTTAAGTGTAAGCTTTACGGCTTAATCAGGAAAGAGTGAGTGTTTTGTAGATTGAATAGTCTTGATGGTGTAGCCGTGTGGGCTTATGAGAAGATATAGAGAAGGAGTGCAGAACGTTAATATCTTTTTTAATTATGCATTATTAATACATTAAATAAATATATAAACATTACACACACTACCATATATTTGACGCACACACAGATATACTCTGTGTGTGCGTCTAGCTTTTGTATTGCTTATGTATGTGTAACAACATATTGACGTTACGAACATAACTATGAATAAATTTATAAAAACCTACTACTATATGGATTCGTGTTTTGATTGTTATTGAATTCTCAACTATAACCATAGTAAAAATTAGATCAAATTTGTAAATAGCAGTTATTCAAAATTAGTGGATACTACACACAAAATATTTCAGTGCCTTTACTTCTTTGTTCGTCGGTCGATTTTTCATTGTCTTGATTAGAAACTACATTTACCTTTCTATCTATAAATAGAAATAAATATGTCAACATTTTAAAATAAATGAAGAATAATATTTTCGTACTTAAAATGAATTTGGTCATATCCGGCAAACGCTAGTTCTAATTTGAAATAATCAAATCGGTATTTTGATTCATGGATACCCTATTTTACGGCTCAAATACCGGAGAAGATAATACTGTTTCCAATGTTAGGAATAAAAATAAAATAAAGCTTCCTAGAAACCTCCTGAAAAAACTTTACTTGAAAAGGTATTCTAAATTTACCGACATAGAACCGAAAATGAGTAACGCCGTAAGATTAGCAGCTCAGCGGCGGCTTCGTTCGCTTCTAACCTGTTTAATCCGCTTAAATCCGATTCGGTACGGCTCGAACCCGCCACACGCACGGGAAGCCTTATTTTGGCGTTCGTTTACTGGTTAAGTTCCGTGTGAATTAGCTACCACTTGACATGTCTAAGTATATTGAGCAGTCGTATTCCTTTTATTGCTTTGTTCGCTCGTACAAACGAGAAAACTGTAGGTATTCATAGCAAACTACATGTAGGTACGCAACAAATTTATGCCTTTTTTTTTTTTTCGGGCCGGGGCTGAACCTCCTACGAGGTCCCCGCGCATAAGGGGCGCACGGGGTATGTGAGATTCAACGATCTGCATGGTGTTGTGAGCAGACCGCGGGCCCAAGGATTTTAGGGCCCACCCACTAAACAACTCCCCTGCACTCTTACACCCAACGTCCGATCCCCTCCGAGGTCAGAACCCAGATCAGGTAGGGGGGCTACCGCGGTCAACACTACAACCAGACGGCGCGGCTCACCCCAAGGACACTCAGCCGACGGAACCTTCGAGGCGAATCGAAGGCTCTGAAACGTCGGCCGTCTCGGTATGGCAGCCCGTAAGCCGCCCAGACGGTGCCGCTGGTGTCCCGGAATACCCCGCTGGACCAGAACCAGCCTGCCGGCTCGGGACGCGATACACCACCAACCGGTCGCTCTTTCGTAACTCCTTGGCAGCGCGCTAGAGTGCTGGTAGCGCGCCGCGCGGCCTCTATCCCCTCAGGTCGCCCCTTGACCTTCACCGGGGCCACCACCTATAGAGGCCGGGACGTACGGGCGTATTCCCTCCTCCGGCCCCCGGCTCGACGGCGAAGAAACGGTGCGAAAAGAGAAGAGCTCTCCCTCTCTCGCTCCACCGCCTCCTGCTGCAAGATGGTGAACTCGCAGAAGTCGAGCATCGCCTTCCAGGACGCATCGCTGCCGAGCATCGTAGCCACGACGCGCGGCAGCGAGAGGTCCTCTCCTATGACCACGACGAGGGCGGCGCGTTGCTCGTCGAAACCAGAGCAACGCGCCAATGCGTGTTCCGCTGTGTCTTCCTCGTCGCGGTCTGCGCAATGGTGACATTGCGCCGTCGGTTTCCTTCCGGCAATCTTGAAAAGGTACCGGCCGAAACACCCATGGCCGGTCAACATCTGCGTCAGCCGGAAGGTGAGGCATCCGCGGTCGCGGCCCACCCAGTCCGCGAGAGCAGGGCGGACTGCCTCGACGGTACGGAGGCCGGCCGATGGGTCCGCCAAGCGGCGAGACCACGCCTCCAGCACGGACCCCCGAGATTGGAGCCTCTGCGCTCGAACTACACCTTCGCCAGGGCGCCCTTCCTCCCTAGAGCGGAGGTCGCTACGCCACCTGTAATCGGCAGCGAGCGCCTCCGCCTCCAGGTCCCAGGGTGGCGCCCCGGCGAGCAAGCACGCCACCTCGAAGGAGACGGTGCGGTATCCTCGGATCGCCCTGACCGCGATCACGCGCTGCGGACGTCGCAACGCGGCGACGTTCTCACGGGTCAGGGCGTGGCACCATACGGGAGCGCCGTATAGCACCATCGACCGCACCACCCCATGTACAGGCGGCGCACTACCTCATCGGGACCCCCGATGTTTGGAAGAAGCCGACTCAAAGAGCCGGCCGACGCCATCAGCCGAGGGCCCAATTTTTTAAAGTGAGCTCCACCGACCATCCTTTCGCTTTTTTTTTATTGCCTTGATATGTGGACGAGCTCACAGCCCACCTGCTGTTAAGTGGTTACTGAAACCCATAGACATCTATAACGTAAATGCGCCACACACCAATATCTCAAGGTGGGTTGCGCATTTACGTTGTAGATGTCTATGGGCTCCCGTAACCACTTAACACCAGGTGGACCGTGAGTTCGTCCACCCACCTAAGAAATAAAAAAATAAAATCTAAATTTTATTTTTTATTGATGATTGAACATTGAGTCACTGATATGAGATGCTTTATCGCTAGGCGCTGGAAACAGACAATAGTTTTTCTTTGCTACTGAATTCAACCAAAAAAATCACTGTGCCTACGAGAGGTAAGCCTATAAAAACATATTGATCGTATTCGTTAACTAATGATACAAAAAGTGCATTGGTATTATCATTCATAAGTGGTTACGAAATTCACTGAGATCACAACACAAAGGATGATTAAAAAATAACAAATTGAAACAAAATTATCTGAAGAAATAATTTTGTTTTTGTGTACATCAGATAAGCTAGACTAACATTGTTAAAAATTTAAAGTTGTTTTACAGTTTCCTAAAGAAGTTAATGTAAATTCACAATGTCTCGTAAACTTACGTTACCGCATCTTTACGACTGGCTTACTAAACACAATTTTAGCTTACAGTGTTGTAATTTGAATTGCAGCTGCACTATGTACAGACTGCAAAATATTTAGTATGAGAAAAGTTTGAACAACGATTTTTTCAGGAACTAAAAATGTATTTTAAGTCAGGACAAAGATATTAAATAAGATTTTAATAAAATAATAAATGGACGATTCTTTTTAAGTCGCTCCTAAAAAAGGATGTGTCATTACGCTGGAAAAATTATTACAGAGAAAAAAGTTAATTACAAAAATGATCCACACTGACCGCTTACAAATTTAATGATGGTATACCATGAACAGGGAATCGGGGAGCTTACAATTTGTGAGCTTGTAAGTCGGGGCCTATAGACATCTGCAACGTAAGTGCCGCCAACCGCCTCGAGATATGAGTTATAAGGTCTCAGTATGGTTATAACGGCTGCCCCAGGCTTCAAACCGAAACGCATTACTGCTTCACGGCAGAAATAGGCAGGATGGTGGTACATACCCGTGCGGACTCACAAAGGTCCTACCACCAGTAATTACTCAAATAATAATTACGCAGGTTTGATTTTTACTACACGATGTTATTCCTTCACCGTGGAAGTCAATCGTGAACATTTGTTAAGTACGTATTTCATTAGAAAAATTGGTACCCGCCTGCGGGATTCGAACACCGTTGCATCGCTTCAACACGAATGCACCGGACGTCTTATCCTTTAGGCCACGACGACTTCCAAAAGCTTGTTGCTGTTTTCTATTTAAACTAAGTATGGACATTGTATACAAACCGACCGAGCATCGGGTAATTTTAGATTAGCGTAAGTACTCAAAGAAAGGTTCTTTCTGCCTGTACTAAATCTTTTACGGGCACCTAGATGTTCCTCCTTATTAAGATTAGTGTCATTACATTGCCATTGTATTGCAACAAAGGCCGTGTTCAGTTTCGTATTGAAGAAATCTATAATCAACGGTCATTTTATTCAGTTCCAGAGGATTTCGTAAGACGAGAAGGAGCTTGATAAAAATGTAGTTTCAAAACTAGAACAGTATTTTTTATTTATTTATCTGATCAGAAATTTGATCTATGTAATACAATTATTATCCTGTCATCGATCCTTGATGCGTGGGCGAATTTTATTAAATCAATCGCACGTCTTGAAATTGATGAAAATTATGTAAAAAATTCGTTACATTAATAAAGTTTGAGCTAATCTATATATATATAAAAAAACAAGAAGTGGATGAGGAGATCCGTAGACCGGGCTCAGTGATGTGGATTGGGAGAGGCCTATGTGCAGCAGTGGACGACCGTGGACTGTTGATGATGATGATGATGATGAATATAAAAATAAATTGCTTTTCATTAGTCTCGCTAAAATTCGAGAACGGCTGGACCGATTTGGCAAATTTTTGTCTTGAATTATTTGTGCAAGTCCGGGGAAGGTTTAAAATGTAGATAAATATGAAAATGGTCGGAATTAAATAAAAATAATAATTTTGTTTTTTCTTTTGATGTGTCTCCCGTCGGACGGATTCCTTTTGTTTGTTTTAAGTTTATTTTATACAAAACTTTAGGTCTTTTATTTATCGATTGAGACATAACGAAATCTGCCTAGTAATTAATAAAAAAATTATCCGTAAACAATCAAAAGTAACAGTTTGGATTGCAAAAAAATCTAAAGTTATTTTTTAAGTTATTCAATTTAGTTCCGACCACTTTTTAGAATTCAGCGTAAAATCCCTGAAATTTCATAAAAGCAAAACGCTCTGCCCTCGGAGCACTCAAATCAAAATAGTCGAGCCTAGTCAATTTACATTCCAGTAAGTTCAAGTACTTTTAAAAAGCCTTAACGCTTTTCCCCTAATAGAAAAACAGAAAATCTACCCAACGCACAACCACGTTGTGACAAAAATACAAACTGTAGAATACTTACCTAAGCGCTAGTTGAGATAAAGAATTGGTGGACTAGATATAGACTGGAACTAAATATATGTCATACTTCAAATTATTTTTACCCTTACACCCTATTTTTTCCTACCTATACAGATAGGCCTTGAGAGGCTATTTCAGCGTAACCTTAACTAGTAAGTGAGCTCACATGGCTCAAACCTGTCGACGTTGCTAACACGAACCCTAGCAAGAGCCCTGCTTCATGAATCTACCACCGGATCGGAAATGCGACCCACTGAGAAGATCCGGCGAGAATCTCATTGGGCTGTGTCTGTGGGTTAATTTACTCGTCGAGCCCTTCGTCACAAGTGACGGGTTCGACTTTAGTGGATCGGAAGGATCCGAAATGAGGTAACCCCCAGACTTAGGACTTCGTTATACTACAACTAAAATCGGAAAGCATTCTAACATAGCTACTTTCGTCCAATTAATTTTAACGGTAGGTAGCGGCTTGTCTCTACCCCTGGCATTGCTGACGTCTAGGAGCGACAGTAACCACTCACCATTAACTGGGCCGTATACTGGTTTATAGCTATAACACTAGGTCAATAAAAATAACTAAGGTTAACACGAAAGAAACGGGGCTCCCCTCTACCACGCCGCGGGACGCGCGCGCGCCGCCATATTCATTCCGCCACCGACCTTGCCATAGATAATACATTTAATATTTAGGCATTGCGATCGCAGTGGCCGCAAGACACAATTTATTAGCGCGTTCATTTTCAAGAAAAGAACACACGCAGCCATCACACACAATCTGTTGGCGCGTGTAATTTTAAGATGCCTCGTTAACATAAGGCTTGATATTAGCACCCCAAATCAGTATACCATAGTATTACAACTCCAAGTACTTCTCATCTACGATTATAGCACTCTTTTTACTAGTAGTAGGACCTCTTGTGAGTCTGCACGGGTAGGTACCACCACGCTGCCTATTTCTACCGTGAAGCAGTAATGCGTTTCGGTTTGAAGGTTGGGGCAGCCGTTGTAACTATACTTGAGACCTTAGAACTTATATCTCAGGGTGGGTGGCGCATTTGCGTTGTAGATGTATATGGGCTCCAGTAACCACTTAACACCAGGTGGTCTGTGAGCTCGTCCATCAATCTAAGCAAATAAATAAAAAATACAAAACAAAAAAACAAGTTTGATTTCTGTAGCGACATCTGAACTAAGCCGGAGACTAAATGGCGGAACGCTCGTAAAATGCACTCTGCCACAAATACGGGATTCGATTTTTGAATTTCAACTTCGGTACGATAGAATTGTATGCTACCCGCGCGAAAAGAATGGCCGCACACCAATTAGAGCGGTCCGCCTTGTTTTGCTCTATGGGTGGTTTTGATGTAAAGCTGGAGAGGATTGGGTGATAACGGAGACGGGGTTGGGAGACGAGCCCACTATATGAGATTCGTTTTTTTTTATTGCTTACACGGGTGGTTGAGCTCACAGCCAACCTGGTGTTAAGTGGTTACCGGAGCCCATAGACATCTAGAACGTAAATACCACCACTCACCTCGAGACATCAGTTCTAAGATCTAATTTTTTTCAGTACAACGCCAGCCCCTCCATTCAAACCGAAACGCATTACTGCTTCACGGCAGAAATAGGGTGGTGGTACCTACCCGCGCGGGCTCACAAGAGGTCCTACCACCAGTAATCACGAATATCGGCTATCTTAATCTTAAACCCATCGTAATAGCAAGTAAAAATTAATTTTCATCACTATTAATTTACGTTGACGTAATATCGATCAATCATTCGAATATTTTGTCGTTAACACAATGAGTTTCGCTAACACACGCTTATGAGCCCATATAGTAAAACTAAATTTTGTTCTATCTAAAGTATCCGTTTTATCTAAACAATGTTTTTTTTTTTTATTGCTTAGATGGGTGGACGAGCTCTCAGCCCACCTGGTGTTAAGTGGTTACTGGAGCCCATAGACATCTACGACGTAAGTGCGCCACCCACCTTGAGATATAAGTTCTGAGGTCTCAAGTAAAGCTCCGTGTTGCCAGGACGCCGATATAATGCATTCGATTTCATTAAGCGCACGATCGTTTACTTTAAATAATATAATAATTAATTTTAATGATAATTATACTACTTTTAATAGATTAGTGATTTATATTAATGATAATTATACTATTTTTAATGTTTCATCGTTGTCAAACCAATATCTCCTATATACACTTTCTGGAGATTTTGTAATTTTGAATATTATGATTAGTATACTAACCAATTTTTTCTATAAAGGGATTTACAAAAGTTATATTTAAGCCTGCGTAAAGATTGCTGGCATTGCTAACGACCATGAGCGTCGATGACCACTCACCGTCAGATCGTCGGAATGCTCATCTGTCAATAAATAAATAAATAAAACATTGCGAGCCCTAACTTTTTCAACTTTCAGTTGTCTATTCTAGAATATTTCACAAAACAAAAAAAAAAAAATTTTCTATATTTTAATTTACTATGAATTATAAATAGGAATTGTAAGTTGAAACAAATATGGCGTTGCTCTGAAAACAAAGTTGTATTATTTTAATAACGTACAATTACAACTTAATAACATACACAACAGTACCAAACAGTACATTCACATTATAGGTATCTCACCTGAAAATAAAGAAACGACATTTAAAGTCCACCATTCTCAATTCCTTATAATAATTATCTAATTTAATCTCTATATATTAATACGTGAAGCAAAAACTTTGTATCCCTTTTTACGAAAATTGCGCGGACGGAGGAGTATGAAATTTTCCACACTTATAGAGAATATAGAGAAGAAGTGCACAGTGCTAATATTTTTTTAAGATAATGCATAAAAGATACATTAAATCAATAAAGAAAACATTACACACACTACCATATATTTGACGCACACACGCAATAATATTTTTCTATAGTGTAGTCTTGGCGAAATTTGTGATTATAGAAGTATAATAGTCTTTGAAAATAGAATCTTAACAGTGTACAAACTTTTTTTTTTTTTTTTTTTTTTTCCTACCTAAGCTGATAGCCCTAGCGGCTATATCAGCGTAGCCCTAACTTTAGTAGGTGAGCTCACGGGGCTCAAACCTGACGATGTTGCTAACACGAACCCTAGCAAGAGTCGTGCTTCGCAGAATCTACCACCGGATCGGAAACGCGACCCACTGAGAAGATCCGGCGAGAAACNGCTAATCTTTAGGGCTATGTCGGTTACTTTGGTTCTTTGACGGATTTCCTCATTTCTAAGTCGATCCATCAAAGAAACTCCGAGCATACACCTTTCCATAGCACGCTGAGCGACTTTGAACTTACGGACTAGACCTACGGTCAATGTCCACGTTTCGGCGCCATATGTCATGACCGGCAGCACGCAAGCGTTGAAGACTTTTGTTTTTACGCATCTAATTTAATCTCTATATATTAATACGTGAAGAAAAAACTTTGTATCCCTTTTTACGAAAACTGCGCGGACGGAGGAGTATGAAATTTTCCACACTTATAGAGAATATAGAGAAGAAGTGCACAATGCTAAATTTTTTTTTAATAATCCAATAAAGATACATTAAATCAATAAAGAATGTATGTAATGTATTTGACGCACACACGCATTCATACTATTTATTTATTGTCAAACTTTTGTTCTTGACGTCTGTTGTCAAATTGAGAATAGATTAAATATTGTTTGTCTTTATTAATATTTTTCTATAGTGTAATCTTGCCGAAATTTGTGATTATAGAAGTATAATAGTCTTTGAAAATAGAATCTTAACAGTGTACAAACTTATAATTTCAATTAATTATAGTCGAATTTCGACTACTGCGGGACCACTAGTCTAATTTAATTCATAACAATATGCCACCAATATGCCCGAACATGACAGATGTCAACCCTTCATTAACATCGCATGTCACCATTGTCGACAGCGCCATCTATATAATTACACACGAGCTATAGAGCGCTGTACAAATGTACTATAAGGAAACATAGTTTCTTTACATACATATACACAAAGTACAGACATAAAAACAACAAAAAAAAGTGTAATATTTTTAGCGCTCAGAAGTCGTTCTTCTTCTCTAGAGTCTTGACTGGTGGTAGGACCTTTGGCGAGTCCACACGGGTAGGTACCGCCACCCTGCCTATTTCTGCCCTGAAGCAGTAATGCGTTTCGGTTTGAAAGATGGGGCAGCCGTTGTAACTATACTGAGATCTTAGAACTTATATCTCAAGGTGGGTGGCGCATTTGCGTTGTAGATGTCTATGGGCTCCAGTAACCACTTTACACCAGGTGGGCTGTGAGCTCGTCCACCAATCTAAGAAATAAAAAAAAAGTCGACATGCAAAGGCATCGGTTTGGTCATCCGACAGCAAAAAAATTATACACTAAAAATCCTACAATCCAACCGATCAATTTTGAAGCTCTCATAAAAAAATCATCAAACCGAACAGCCTCTGTAAAATTTTCACAGTGGACCAGAATATTAACCGAATAGGCATTTTGCCAAATAACCTAGAGCCCCGACACCGAAGTCAACATGAGCAAATTACAAACGTTTTGTATCGTCAAGTTTGATCAGACATTCAATAAAATTGGAGAACCATCATCGACGGTCGCTACAGAATTGTTATTCGGAGCGCGTGTACAATATTTTGCGTCAGTGAAAAATTTCAACTGAATTTCACTATTGTTCGATTCACAAAATTGTATACAGAACGAAGCAAATACAAAATGGCTTTGCTGATTACACAATATACCGAACTTGATAATTTTATTCGTTGGCCAGCGGATCTGACTTCGGAATATGTTATGGCTTTTAATTTTTCCCTGTGTTGTGGATAACGGATCTCATCTATGGGGTCAGTTAGCCCGGATACCAAATATCTTCAAAAAATGATGGCAGGTCTCTCAGAGAATCGAAACTAGACATTTGAAGTCTTCCGTGGCTTAAAGGATAAGACACCCGGTATTGAAATCCCCCAAGCAGGTACCAATTTTTCTGAAGAAAAACGTACTTCAGATATATTCCCAAATGTCTTCTGCGATAAAGAATTAAAACATCATAGAGTAAAAAACCCGCATTAATCAAAATTTGCGTAATTACTGATAATAGAGCGTCATGTGAGTTCGCACGGGTAGGTACCACCACCCTGCCTATTTCGGCCGTGAATCAATCAGCCTGTATCTCTCCAATGTTGCATGTAGGCCTCTCGCCTGCCGCATCCAATCTTCTCCAGCATATCGCCGCAAGTCATCGGTCCACCGGGCAGGGAGGGGGACGCCCAACGCTGCACTTACCGGTACGTGGTTTCCAGTCCAGAACACGTCTGTTCAATCGGCCCTCGGTTCTGCGACACGTATGTCCAGGCCATTGCCACTTCAGCTTGCTAGCTAATCTTTAGGGCTACGTCGGTTACTTTGGTTCTTCGACGGATTTCCTCATTTCCGACTAGATCCATCAAAGAAACTCCAACATGGTCCATAGCAAGCTAAGCTACTTTGAACTTACGGACTAGACCTACGTTACACTAAAAATGATTTATTATTTTTATTATTATTGCGTTGTTATTACGTAGGGTCAACAGCTTACGGCCCATCTGCTGTAGAATGATTAATGGCGCCCATCACAACGCAAATGCCACCAGACTCATTAAACCAACTTAGGGTACTTCGCTGCAAAATTGACCCGGATGATCGTACCAATGCGTGCGGCATTACAATACCCTACTCCCAGTGTAAAGGTGATGTTGCAATAACCTTTACTAAATCGCAAAAATAAGATATATCACGTACATAATATTACTTACGATCCGAGCTTAGAACAAACAGAAGAATCGTTGGCACGTGTAATGTGCCGCACGCACTCGAGCTCGCCACACCGAGAAATGGCTTTTTGATGTATTACGTTTGAGCACGAAGCTTCTCTCGCTATACCTAAAATACTATTTTTTGCTGTGTGAAATAAGATTACGTATTCATCAGGCAAGATTACGCTGCCTTTTCTTTAATATCCTACGTGAGCAGACGATTCAGTGTCTACCAAAGCCCACAGATTTTAGAATGTGAACGTGAAACACATTCTAAGGTCTATGGCTAAATGTTCAGGGCGCAATATCTGCCGTTTTAGTGGTAGAATGGAGAAGAAATACCTAATTTACACTAAGCGTTTTTTCTTGCCCCACCCCTGTATTGACTCAGTCTCATTCGGGGCTCTGAAGCAAGTTGTTTTTTGCGGTTGTTGTTGTTTGTTAATGTTGTATTGATTTCAATATGTAACCAGTGTCTCATCCTTGAAACTGTAATATCTACATGATTGTCACATGTATATGGCAAGTATACATTAACCACCCTTGTGGGATCACTATAAGCCATATGACCTGTCAAAAATAAAATTAAATCAAAATCTAAATATGGCCAATTTGGTTTTGGCTAATTTTTTATTGCCGTTGCCTTTACTAACATCTGCCTTAGCAACACAGCGCTTTGGTCAATCTACAACCTCTCAGAAAATCTGGCGAGTAACTCTGTCGGGTAGTTGCTAACAATCAGTGTATGTCTCATACATTCTCTTTTAACTCATATTAGATTTCAAAAAGCCATTTTCTATATTAACGAACAAGACTATAAAACAATATTTAGCGCGACATCATGAAGACGTGTAATAGCCGGGACACGCTCAGCTCACTGCACCGAGTAATAGCTTTTTGATATATTACACCTAAAGAGACAGCGAAGAGAAATGCATTCGTGTAATCGATAAAATAATATTTTATCTTCTACTCTGTTCTTAAGATGTAGACAAAATTGAAGTAAAAATAAGAGAAATCTATACTAATATATAAATCTACAGTGGTTTTTACGGATGTTCCGTTATAAGTACTGAACCATGCATCCAATTGACTTAAAACTTGGTATCCATCTAGAAAATACATGTACTTAATGGATAGGCTAATATTTATATGAGTGTTGGACTCCCTAATAATAATGACAATAAATAATAATATTAATTCTAAATTCCCAGTGAAGCGGGCCAGTACGGCTAGTATTCTTCAAAATTGTATGACTCCACAACTGGAGTCTGTATCCAACTGGAGTATCCAACGATAGAGAACCATAATTGGTCTGGTGTTGCCACCCCTTTTGGAACAGGAAGTGAAAGACTCCGCTGTATTCACTCAATTTAAAGTCTCAATCCTCAAAATTTCTAATGATAGGAAAAACCTCATGGTTCACTTGATGTTAAGCTGTTATTGAAATCTAAAGACACTCTATATGCTGCCAGACATCTTAAGACATAAAGTCGAGGTTTAGATATCTGCATATTATATTAAAATTGGAATGCATGAATGTTACGGTGCAGAATTATGGTATTATTATCCAAAATGGAAATCCTAATAAAAATAAAACATGTTTTTAATAATAATAATAATTTTCATTAGAAGTACATTAATAATTTATAATCTCATTTCTTATTTTTCATTTGAATATTTCCGTTATTCCGAATTCTCGACAGTTCACGGAAGAATTAAGGTGTCCTTCGCTAAATTGGAAGAGACGAAAAAGGATGTACCATCGTTGCTTCCACCAATTTTCTCTCTGGCTCGTAGGCTTTTTGTTGAGCAACTGGAGGCTTAAATAATCAAGTCCCACAAACCCTGCTCACCGGAAAGAGGGTGAAGACGAAGAGTGGGCATGCGAGGTATATGGGACCCTCGACAAGACTTCCGATCACCGCCCGGTGCAGGACACGGAAAATGTAGTAGAGGCGACTGCAGCCAACAATACAGCCATGTACCCGACCCACCCCAAGAACTCCTGAATGGAGGAGTTGTCGCCAAAGGTCAGTCTCCCGATGCCCAGGTAGGGTCGTTAGTATTCCAGGATACCCCGCTAGACCAGAACCAGAAACGCTATGAGAGTGCCTCAACTTTATACCACAATCGCCCATAGAATTTTTACACATAAGCTTAAATTTATTTTGCAGTATTCCTTATGACAAAATATAGTAAATAAAATACTGTATTGGCGTCTCATCGGAGGAAATTATGGCATTTCCCCAGCTTTTTCCTCTCTGTACACGATTTCACGTCTATTTCCGCTTCCGCCTACATTGAAGGACCAATCTGATTATACTCATGAACGACTTTCAACATTTATGGTCATTTTAGAACGAAGCATTATTTTGTATATAAATTTTCTAGGCCTAATACACGCTTGGGATAATCTTGCAACAATTCTGAGGATCTAATCAAGTTGTTTGTGAACGAAGTTCCATCATGAAGGAATGACTTTATATGACAAAACTTAAACGCATTATTAAATTAATTTACATAACTATTCTTCGGCGTGTCATGAACCTGCTGGGGTGGGTAGCTACCATCATCCTGAAAATTTGGAACGTAAAGCAATCATGCGCTTCTTGAAGAAGTGCGTTCCTTGAAGAAGCTTTAGTACAATAATTTAGACCTGTATATTGTTACGCCGGTAAGAGTAACGCCATCTATCGCTGAATAGTCGAACAAATGTCAAAAGGATCTAGTAGCTTCTAGAACGCTCGAGAAACACAACGCCATCTATTGTCAGATAGCGGAAACGCACAATGCTAGATTTTTGTGGAATATTCTCAACGATTCTAGGGATTTTGTCTCGACTATAAAAGCGTTGCAGAGATGGCACGCAGTCAGTCAGTAATCGGAACTACTCAAAGCGAAACAGCGAACGGATCACCTGAAGCGAAGCGGAAGAAGCGAATTGAGAATTTAAAGTGTTTGTGAATTGTTTTAAGTGTTCAAAGTGTTGAATACAGTGTATACTTGTAATTCAGTAGAATATATTTATCCCGAACCACAGCGCGTAACAATATCAAATCGACTTTAGCTATTATTATAGCTAGTTATTATTATAATATTTATAGTTACAGCAATTATTTTAAATCAAGCGATAGTACGAGTTATTTGAGTAGAACAAGAAAAATACCAGTATTCCGTGGACTAAATATTTTCCTTTTTCAGTGCTACTACATATTTCAACTTCAAAAATTAATTATATCCTTAATACGAATCAACTGAACGTTATGAACAATATGAACTGTAAAATGCGAACACGAAATATTTCCATTGGAATTTTCAAGAGAACTCTTGATAAAACATAAAAATCAACTTTGATAACTCACAAATCAGCTCTCGATTTTTTTCCGAAAACGATGTACGCTTAAAACTCGCGTACGCGAAAGGGCTTGTTAGGTTTTCTTTTTTTTTTATTATTTGTTCATTTTTCGCCGGTGAATTGTAATCGTTAAAACTCAAATATTACAACAAACATTTAACTTTTTTTGTTTCTCGTCTCGACGCTCCGACATTTAGTTCGTTAAGGTAAACACGAAAGTTGGTACGGATGAACGCTTATAACCGGCGTTGGTTCCGTAGCTTAGTTTTTTTTTTGTGATTGAACGATTACTGGTGTCCTGGAGGCCTTTCCAGTTTCACCAGGATAGGTGGGCGAGCAAAGGCTCAACCAGGAGGGGTGGAATTTGCTAACAGCTGCCCGAGCGCTTCCGCAGGAGACCTAACAACTCAAGAGCAGCTGCTTCGCGAATGACCCGTAGTTTAGTTGGATTTTGCATTTGAACAACCTTTCAAGCCCGACGCTAAATAACAGACGCATTCAAAACCCGTATCGGAACTTCATTAATTTCAACAATAGGAGTTTCGACAGCACTCTTTTGAATCGGCACAAGCGCTTTTGTGCTCTACAAAACGCAGCTTCGTTACGCGTCACGTTATTCGGTTCTAAAGCTATAATCAATTATAACCGGAGAGGTGGACGCTGATTAAGGATCACCGCTCACGAATGCATCCTTTTGTGACGTGCTGGAGGAGTCTGCTCGCTTCTTTTTGAAGTGAAACTTCCTTATCGGCGTTGGAAAAAAATTTACCGTCACATTTTTCGGTTACGCGTCACATTTTTCCGTTACGCGCCATCTTTTTTGTATTCATGTCTATGATAATAAAATCCTTTTGTTTAAACTTTATCTAATTTAACTTTTTTGTATTCATGTCTATGATAATAAAATCCTTTTGTTTAAACTTTATCTAATTTAACTTTATTTAACCAATTTCTAGAAAGTTGCATGTAGATCATTTTTCGAAAAATAAGGCCATAAAGAAGTTTCACTTCTTACGTGTGTACACTAGTACACGCACACATTTTTTATTTATTGGGTGGGTTCGATGGGTGGCCGAGCTCACAGCCCACCTGGTTTTTAGTGGTTACTTGAGCCCATAGATATCTACAACGTAAATGCGTCACCCACCTTGAGATATAAGTTCTAAGGTGTCAGTATAGTTACAACGGCTGCCTCACCCTTCAAACCAAAACGCATTACTGCTTCACGGCAAAAATAGGCAGGGTGGTGATACCTACCCACAAGGACTCACAAGAGGTCCTACCACTAGTAAAAAAGGTAAATCTCAAGATTCCAGTCTTCGTGGCTATTCGCACTGCTAATAAGATAATACAGTAATAAAGAAAGGGGCTTGCTGGCCCGTCGTCAATCATCTTTCATGAAAATTACGACCGTCAGCATTGAGATGAACAATGCCAACAAAAGAAGGATAACTGCCTTTTATAAAGCTATGTTAATGTTCGCTTGCCATCTCCGTAATATTAATCTGGTAGAAGACACTTCAACGACCTAATACTTATCTTATCTTTTTCAAGTTTAAATGAACTTTTGGACCTACGAAATAACCATTTTTTTTATGATTAAAGTATTACTGGTAGCCCGGAAGCCTTTCCAGTTTCAGCAGGACAGGTGGGCGAGCAAAGGTTCAGCCAGAAGGGGCGGGATTTGCTAACAGCTGCCCGAGCGCCTCTGAAGGAGATCTAACAACTCAAGAGCAATTGCTTCGCGAATGAATCTAATACCAGATCGGAATCGCAACCCGCTGAGAAGATCCGGCGAGAAACTCAGCGAGCTGATGCATGGGTTAGGTTGCACGTCGACCTCTTTGTCGAGATCGACGAGTACGGTTACCGGGGTTCCTCAGCCTGCTCCTAGTGTTAGAGCTGAAGGCGTCTAATGCAAGAGTTATTGGATCTGATGGATCCATAAGGACGTGTCTAGGGCGATGACGGTGACCTGCTCCTGCGTGATCAAGATAACGAAAGAACCCTAAAACACTTGTATAATTCAACATTTGTCTGCGAGAATCTCGAGGCCTTCATCAAAATTATTGAATATAAGAGCTCAAATAAAAATGGAAAAAGTTATAGAATTAAGTAGCAAACGTTATTCTGTGTATTTTTAAATGTTTCAGTACAAAGTTACACTTTAGTTCTCTTTGAGATGTTTCTCATTTTATGTACATACTTAGTATTTTTCTGTTTCAAATCCGAACAGTCGCAAGTCGAACTTAGTTTACGCTGATTTAGACTTTATCCCCGGCACAGTAAACTTATATTTCAAAAGTTGTTGTTTTGATAAACCAGATGCTTTTAATGTCGTGTTTGAGATTTTAGGTTAAACAAAAAGAAATATTATAAAAAAAGATTTGTTTTGTGTTCTAAATGTTTTAGGTTAAAATTCAAAGTTTTTTGTTCATTCCATGACCCTTTTTGACGTGTCTTTATTGACAGACAACCATGCAATCCGCTTGATGGAGTATGCTCATCATCGCTTATAAACGTAACCAACGCTAGGGCACAGTAAAGCCACAGTCTACGTAATTACTGCATTGACGGCACTTGCAGAACTCCTGGACAATAAAAACGCTGTGACTTTTTTTATTTTTTTAGCTTAAGTGGATGGACGAGCTCACAGCCCTCCTGGTTATAAGTGTCTGGTTGTAGTGTTGACCGCGGGAAACCCCCTACTCTGACCGGGTTTTGACCCCGGATGGACACCGGACGTCGGGTGTAAGAGTGCAGGGGAGTCGTTTAGTGGATAGGCCCCTAAAATTCCTTGGGCCCGCGGTCTGCTCCTAACACCTTGCAGATCGTCAAGTTCCACATACCCCGCACGCCCCCTAGGCGCGGGGACCTCGTAGGAGGTTCGGCACACGGAAAACAAGAAAGACGTATGTATGCATGCATACATACATACATATATATATGCAATGAATATGCAATATAATCGTCTTGGAATCTTTCAATTCAATTCCCATTTAGTTGTAACAGTTGTATCTTCACGAAACTTGGTGATCATGTGTAGCCCTGATAACAATATCAACATCAAAAATCGCGCGCAATAAAACACAAATAGCATAGTAGAAACTGTCCATTACCCTTATTACGCAATAAATCTGGAAGTACCAAATATTACATCATAACGCTATTCAGCTACCCCACGGAATTCAGAGTAGGGTAAACCCGCGATAAGATCATTTGTCAGCGTCAGTCAGATCACATCCTGTATATTATTCATTTATCACATTTCGTCCTATCCTTTTGTTCTTATCTTACTTAAATCTAGAAATAGAAACTGTTGAGTATGAGTTTTTAGAATATCTGCAAACAAGTAACACTTCTGATTAATTTTTACAGGCGATAACGAGTGGCCAGCCGTTAGGGATTGAAGGGAGTTGATAAAAATTGCAGCGTAAATACGGACACCTAGAAATATAAGGTTGACATTTCGATTGTATTATATGATAGCTGTCGCGACCTTCACACGGTAAAACAAGACAGAAATAGGAATCTCCATTAAAACTTTTTTTTTATTGCTTATATGAGTGGACGAGCTCACAGCCCACCTGGTGTTAAGTGGTTACTAGAGCCCAAAGACATCTACAACGTAAATGCGCCACCCACCTCGAGATATAAGTTCTAAGGTCTCAGTATAGTTACAACGGGTGCCCCACCCTTCAAACCGAAACGCATTACTGCTTCACGGCAGAAATAGGCGAGGTGGTGGTACCTAACCGCGCGGACTCACAAGAGGTCCTACCACCAGTGAACTGATACCACCTGTAACTAATTTAACGACGAAGTAATTGAACTATATAGAATACGGACATTATTTGAATGATTCTTCAACAAGGAGCCTAAGGTGAGTGACGAAATAAACATCGAACTAATTGTGGACTCTGGTAGAAGTAGTAAGAGAGTAGCCACGAAATAATTCACACATATTAACCGTTGCAAGAAAATGTAGGTGATCGTTTTAAGATTAAAATTTATTTTCCTATATTCACAACCCTATTATTCTAGACCGGTGATCACGCGACGCGTGGAACGGCTTAACTACCTTATTTTGCTTAAAAGAACTTTCACCTGAAGCACGGAAATATCCTTCATATGAAATTCTTCACTTTCAAAACATCATAAAGCTTTTATAAAATGACTTTAGCGAAAGCGCCTCCCTGTCTTTTGTGTAGAGAGCTTTATGACAACAATAAGGCTCTCGCAGCATTATTTAGTATTACGTGTATGATGAAAATGAGAAATGAATTTTGCTTAGTAATAGAACGATGGGCGAAGATGATTTTCTTCAACAGAGGGAAGTATGAGATCTTGATTAAATTACTATCTTTTTTTTTTATTGCTTAGATGAGTGGAAGAACTCACAGCCCACCTGATGTTAAGTGGTTACTGGAGCCCATAGACATCTACAACGTAAATGCGCCACCCACCTTGAGATATAAGTTCTAAGGTCTCAAGTATAGTTACAACGGCTGCCCCACCCTTCAAACCGAAACGCATTACAGCTTCACGGCAGAAACAGGCAGGGTGGTGGTACCCACCCGTGCGGACTCACAAGAGGTCCTACCACCAGTAATTACGCAAATGATAATTTTGCGGGTTTGATTTTTAATACACGATGTTATTCCTTCACCGTGGAAGTCAAGTGTGAACAAAATCTCATCTCATCTTACTAACATGAGTTTAAATTAAAAATCTAAAATGTCTCTGTCTACTATTTAATGTTTTGTAGGTCGTACATTTGATTGCGTTTGTGGTGGGTAGCCATCATGCAACAAAAGAAATATGACAGATACCTAAATCTCGCTTACGACATTTTCAAGATAATCTTGGTTAAATACAAATTCCAAACAAGATCGGACCGTCGGTCTACCGAGCAATATCACCCGCTCGGTGGAAGATCTTCCCTTTGTCGTATACCTTGACACGTACACTTGTTGCTAGTTTAAGAAAGGTAACTAATATGGTTCTGTTTACTGGTGGTAGGACCTCTTCTGAGTCCGCGCGGGTAGGTACCATCACCCTGTCTATTTCTGCCGTGAAGCAGTAATGCGTTTCGGTTTGAAGGGTGGGGTAGCCGTTGTAACTATACTTGAGACCTTAGAACTTATATCTCAAGGTGGGTGGCACTGGTGGTAGGACCTCTTGTGAGTCCGCACGGGTAGGTACCACCACCCCGCCTATTTCCGCCGTGGAGCAGTAATGCGTTTCGGTTCGAAGGGTGGGGTAGCCGTTGTAACTATACTGAGATCTTAGAACTTATATCTCAAGGTGGATGGCGCATTTACGTGGTAGATGTCTATGGGCTCCAGTAACCACTTAACACCAGGTGGGCTGTGAGCTCGTCCACCCATCTAAGCAATAAAAATAATAAAAATTACGTCGTAGATGTCTATGGGCTCCAGTAACCACTTAACACCAGGTGTGCTGTGAGCTCGTCCACCCGTCTAAGCAATAAAAATAAAAAAAAATACGTCGTAGATGTCTATGGGCTCCAGTAACCACTTAACACCAGGTGTGCTGTGAGCTCGTCCACCCGTCTAAGGAATAAAAAAAAAAAAAAAAAATGGCATCGTCATCATCATCAATAGCCCACAGACGTCCAATCCTAGACACAGGAATCCCTAAGGGTCGCCTTTAATGACTATGTCTGCGCCTACTGCATCCAGCCATTTGTCACGACCACTACGTCTTCAGCTGCTCGACTCCAACTCGAGAGCTTCTGCCCCAGCACCTATCTGTTCTACGAGTAATTTGTTCTGCTAAGCTTAACCTTGCAATTTCTCACGATATGTGTAAATGTAACTCTAACCTTACCTAACCTAAACATCAACTCGCTCAGTTTCTCGCCGGATCTTCTCAGTGGGTCGCGATTCCGATCCGGTAGTAGATTAATTCGCGATGCAGCTGCCTTTTTGTTATTAGGTCTCCTTCGTTTTTTTTTTTTTTTCTCCTACCTATGCTGATAGCCTTGAGAGGCTATTTCAGCGTACCCTAGCTTGTGTAGGTGAGCTCGCGGGGCTCAAACAGGAGAATTGCTAACACCGCCCTAGCAAGAGCAGTGCTTCGCAGAATCTACCACCGGATCGGAAGCGCGACCCACTGAGAAGATCCGGCGAAAAACTCAGTNCTACAACCAGACGGCGCGGCTCACCCCAAGGACGCCCAGCCGACGGAGCCTTCGAGGCGAGTCGAAGGCTCTGAAACGTCGGCCGTCTCGGTACGGCAGCCCGTCAGGCCGCCCAGACAGTGCCGCTGGTGTCCCGGAATACCCCGCTGGACCAGAACCAGCCTGCCGGGTCGGGACGCGATACACCGCCAACCGGTCGCTCTTTCGTAGCGCTCGTTCGCTCCTTGGCAGCGCGCTAGAGTGCTGGTAGCGCGCCGCGCGGCCTCTACCCCCTCAGGTCGCCCCTTGACCTTCACCGGGGGGAAGCCGCCATCTACAGGGGCCGGAGTCGGGCAAAGGCCCTTCTCCGGCCCTCGGCTCGGCGGCGACGGATAGGTGCGGAGAGGGATGAGCTCTCCCTCTCTCGTTCCGCCGCCTTCTTCTGCGAGATGGTGTACTCGCAGAAGTCGAGCATCGCCTTCCAGGACTCATCGCTGCCGAGCATCGTGGCCACGACGGTCGGCAGCGATAAGTCCGGTCCTATTTGCGAGACAAGAACACGGCGTTGCTCCAGCCATGCAGGGCAATATGCGAGCGTATGCTCGACCGTGTCCTCGTCGCAGTCACAGTGGTGACATTCCATCGTCGGTTTCCTCCGGACGATGCGATGCAGGTACCGGCCAAAACACCCATGGCCGGTAAGCATCTGCGTCAACCGGAAGGTGAGACGCCCTTGGTCACGGTTCGCCCATTCCGCGAGGACCGGGCGCACCGCGTCGACGGTCTGGAGACCGGCCGACGGGTTCGCCAAGCGGCGAGACCACGCCTCCAGCACAGACCGCCGAGATTGGAGCCTCCGCGCTCTAATCGCTCCTTCTCCGGGACGTGGTTCCCCCCTGTCGCGAAGGTCACATCGCCACGCATAATCGGCGGCGAGCGCCTCCGCCTCCAGGTCCCAGGGAGGCGTCCCGGCAAGAACGCACGCCGCCTCGAAGGAGACGGTGCGGTATCCACGGATCGCCCTGACCGCGATTGCACGCTGCGGGCGTCGCAGGGCCGCGATGTGCCTGCGAGTCAGGGCGCGGCACCACACAGGGGTCTCATATAGTGCCATGGACCGCACCACCCCCACGTAGAGACGACGTACTACTGCGTCGGGCCCCCCGACGTTTGGCAAGAGCCGGCTCAACGAGCCAGCCGTCGCCATCAGCCGAGGGCCTAACTTCTCGAAGTGAGCGCCTCCGAAGGAGACCTAACAACTCAAGAACAGCTACTTCGCGAATGACCCGTAGCTTAGTTGGATTTCCATTGGAACAACCTTTCAAGCCCAACGCTAAATAACAGACGCATTCAAAACCCGTATCGGAACTTCATTAATTTGAACAATAGGAGTTTCGACAGCACTCTTTTGAATCGGCACATGCGCTTTTGTGCTCTACAAAACGCAGCTTCGTTACGCGTCACGTTATTCGGTTCTAAAGCTATAATCAATTATAACCGGAGAGGTGGACGCTGATTAAGGATCACCGCTCACAAATGCATCCTTTTGTGACGTGCTGGAGGAGTCTGCTCGCTTCTTTTTTTTATTGGGTGGTTTCGATGGGTGGCCGAGCTCACAGCCCACCTGGTTTTAAGTGGTTACTGGAGCCCATAGATATCTACAACGTAAATGCGTCACCCACCTTTAGATATAAGTTCTAAGGTGTCAGTATAGTTACAGCGGCTGCTCCACCTTTCAAACCGAAACGCATTACTGCTTCACGGCAGAAATAGACAGGGTGGTGGTACCTACCCACGCGGACTCACAAAAGGTCCTACCACTAGTAAAAAAGGTAAATCTCAAGATTCCAGTCTTCGTGGCTATTCGCACTGCTAATAAGATAATTCAGTAATAAAGAAAGGGGCTTGCTGGCCCGTCGTCAATCATCTTTCATGAAAATTACGACCGTCAGCATTGAGATGAACAATGCCAACAAAAGAAGGATAACTGCCTTTTATAAAGCTATGTTAATGTTCGCTTGCCATCTCCGTAATATTAATCTGGTAGAAGACACTTCAACGACCTAATACTTATCTGACACGAATCGACCAGCAGTCCGGTATCGGTAATGTCATGAGAACAGCTAAACCAGTTCTAGCCGTATTTATTTCTAAACTATCTGACCTGGCAGACTTCGTTGTGCCTCAATCGATAAATAAAAGACCTAAACTTTATACTAAATATTACTGTTTACTAAATAAAAAACAAACAAAAGGAATCGGTCCGACGGGGGACACATCAAAGGAAAAGCAAAATTGTCATTTTTATTTAATTCCGAGCATTTTCATATTTATGTACCTTTGAAACCTTCTCTGGACTTCCACAAATAACTCAAGACCAAAATTAGCCAAACCGGTCCAGCCGTTCTCGAGTTTTAGCGAGACTAACGAACAGCAATTCATTTTTATAAATATAGATAGAAGATACCAATAGGAATACTTTATTTATATTTAAACTTCTCAAGTTTTAATTTTTGGACCAACGAATGAACCCTAAAACACTTGTATAATTCAAAATTTGTCTGCGAGAATCTCGAGGCCTTCATCAAAATTATTGAATATAAGAGCTCAAATAAAAATGGAAAAAGTTATAGAATTAAGTAGCAAATGTTATTCTGTGTATTTTTAAATGTTTCAGTACAAAGTTACACTTTAGTTCTCTTTGAGATGTTTCTCATTTTATGTACATACTTAGTATTTTTCCGCTTCAAATCCGAACAGTCGTAAGTCGAACTTAGTTTACGCTGATTTAGACTTTATCCCTGACACAGTAGACTTAAATTTCAAAAGTTGTTGTTTTGATAAACCAGATGCTTTTAATGTCGTGTTTGAGATTTTAGGTTAAACAAAAAGAAATATTATAAAAAAAGATTTGTTTTGTGTTCTAAATGTTTTAGGTTAAAATTCGAAGTTTTTTGTTCATTCCATGACCCTTTTTGACGTGTCTTTATTGACAGACAACCATGCGATCCACTTGATGGAGTATGCTCACCATCGCTTATAAACGTAACCAACGCTAGGAAACAGTAAAGCCACAGTCTACGTATTCACTGCACTGACGGCACTTGCTGAACTCCTGGACAATAAAAACGATGTGGCTTTTTTTATTTTTTTAGCTTAAGTGGATGGACGAGCTCACAGCCCACCTGGTGTTAAGTGTCTGGTTGTAGTGTTGACCGCGGGAACCCCCCTACTCTGACCCCGGACGGAGATCGGACTTCGAGTGTAAGAGTGCAGAGGAGTCGTTTAGTGGTTGGGCCCTAAAATTCCTTGGGCCCGTGGTCTGCTCCCAACCCCTTGCTGATCGTCGAGTCCCACATACCGCGCGCCCCCTAGGCGCGGGGACCTCGTAGGAGGTTCGGCACACGGCCCGAAAAAAAAAACGTATGTATGTATGCATGCATATATATGCAATGAATATGCAATATAATCTTCTTGGAATCTTTCAATTCAATTCCCATTTAGTTGTAACCGTTGTATCTTCACGAAACTTGGTGATCATGTGTAGTCCTGATAACAATATCAACATCAAAAATCGCACGCAATAAAACACAAATAGCATAGTAGAAACTGTCCATTACCCTTATTACGCAATAAATCTGGAAGTACCAAAATTACATCATAACGCTATTCAGCTACCCCACGGAATTCAGAGTAGGGTAAGCCCGCGATAAGATCATTTGTCAGCGTCAGTCAGATCACATCCTGTATATTATTCATTTATCACATTTCGTCCTATCCTTTTGTTCTTATCTTACTTAAATCTAGAAATAGAAACTCTTGAGTATGAGTTTTTAGAATATCTGCAAACAAGTATCACTTCTGATAATTTTTTACAGGCGATAACGAGTGGCCAGCCGTTAGGGATTGAAGGGAGTTGATAAAAATCGCAGCATAAATACGGACACCTAGAAATATAAGGTTGACGTTTCAATTGTATTTTTAAAACAGCTGTCGTGCCCTTCAAACGGTAAAACAAGACAGAAATAGGAATCTCCATTTAAACTTTTTTTTATTGCTTAGATGGGTGGACGAGCTCACAGCCCACCTGGTGTTAAGTGGTTATTAGAGCCCAAAGACATCTACAACGTAAATGCGCCACCCAGCTTGAGATATAAGTTCTAAGGTCTCAGTATAGTTACAACGGGTGCCCCACCCTTCAAACCGAAACGCATTACTGCTTCACGGCAGAAATAGGCGAGGTGGTGGTACCTACCCGCGCGGACTCACAAGGGGTCCTACCACCAGTGAACTGATACCACCTGTAACTGATTTAACGACGAAGTAATTGAACTAGTCTTAGGGAATACGGACATTATTTGAATGATTCTTCAACAAGGACTCTCAAGGTGAGTGACGAAACAAACATCGAACTAATTGTGGACACTTTTTTTTTTTTTCCACATTAGAAAATCGCCGTATCCCCACCCGCGCGGCAGGTGGGGTATGTGGGAGTTGAACCTCACTAAAAACTCCTGCCGCTCACAACCGGCGCCCTACCTCGGACCGGGCCGGAGCTCAGTCGGGGCTATTGAAACGGCGGGACAGGGTTGACGCAGAGCACATTACATCCATCCCACCGTCCCTATTGTGGACACTGGTAGAAGTAGTAAGAGAGTAGCCACGAAATAATTCACACCTATTAACCATTGCAAGAAAATGTATGTGATCGTTTTAAGATTAAAATTTATTTTCCTATATTCACAACCCTATTATTCTAGACCGGTGATCACGCGACGCGTGGAATGGCTTAACTACCTTATTTTGCTTAAAAGAACTTTCACCTGAAGCACGGAAATATCCTTCATATGAAATTCTTCACTTTCAAAACATCATAAAGCTTTTATAAAATGACTTTAGCGAAAGCGCCTCCCTGTCTTTTGTGTAGAGAGCTTTATGACAACAATAAGGCTCTCGCAGCATTATTTAGTGTTACGTGTATGATGAAAATGAGAAATGAATTTTGCTTAGTAATAGAACGATGGGCGAAGATGATTTCCTTCAACAGAGGGAAGTATGAGAACTTGATTAAATTACTATCTTTTTTTTCGGTTTGAAGGGTGGGGTAGCCGTTGTAACTATACTTGAGACCTTAGAACTTGTATCTCAAGGTGGGTGGCGCATTTACGTCGTAGATGTCTACGGGCTCCAGAAACCACTTAACACCAGGTAGGCTGTGAGCTCGTCCACCCATCTAAGGAATAAAAAAATATAAAAAAAATTATGGCATCGTCATCATCATTAATAGCCCACAGACGTCCAATCCTAGACACAGGAATCCCTAAGGGTCGCCTTTAATGACTATGTCTGCGCCTGCTGCATCCAGCCAATTGTCACGACCACTACGTCTTCAGCTGCTCGATTCCAACTCGAGAGCTTCTGCCCCAGCAGCTATCTGTTCTACGGGTAATTTGTTCTGCTAACCTTAACCTTGCAATTCCTCACGATATGTGTAAATGTAACGCTAACCTTACCTAACCTAAACATCAACTCGCTGAGTTTCTCGCCGGATCTTCTCAGTGGGTCGCGATTCCGATCCGGTAGTAGATTAGTTCGCGAAGCAGCTGCCTTTTTGTTATTAGGTCTCCTTCGGAGGCGCTCGAGCATCTATTAGCAAATCCCACCCCTCCTTGCGGGGCCTTCCTCACCTCGTGAAACTGGAAAAAAAAACGCTAACGGCTCGCTGTATTTCTTTTAAAAGTTCACAGTGTCACGCCGAAACGTGCCCTACCTTCATCATTATTCGGCACTGCAGGCAATAATCGAAAATATTGTATAACGTCGTAGTATTACTTTAGAAGTGTCCTGCATGTGAGTCGTAATAAATTAATGACATTTGACTAGCTGATAGTTTATGAGCTAGTTTTATATAACTCACTAGCCGCCCGCTCTGGCTTTTTTTTTATGATTGAAAGATTACTGGTGACCCGGAGGCCTTTCCAGCTTCACCAGGACCGGTGGGCGAGCAAAGACTCAGCCAGGAGGGCGCTCCGGCTCCGCTCGGGTCTTTAACAAAAATTTCAACGATATTTGACGTTGTTTTATTTTTTTAGATAAAAGAACACTTATTGCGACATGACTATAATAGTTAGATATATGCTGCCGCGACACTTTTTGCAAACAGTAATGTGTTCTAGAAAGTCGTAGTACATTATTTTATTCTATCATCAATAGTTTTCACAGGGCACGCGATCTAAAGAATATTTTAGTTATTTTTTTTACACCTTGGGTTACATTATTGGAGTTTTAGTAAGGATCCCAAATTTTTTTCAAAAAAGATTATAGTCTATATCACTCGGGAATAGTGTAGCTTCCAAACAGTGACAGAATTTTTCAAATGGGTTCAGTAGTTTCGGAGCCTATTCAATACAAACAAACAAACAAAATTTTCCTCTTTGTAATATTAGTATAGAAGTATAGACAAGGGGAAATTTAGACTGTCAATCTCTGGAACCTACATGGGTATTTTGGAACTACCAGTAAATACGATCCTACCTCCCCCAGGCGGTGCTGGACAGCTGGATGACGATGCAAGGATACGCTCTGCTGTGTTCTTGTCCCGGAGTGGTAGCAGTCATGCAGTAATGTTTATATAATTACCATCTATACTAATATATAAATCTACAGGATGTTCCGTTATAACTACTGAACCATGCATCCGATTAACTTGAAACTTGGTATCCATGTAGAAAATACATGTACTTAATGGTTAGGCTAATATTTATATAAGTGTTGGACTCCCTACACCAGTAGCGGGGGCGTTAATGATGAGAATATTTGTGGGGGTGAGAAATAATAATGTTAATTTTAAATGCCCAGCGAAGCGGACGGGCACAGCTAGTTATATATAAAAAAACAACACAGGGTGCATTAAATGGTTTAGCCGTCACCATCGCTCATGGTCATCAGCAATGCCAGGGTGCAAAGAGTTTTCTTCCTTCTCTTCACAGTATCTAGCTTTTGTCATAGCTAAATTATAAAAAAAAAATATTGTTCGTTTAAATCCCGCCCAGAATTTATGTGTACAACAAATAGCAATGAACAATATCTAGCGCAACAAAATACTCCTACTTTCATTTTGATTCACGCAAAGGGATAATCGCCCACGGAATCGGTAGAATTGAAAACATAATTCAACGTACACCTACGACTTGGATTTAAAACATATTTTCTGAAGTAGCCTCACGTGTGTTCATATTTTTAATCTTACTTTTTAAAGAGCAGTGTATGTGGTATTAATGTGACCAGTTGCGCGAATCCATTACTTATTTTCTGGTGGTAGGACGTTTTGTTAGTCCGCACGGGTGGGTACCACCACTCAGCCAATTTCTGCCGCGAAGCAGTAATGCGTTTCGGTTTGAAGGGCGGGACAGCCGTTGTACTGTTAAAAGTGAGACCTTAGAACTCATATTACAGGGTGGGTGGCGGTATTTACGTTGTAGATGTTTATGGGCTCCGGCAATCACTTAACACCAGGTGGGCTGTTAACTCGTCCACCTATCTAAGCATAAAAAAACAAGAGCCTATCTGACGGTTTTCAGTGAACTACATGCGGTATGTATTAAACATGAAAATTGTGAGATTATGGCCTGTACACTAAGTTATGCAGAGTTTTGGAATGAAGTTCCTTATGGGACGATGCGGAGGGGTACCACCCTAACCGGGAAAAAACGTCCGTAACGTAAAATAACGATGGCTATACAGTGTCTAATGTTTAGTCTACGTGATGACAGTTATTATTATTATTATTCATATAAATATAGCTTTTTTTGTATCATTGTGAATAAAATAAAGTTGATAACTTTGTAAAGTAGTTTTTTTTTTTATCAATAAAAAAATCATAATAAAAAAATTATACCCGAATAATTATTTTCTTTATACCTCGAATAGAACTTTAAATTAATATTTTTATAATAAGGAACTTCGTTCCTATCCGGTGTCCCACGACACAACACATCTTTTTCCTCGTAGAACTTGGACTTTACTTTCTATGTGCGGCCATTCCTTTTCACCAACTGTCAATTCTCGAACCTGAAGGTTATCGCGAAGCACAATACTCTTGGCGATTATTTAATACGCTTTTGAAAATGCGAAAGTACTTATTTGCGTGTTACTTAATAAATAGGAATGTTTTGAGGTATATAATATTTTTGCAATATTGTTACTAGATGGCGTAACCGGCAACTACGAGAGAGCACAACCTCATACTGACCCAACGTATAGTTTCCTATTAACTAAAGTGTCACTTAAATTTTAGATTTAAACATAAAATCTGTTTATATAAATGTGATTCGCTGTTCGTTAGTCTCGCTAAAACTCGAGAACGGCTGGACCGATTTGGCTAATTTTGGTCTTGAATTATTTGTGGAAGAAGATAAATATGAAAATGCTCGGAATTAAATAAAAACAACAATTTTGTTTTCCCTTTGATGTGTCCCCCATCTGACGGATTCCTTTTGTTTGTTTTAAGTTTATTTTATACTAGCGACCCGCCCTCGCTTCGCTTCGGAAACATTACATTTTATTATCGACGATGTTACCCGCGGTTATTGTCGTACCGCGGGTGAAGCCGCGGGGCGAAGGTAGTCTAAAAAAAGTAGCCTAAGCTACTCCTTATATCATCAGCTACCTATCAGTGAAAGTCTCGTTAAAATCGGTCCAGCCGTTCCAGAGATTAGCCAGAACAAACAGACAGACAGACAGGCAGACAGACTGATAGACAGACAAAAATTATAAAAAATGTTTTTTTTGTGTATGTATATATATTCCGTATATATATTCATATGCATGTAGTAAAAAGCGGTTATTTCAATATCACAAACAGACACTCCAATTTTATTTACATGTATAGATGTATAGATAAAAGTTTAGGTCTTTTATTTATCGATTGAGGCGCTACGAAGTCTGCCGGGTCAGCTAGTAAACAATAAAATAATGTAATTCTCATGTATGTTAAAATGCGATTCAAGCAACGAGATAGAGTTATTTATAACGTAACTCATATAAATAATGTATAATAAGATTCCCTTTGTGCAGGACCACAAATTGAGCGAGATTACTTCGCGTTGTTTCCTGAAACGTACGAATTTTTCTCGGAAAATTTCATTTTTCCGTTCGTTTTCTTCGTTCTGTTCGTGTCCTTTATGCAGCATGACCCAGTCTCATGAGATAAATTATTTTTATTCAATAATTTTGTCGTATCATTTTGAAACTGACAAAAATATTTATATTTTTTGTGGAGATAGGACCTCTTCTGAGTCCGCGCGGGTAGGTACCACCGCCTTGCCTATTTCTGCCGTGAAGCAGTAATGCGTTTCGGTCTGAAGGGTGGGGCAGCCGTTGTAACTCGACTGAGATCTTAGAACTTTTATCTCAAGGTGGGTGGCGCATTTACGTTGTAGATGTCTATGGGCTCCAGTAACCATTTAACACCAGGTGGGCTGTAAGCGCGTCCACCCATCTAAGCAATAAATAAAAAAAAATAAAAAAATCCTTATTAAAACCACTTGGATAAATCATCAACACATAATAAAGAACTCAGATAATTCCGACCTGTAAGATTGATAACGTATTGACAAACTGTAGCCTCGCGGAGACCATTTACTGCACAGTCAAGTCGCAAGCCTCATGTCTCAAAGTGGATGTGGAGTGTCATGTTGTGCGGTCTATGGGTTCTAGTAGCTGCTGTATAGTTTGTTGTAAGCCAACTAATACAAAATTTATCATGTTCAAGTTAAAACAATTTTTGAATTGCCAAATGGCAACACTGTTAGTGTGAGCAATTTGGTACTTGTAGGGATGTGACCTTATTAAAAAAGCGGTAGTTTGAAAAAATGGGAAGAAATGACGGTGTATTCTATAGTGAGCACATACCAAAAATGTTTACAAGTGGAGTTACAAATAAAGCAATACAGTGAACTATTGCAATCTATTCATTTACTTCCTGGCTGTTTACCAATTGATGTAAAATAAGCAGATTTTGTCTCTCTAAACGTCTCACTGTTCTGGGCCGCGACCGAGGACCTCACCTGCCAGCTGACGCAGCAGCTTTGTGGCTACGGTTGTTTCAGCCGGTACCATGCACCCTGTAGCACGGAGGGTCGACCCCCGGCCCAAAAAAAAAGAGTTTAACCAATGAGTGTATTTTTGTCACTAGTCGCACATTGTAAATGAAAGGATACCAAACTATGCCACGGCTATTGTAATCTGACCTCGTGCCCCAAGATCGTTTTATTGGCTTTATAGGCAGACGAGCATACGGCCCACCTTATGGTAAGTGGTTACCGTCGCTCATGGACGTCAGCAATGCCAGGGCACAGCCAAGTCGCTGCCTACCATTGATTAGTCTTCATTGACGGCTCTCATGCAAGAAGATATCATGGGTTTCAGGTAAAGCACGTATCAATTATTTTAAATTCTCCCGAAAGTCAACTAATGTGAAAAGTGTTCGCCCGTGCTCACAATTAACAGTTCGTGTTTCTTAGCAATATAAAACTTCTGTTGATAAGCGTGTGGTTCCACACTAAACACCTGTCGTCTACCAAATGAAGATACAAATACCAAAGGAACATAGTTAAAACTTATTTATCAAAAACGAAAATTGAATTTGAATTGAATTTGACTGGCCGTGTCCGTGGCCTGGAAAATTCTGAAATACTCGATATGTCGAGAAAAAAAAAGCGGCATTAACGATTACTGCAATCGTAAAAGTTATATTAAATTCGGCTAAGAGTCTGCAAAATTTAAGACGACCCCCTAAATTCCCTACGAACGTGACTGTATTTAATTTTATAACAAACAAAAACTGGACATCTAAATGGCGATGAGTCGCACGAGTAAAATTATTAACGAATACATTAATTACCCAAAGATTTGAAACATTAATTTAATTTAAAAAAAAAAAGGTTTTTATTCTAGAACATTATAGAATTGCTTACCTGGAACATAGACGGAGCTACTGGACAACAATATTTACATTCAAAGGATTTAAATCTGCTTTCAATCTATATCTTTAACTTTAACTTTAACTTTAACTATGGCTTTAACTTTAATCGTTGATCATTTCTTGTTCTATAACTGACTTGTTGTTGCTTGACGTTATATTAGCATTTCTTCTTTTCTTCTTTTCGATATGACATCTTTAGACATTTTTATTAATATTTCAACAAATAGTACTGTTTTTTTATTATTATTATTATTATTGTATTCAATTTTCGAGCCGATGAATTGCCAATGCTATGTACGCCATTGTTGTCACATGCATCAGGCCATAAATTAAATAGTTTAAATTTATTTTCAATGTTAGATGTTTGTGATGTGGCAGTACTTATGTAAATAANATATGACATCTTTAGACATTTTTATTAATATTTCAACAAATAGTACTGTTTTTTTATTATTATTATTATTATTGTATTCAATTTTCGAGCCGATGAATTGCCAATGCTATGTACGCCATTGTTGTCACATGCATCAGGCCATAAATTAAATAGTTTAAATTTATTTTCAATGTTAGATGTTTGTGATGTGGCAGTACTTATGTAAATAAATAAATAAATAAAAATAAATAAATATATCACTGCGTTAGGAAAACATTTTTTTCGACACACGATTATAGCTTTGATAAGCGTCTTCCTTTTCGATGTAACTAAAACAATTGTGACGTGACTAATTATTTTAGACCATTTTCAAATACATCCAAGTGTCCTCGCTCTCCTGTACACGCGATACATTGCTCGTGAAGCCTTCCCACAATACTAATTAAATACATTAATAATTTCGTACTACAGAATGCATTTCTGTATACGGGTCAGGAAGTTTAAAGCGATTTCGTGATATTACACGCAGAGCCGGTGGTAGAACGTGCTGAATGCGGGCGCCATTGTTTCATTTAATTCTGCGAAACAACAATATATTTTGAATAATTCTGAACGTATTGTTTGAAGCCCTTCAGAAGCAAAGCTACAATAATACCTACGGTCGATTACACTCACACAGCGGTTTCGACGTGTCGTAAAGATTGGACACCGCTCTATGTAGCCCGGAGTCTGTATCTCTAAGTGCTCCGGTATATAATTGTGTGACGTCACAGCTCAACGCTGATCCTCACTCCCGAACTTCCATTAGACTGATTCATGGTCAACCGATGTCTTCCTTTTTTCCGAAATCCCCGCCAAAAGTGAGCACGTAGCTTGGTTTTGAAGTATGTCAGGGTTTTTAATACGCTTTTATTAGCTTCAGACGTATGTCTGTAACGGAATCTTTGAACATGATTTTGACCCCTTCAAAACGTCGGATTTACTCGAAATTTGGTGTACTTATTAAGGACCGATGACAAAAAGTACAAAAAGCATGGGGTGCATGGTATCAGTAGTTATAAATATTTTATGAACAGATATGAGTAGAAGGATTATTTTGATAATATCCTGAAAAGCACCCTACGCTTTTTTACCATAACATATTTTTTTCTTATACTATTTTTAATTCAAATTTATTAAGATTTATTTTCTTTTTTTGGTTGGATTATATAGATAGATAGTTATTGACCTCCAACTTTTGTATGGCTTACATCCCTGGTTCATTAAATTTATAAAAGGATATTAAAGGATAAGGTATTACCAATTTTACGGATCGTGAATAAGCATTTCTCATTTATTGTCATTATTAAATAATTAAACAGCTTTAAAAGAAAACATCAATCAAATCCTTGTATATAGACAAAATTATTAGTCTGCTTTGATTCTCATCTAAATTTAGTCCACTTTATTCCAACAAAACTTGATAGATGTAGACAAACTCGATAGCACTGGAGTACGTGAGTGCAAACAACGCCTACTAATAGTTCTCATAATTAAATCTAGCCACGTCATTAATTCGGCTTTGTTCGGTTATAACAAGACACTGCCGGATATAAGCGGTTATTATACAGGCTTTGTTTTCTGCGGGCACGTACATTACGCAATTTACACTAACAAACGTTGTATAATCAAGGACGGAATTCTTGATTGTCATTATTAATCTTGGTGCCTATAAGTTTTTTTTATTGCACTAAGCCGGTAGCCGATTTGGAAGCCATCTTAGTGTTAAAAGGACAAATCGATGCCTCCAATGAACACTACTCTAACTCAAAATTTTGAAATTTTCGTTTTTCACGCATATCACTTCACTATGTTAAAAGTATTACAATTAATCATTATTGTGGGGTTCGAAGCAAGATTAAATCAGCTAGTTACACAAAAAAACCATAAATATATCTGCATTATTAAAGATTTTATCAACTTTTTTCGTTTAAACGCTCCTCCTGTAAATCTACGAATTTGGAGTTAGCGTAGTGTTCATTGTAGGCATCGAAATAGTTCGAAGTTGCTGTGGCCTAAAGGATAAGGTGTCCGGTGCATTCGTATCTAGCGATGCAAGGGTACTCGAATCCCAGGCGGGTACCAATTTTTCTAATGAAATACGTACTTAACAAATGTTCACGATTGACTTCCACGGTGAAGGAAACATCGTGTATAAAAATTAAACCCGTAAAATTACAATTTGCGTAATTACTGGTGGGAGGACCTCTTGTGAGTCTGCAAGGGTGTGTACCACCACCCTGCCTATTTCTGCCGTAAAGCAGTAATGCGTTTCGGTTTGAAGGGTGGGGCAGCCGTTGTAACTATACTGAGACCTTAGAACTTATATCTCAAGGTGGGTGGCGCATTTACATCATAGATGTCTATGGGCTCCAGTAACTACTTAACACCAGGTGGGCTGAGAGCTCGTCTACCTAACTAAGCAATAAATAAATAAATTGTGATGTTAAATGGATATCACAAACGCCGCCACTCACCTTGAGATGTGAAAGTCAAGTCTCTATTGTACTGCATGAGAACTCTTTAACTTATCCTTTAAGATTCTTTCACCCGGAGATAGATTCCACTATCTCTGACGCACAAACACAATTGTGCTATTTAATTACACATTAACGTCATTCGTATCGCTATTGGATAAGTATTAGGTATTATCAGACAAAACTCAAGTACTAAAAATAAAATAAGGAATATCTGAGGAAAAACATATGTATACGCGTATTTATCTTTTAGTATACTTAGTCTGGCCATAAATACTGTTACAATTAAAAATAAACAAAATATTACATTTGAATTTGGAATCTGTCATTTTTATATGATTGTTCATTGAGTTTTCTCATTTTGGCGCCAATACATTGTACAATATTTTTGCGATATTAAAATGGAGTGGGGTGATAAAGAGAACCGAATCGCTGTGATTGCATTACACAAAGTAGGTATGGAGCCTTTAAATTTTTTATTTATTTATGTATTAAACTAACACACTGTAAAAGTAATAAATGTTATTTGCAATAGATTTTTTTTTCCTTTGTCTCAGTATTTATGGCAAGACTAGGTATTTGAACAGGCAATGGACAGTATACTAAGGCAACGCAAGTATTAAGCCATATCCGGAGCGTTCAACTGCGTCGCAATAACGAAACTTAGTTCTAAATTCACAGTTGAGAGAGCTTATAGTAATACAATCTCACATTTTAGGTAGGCAGCGGCTTGGCTCTGCTAATGGTATTGCTGAAGTCCATGGGCGACGGTAACCACTTACTATCAGTTGGGCCGTATGGTCGACTGCCTACAAGGGCAATAAAAAAGAAAATAGTGAAAAATGCTTTAAGTGTCACGGTACTTAGCCAATAACATCAACCTGCTGAGTTTCTCGCCGGATCTTCTCAGTCGCGCTTCACATCCAGTGCATTGGACTGCTCTTGAACCGTTAGGCTTCCTTCGGAGGTGCTTGGGCAGCTGTTAGCAAATCCTGCCCCTCCTGACTGGACCCGTACTCGCCCTACCGTCCTGGTGAAGCTACTAGGCAGGAAGAAATGCCTCCACAACAACAAAAACACTCTATATTTACAGCTTTGTTATTTTAACAATCCAAATTTAAATCCCTAGATATAAGGTAAGGTATATGTATGATACGGAGTTTTTCGATGTTGAAATATGTTTTTAATAATTAAAAAAATTTAATAAAGCACTTTGATTAGATCATTTAGGGTCTATTTAAAGTTTACAAGGTTCGATTTTATTGCCCTTTTGTAAAATTAAATTATAAATGTTAGTTCTAAGGCTGTTTGAATTTATGCTATCGAAATTCGACCATAATTAATTGAAATTATAAGTTTGAACATTATTTCGGTTCTATTGTCAAAGACCATATTTCTATAGTGACAGATTTTGCCAAGAAAGATAAACAATATTAACTTATTCTTAATTTGACTACAGAAATCTTTAAGCAATAACATAAGTTTGACAATAAACAAAGAGTATGTATGTGTGTGTCAAATACATGGTAGTATGTATAATGTTTTTTTTATTGATTTAATGTATTTTTATGCATAATTTAAAAACATTCTGCACTCCTCTATATTCTCTATAAGTGTGGGAAATTTCATACTCCTCCGTCCGCGCAATTTTCGTAAAAAGGTGTACAAAGTTTTTGCTTCACGTATTAATATATAGATAAATTAAATTGGAGTGTCTGTTTGTAATATTGAAATAACCGCTTTTTACTACATGCATATGAATGTTTAATGCATGCATGCATGCCTGCATTGCATGCATTTATTACATGCATATATATGAATATTTATACGGCACATACACCAAAATAACATTTCTTACAATTTTTGTCTGTCCGTCTGTCTGTCTGTTTGTTCCGGCTAATCTTTATAATAATTAATAATTTATAATAATAAAAAAAAAAATCACATGCTGCACTCCTCTGTATTCTCTATAAGTGTGGGAAATTTCATACTCCTCCGTCCGCACAATTTTCGTAAAAAGGGGTACAAAGTTTTTGCTTCACGTATTAATATGCAGATATAAATATGTTAACGTAGAAAGCCTCTGAAATATAGCAATATATGCTGAGTTACCGCGATAACATCGTAACTACACAAATAAGAAATGAAGAAAACAAGTACTAAGCATCGAAGGCGCCTCACAACAAATGACCCGGAACCCATTCTCGCGACACACTGACATATTGAAATACCAGTTCTTCGCGTCGAGCGAGCGCCGAACTGGAAAACCCGACTGAATTGAAACCGAGCCGTTACGTTTACATTGCCTTTTAATGTTTATTTATATAAATCACCAATGTGGTGGTTATTCACGAAGTTTTTTTAATCTCCTTATGATTGCATAGATTAGTGAATAAGCTTACGATTCACTTTGTGTGAAGTGGTACAGGAGCTCGTGGAAATCGCAACGTGAATGTTGTCACTCATCTTGTAAGCCGTGTAGGCTCACAGTAAGCCTTTTTTTTGGGCAGGGGTCGAACATTCTACGAGGTTCCCGCACCTAGAGGTGCGCAAGACATAATAATATGTGGGACTTGACAGTTGACAGACAAGAGAGCAGACCACGAACCCAAAGTGTTTTAGGGCCCTACTCACTAAACGAATCCTTTTGCATTCTCTCACTGACGGCCGATCTGCATCCAAGGTCAGAACCTGGGCTAAGTAGAAAGGTTGCCACGGCCAACACCGAAACCAGACCCGCAGTGCCATCCGTAAGACACTAGACCCATGAGTCATCAAGGCTATATTCAACGACTCTACGTCGGCCGTCTCCGTATGGCAGCCCGTCAGGACGTCCTAGGCGGTGTTGCTGATGTTTCGAAATACCCCACTGAACCAGAACCAGCCTGCCGGGACGAAATGCGATAAACCCCCCTCAGATCACCCCGTGACCTTTTCCGAGACTAAGTTCGCCTTCAGGGGCCATATCGCTGCGGAGAGATATAAGCTCTCCCTTTTTCTTTCTCCAGGATCACAAGACGTTCTACCTTCCTCCTTCTCAGATCTGCTATGAAAAGTTCCCAGTTTTAATTGTGCTTACCCACTATTTTAATACAATTATCTTCGTGCCATTATAGCCTAAAGGTCTCTGACAAATTTATACCAAGCGATGCCACTATACCTGTATTCACATCCCATAGGCAAGTACCAATTTTTCTAAACAAATACATACTTCAACACGTGCTCACGTAAAATTTTCACGATGAAGATATCAATCACATCGTGTAGTCAAAATCAAAGATTTGGTATTGTAAGCTACCACTGCTGGATACCAGAATCTTATTCATTTTATTGCGAATTATTTATTATACAATTCAATTGAGATATTCCTCATATTTTAAAGATAACGGCCATGTTCATGGGCTCCAGTTACCGCTTAATACAGATGGCCACAGGTGGCCCGAACAAATAAATTAAAAGCTAAGTTACAGTATATATGTAATCTTATTAACTTTTTAAATATATAACTTTCAAGTTTTTAAGCCACATGATTGGCGAGGAGCGCCGTAAATAGTATAGATGGTGTTTTGATCAACCAATCTCAAAGGCAAGACGGGAATATCGTACTAGGCTGAAATAAATCGAAAGTAACATTCGTGTACTAAACTAAACCTAAACATTCTTTGTTTTTGTAAATTTCGAAAACCGCGCCGCAATGTACCTACTGTAAACTACTTACTATTCGTAATTCGGTGGGTAAGATGTTGATACACTACCTCTCAACACGGTACGCTATTATGTACTACTTATTCGTTTTAATATTAAAGATTTTATTACAGATATTCCTAGGTTTTTTTTCTTCATATTTGTGGCTCCTAAATATAGGAAAAACCGGTTTTCCACCATATATTTTCTCAATATGTCTATAGCACGCGGTTTTCTCGTTATATTGTCATATTTATGTAGCTTTTCTAGAGCAGTCAACTGCGAACGAATAGAATTGAAACTACGACCAAGGATCGCGAGCGGTTAAGTTTCTGAGCCATTAAACTTAAGCACGTAAATGAAGCTTAAAGTTTCTTTTGTTAGTGAACTTTTTGTAAGGTTACGAGAGCTGTAAGTTGATGTGACACGTTTCAGTAGTGGACGCTGATGCACGAATGATCAAAAAAGTTTTCACGTAAATGTATGATTGGAATCACAGCAGAGCATATGGACAGCTTCCACCTAGAAACATAAAGCTTAATTAATACAGATAACGTTATCGTTTTTTGTTATTGCCCTTGTAGGCAGACGGCCATATTATGGTCCACCTGGTGGTGAGTGATTATGGTTGCCTATGAACTTCAGCAATGCCAGGAGCAGAGCTAAATCGCTGCCTATCTATCCATCAAACTCTTCAAAACAAAAAGTAGATTTGTTTCTTCACTTCTTTAGCGGTCAGGAAGAAATAGCCCCTAGGGCGGTCTAAGTGGAAGTCGTACCGTCATGTCCGACGTAGAGTCGTCAACTATTGCCTCAACAACTCAGTCGACTAAGCGTCCTTGGGAAGAGTTTCGCGTTTGGTTTTAGTGGTTTTTTCTTAGACGGTGATCGGATATCGGGCACGGGAGTCGTTTAGTAAGTGGGCCCTTAAAATCTTCGGCTACCGAGTCTCACATATCCCGCGCGTCCCTTAGACGCTGAAGCTTCGGAGAAAGTTAGGCCCCGACCAAAAATAAAAAAGGGAACGCTGAACTTCCCCTTACGCTTTGGGGGCCTTAGGCGGACCATGCCATAGTTGAACTCACCAAAATCAAAAATATCTCCCCGCCACTCAAACAACACTACACAATGAACCACTAGTCACCGGCATCTCATCCACCAAGCCTTTCTGTCGACGGGCTAAGTATTTTATCTTTGAACCACGAGTATTTTATTTATTAACTCTTTCTATGATGTTGAAAGTATTAACTGATGACCTTAAGAGACATCGTTGCTATTCCTAATCACAATACCTACATAATTTTCTGTATTGCCTCAAATGGAAGATGAGCTTACGAATATGACGGATAACTGCAAATTTGTCCAGGACATTGACAATTCCATGTAACGCAAAATTCCCTGTTTTAATCTCCTAACCTTTTGATGAAATGTTTCCCTAACTTTCTATCCATCAATCGTATTTTGGTATGACTTTTAGATATGGAGAAGCATTCTAAACAAACATAATATGAAAAGAAAGTTTGTACGCGCGTCTTTTACCGGATCATGTTGAAATCTTACTTTAAATTCTAATAATTTAGTTTTTAATTATTAATTATTAATTAACATTATTAATTATTTATTTATATTTATTTAAAATCTTATTAATTACATATTATTTTTTAAAAAAGATATTAAAAATACATTTTTTTTAAAACACTATATAAAAATAGATTGCCGCTGATGGCGGTGTCTACGACACAAGCCACCAGTGGTTAGGACTCCTGAGTGTGAAATCTCCTCACAATGCGTGCAGTATCGAGGATAATATATATTAATAATTATTAATATTATATAATATTAATGAATAATTAATTATTTTCAATTATTAGAATTACTAAAAGTAATTATTAGAATTTCTTTACTTTTAGTAATTATTAGAGCTTCAAGGAAGATTCTATAATGAAGCCGCTAACGTATGCATATACGATTTTTCTAAAGTCACAGCCTAACGAATTTCACTAGTAATCCAATTAAAAATCTGTGGAATATTAAAGTCACAATTCACCGCATAGCACGCTGGTCTCGAATAAAAATCTTAGGCCAAGAATAATAAAATTTCCCGGGGGATTCTCCTTCAGCGTTAGCTAAATCTTGTTTATTTATTCAACAAGTGTTAGCTGTCAAGGTTGGATCTCAGAATTCTCGGTACTGTGGAAAACAAACTGACAGTTTACCTAAGTTCAACTCTTACCTCAAAATTTGCGGAAACACAATTTTTTGTTGCCTTCCATTTTTGTTTGCATTGGAGAAATAAGTCACCACTTTCCTAATGTTGGTAATAGCCGACATCCTCTTATACAATTACATATCGCTACTTGTGGCATCTGTGGACTCTCATAAATGGGGCTTTCACAGAGCTTTTGGAAGCTTAATGTCAACAGAAAGTCTTTGGTTCTCTTTTTGTATTTTGAATCGGGTATTCAATGGGAGGTACAATGAGATATTATTTAAGACTAGTGGTCGCACAGTAGTCGAAACTCGACCATAATTAATTTAAATTATAAGTATGAACATTAATAATAATAAGGTTCTATTATCATAATTCTATAATCATTGTTCTTTAATCACAGATTTCGCCAAGACTACACTATAGACAACTAATATTAAAGACAAACAATGTTAATCTATTCTCAATTAGACTACAGTCTAACAATAAACAAAAGGGCATAATGCGTGTGTGTGTCAAATACACTATGTATTTGACACACACAGTGTGTGTAATCTTTTTTTTTTATTAATTTAATGCATTTTTTATGCATAATTTAAAAAATATATTAGTATTCTGCACTCCTCCTCTTTATTCTCTATAAATGTAGGAAATTTCATACTCCTCCGTTCGCACAATTTTCGTAAAAAGTATGCAAAGTTTTTGCTTCCCGTATAGATAACACCGGCATCTCCTTTGCACTCTTTCAGGGCTTAAGCGTGCTCGCGGAATCCACTGCACGTACAACGTTTTTGAGTAGATCATGTCCGGTTACCATGTTGATATTGCTGTTACATGAAAACTTCAAGCTTCAGATCTCAACACCAGCACTGCGAAAGCCACCGCGGTACTATGTACTCGCGATGCCAACAGCCGCCACCAATGGAGGAACATCGCTCGAGGTGAGGCTGCCTTGGAAGCGAGTGGCAACGACGTGTCGTAACCCTGGCCATTGACCCCCACGACTACTCTGCCAAGCGTTTCCAACTAAGACCTAAAAACTTTGTACTGCAATTACATAGTGAAATGTTTTCTCCCCTCATATACGTATATTTTTTATTGGTGGTAGGACCTCTTGTGTGTGAAGCAGTAATGCGTTCGGTTCGAAGGGTGGGGCAGCCGTTGTAATTATACTGAGACCTTATATCTCAAGGTGGGTGGCGCGTTTACGTTGTAGATGTCTATTGGCTCCAGTAACCACTTAACACCAGCTCGTCCACCAATCTACGCATTTAATAAAATAAAATAAATTAGAATGATTTTTCTTTTCTTGTCCTTGTAGGCAGACGATCATACGGCCCACCTGATGGTGAGTGGTTACCGTCGCACATGGACATCAGGAATGCCAGGGGCAGAGCCAAGCCGCTGCCTACCGCTTAATACTCTTCATCTCATCTCATCATTTGACTCATCATCATCACATTCAGTCTATAGAAGACCACTACTGGACATAGGCCTCTCCAAATTGTACGCCACTAAGCACCATCCTCGGCTTCTCTCATCCAGCTCATGCGAACCACCCTGCATAGACCGTCACTTCGCCGAGCCGAGGGGGTTCTGCACTACATTGCCCAATTATTTGATTATACAAGGTATTTTAAGTGAATCGACACGTATCAGTAAATTGAATAACACGCCGTGGATTCTATTGCATCACGGTGCTGGTGACGCGACGGAACCCGCGTCACGTCCGTACACCGTCACGCGTAGAAGTTCCCCATTGAATAGAATTATAAGGGGCGATCAAATGAAGTACATAATTTCCTATTACTCTGTACTGTGTCTTGTTTTCTGTGTGTACATAAATAAATAAATAAAATAAAAGTACTTAGTTTTATTAGAATTAATTGATATATGTTGTCATAAAAGCCTATATATTATAATATTATCAATTTAAAAGTTAAAAATCCTTTTTTTTGTTGCTTACATGGGTGGACGAGCTCACAGCCCACCTGATGTTAAGTGGTTAGTGGAGCCCATAGACATCTACGACGCAAATGCGCCACCCACCCTGTAATATGAGTTCTGAGGTCTCACTTTTAACAGTACAACAGTTGCCCCGCCCTTCAAACCGAAACGCATTACTGCTTCACGGCAGAAATAGGCAGGGTGGTGGTAACTACCCGCGCGGACTCACAAATACATGACTTCGACTTCTCGAATCAAACATTTAATTTTCAAATCTAAGTTCCGCTTGCGAGATTTCGTAGAAGTCGAGAACTTTCGATAGCTCGTGATTGTTATTCAAAACAAATAAAACTGAGAACTAACGTTTTTTCCATTTTGTAATCTGCTATCACAAGAAGGTCATTTCGTCGCATCGCAGAGTCGACATGTGTGAGGATAAAGACTTGTAAGAAAAATAATGTACACGTGATCACAGAATATATGGATTTATTCATTATCTAATAACATGTTTTATAGTAAGGTTTCCTTAAAAACTGCAATTCATTCTAAATAATTTATTTCAACTTGGATGCTATGCATAGCCTTAATAAAAAAAACGGTACGTGTACTTAAGTACGCGCGTAAGAAGCTATACTTTATTTTTATTAATTTTTTTTTTTTTTTTTTAATTTAAATATTAGTCAATTTGAAAAAAAATCGATTAAACAACATCCTCAAACACGCATATTGGACATCCCTTTTCTTGACATCGTATAAATTCGGTAATTCTCGGTACGGTTCGGAAAGTTCACCTGCGGCTATATTCAGACTCGGTCGTATTGTAATGAGCGATTTAGTAGGCAACTTCATTCTGTTAATTTTGTGTCACGGTGCGCGCGCATCGTAAAGTTTCACTCTCATCAATTTTTCATAACGCGCCTAAAGAAGTATAACTTCAAAAAAAACACAGCTCTAAAGAACCCGCAAAACAAACTCGACAACCTAATATTTCCGCAACTTACTTACTTATTTTTAAGCTGAAAATTGTATCTAATTTTTCAACAAACACGAGAAAAGTGTAGTGTAATACCGAAGTGAGATTATAATATCGAGGGCACAATGTTAGGTACTAAAACCACCAATCGCCTCCGGTGTCACGTTCTCGCGTCGTCGTGGGGTCGTCGTACCCCCTTAGGGGGGGCACGGAGCGGGCCTCGGGGAAACCCCTCTGCCCGGACATGTAGCTCCCTGCCTAATAAGGCAGGGGTGATGCGCTGCGGGATGGTATGTAGCAGGATCGTAGTGATTGGTGGGACGACTTCTTTCTTCTCTCTTCGCTTCTTTCTTCCTCTTCTTCTTCCTCTTCTTTCTTCCTNGGAAAGATACAGTTCGCCATAGCGGCATTGAAAATAGATGCCAACATCACGATGAGTTGGACGGGTAGAAGTTTAATAACGCGGTTGGATATACCGTCGGAACCGGGAGCCTTGCGAGGACGTAGGTCTTTGATCAAGTCTTTAACTTCCATCGGGGTGACGGTCCTCTATATTCTCTATAAGTGTGGGAAACTTCATACTCCTCCGTCCGCGCAATTTTCGTAAAAAGGTGTACAAAGTTTTTGCTTCACGTATTAATATATGGATATGTATGTTAACGTAGAAAGCCTCGGAAATATAGCAATATATGTTGAGTTACCGCGATAACATCGTAACTACACAAATAAGAAATGAAGAAAACAAGTACTAAGCATCGAAGGCGCCTCACAACAAATGACCCGGAACCCATTCTCGCGACACACTGACATATTGAAATACCAGTTTTTCGCGTCGAGCGAGCGCCGAACTGGAAAACCCGACTGAATTGAAACCGAGCCGTTTCGTTTACATTGCCTTTTAATGTTTATTTATTTAAATCACCAACGTGATGGTTATTCACGAAGTTTTTTTAATCTCCTTATGATTGCATAGATTAGTGAACAAACTTACGACCTACTTTGTGTGAAGTAGTACCGGAGATTAGCCCACAGAGTTTCTCGCCGGATCTTCTCAGTGGGTCGAGATTCCGATCCGGTGGTAGATTCTGCGAAGCACTGCTCTTGCTGGGGTCATCACTCCGGTTTGAGCCCCGTGAGCTCATCTACTAGTTAAGGTGGACAGTGAAGAAATAAGTTAAGTTAAAAGCTAAGTTACAGTATTATATAATCCTATTAACTTTTTAAATCTATAAAGTAAAGAATTAACTTTCAAGTTTTTAAGCCACATGATTGGCGATGAGCGCAGTAAATAGTATAGATGGTGTTTTGATCAACGAATCTCAAAGGCAAGACGGGAATATCGCACTAGGCTGAAATAAATCGAAAGTAACATTCGTGTACTAAACTAAACCTAAACATTCTTTGTTTTGGTAAATTTCAAAAATCCGCACCGCAATGTACTGTAAAATACTACTCGTAATATGGCGGGTAAGATGTTGATACACTACCTCTCAACACGGTACGCTATTATGTACTACTTATTCGTTTTAATATTAAAGATTTTATTACAGATATTCCTAGGTTTTTTTTCTTCATATTTGTGGCTCCTAAATATAGGAAAAACCGGTTTTCCACCATATATTTTCTCAATATGTCTATAGCACGCGGTTTTCTCGTTATATTGGCCCCCACGACTACTCTGCCAAGCGTTTCCAACTAAGACCTAAAAACTTTGTACTGCAATTATATAATGAAATGTTTTTCTCCCCTCATATACGTATATTTTTTATTAGTGGTAGGACCTCTTGTGTGTGAAGCAGTAGTGCGTTCGGTTCGAAAGGTGGGGCAGCCGTTGTAACTATACTGAGACCTTAGAACTTATATCTCAAGGTGGGTAGCGCGTCTACGTTGTAGATGTCTATTGGCTCCAGTAACCACTTAACACCAGGTGGGCTGTGAGCTCGTCCACCAATCTACGCATCTAATAAAATAAAATAAATTAGAAAGATTTTTCTTTTTTTGCCCTTCTAGGCAGATGATCATACGGCCCACCTGATGGTGAGTGGTTACCGTCGCCCATGGATATCAGAAATGCCAGGGGCAGAGCCAAGCCGCTGCCTACCGCTTAATACTCTTCATCTCATCTCATCATTTGACTCATCATCATCACATTCAGTCTATAGAAGACCACTACTGGACATAGGCCTCTCCAAATTGTACGCCACGAAGCACCATCCTCGGCTTCTCTCATCCAGCTCATGCGAACCACCCCGCATAGACCGTCACTTCGCTGAGCCGAGGGCGCTCTGCACTACATTTCCCAATTATTTGATTATAAAAGGTATTTTAAGTGAATCGACACGTATCAGTAAATTGAATAACACACCGTGGATTCTATTGCATCATGGTGCTGGTGACGTGACGGAACCCGCGTCACGTCCGTACACCGTCACGCGTAGAAGTTCCCCATTGAATAGAATTATAAGGGGCGATCAAATGAAGTCGTCGTGACCTAAAGGATAAGACGTCCGGTGCATTTGGATCTAGCGATGCACCGATGTTCGAATCCTGCAGGCGGGTACCAATTTTTCTAATGAAATACGTACTTAACAATTGTTCACGTAATTACTGGTGGTAAGACCTCTTGTGAGTCCGCACGGGTAGGTACCACCGCCCCGCCTATTTCTGCCGTGAAGCAGTAATGCGTTTCGGTTTGAAGGGTGGGGCAGCCGTTGTAACTATACTGAGACCTTAGAACTTATATCTCAAGGTGGGTGGCGCATTTACGTTGTAGATGTCTATGGGCTCCAGTACCACTTAATATCAGGTGGGCTGTGAGCTCGTCCACCCATATAAGCAATTAAAAAAAAAGTACTTACTTTTATTAGAGTTAATTAATATATGTTGTCATAAAAGCCTATATATTATAATATTATCAATTTAAAAGTTAAAAATACTTTTTTTTTTGTTGCTTACATGGGTGGACGAGCTCACAGCCCACCTGATGTTAAGTGGTTAGTGGAGCCCATAGACATCTACGACGCAAATGCGCCACCCACCCTGTAATATGAGTTCTGAGGTCTCACTTTTAACAGTACAACAGTTGCCCCGCTCTTCAAACCGAAACGCATTACTGCTTCACGGCAGAAATAGGCAGGGTGGTGGTAACTACCCGCGCGGACTCACAAATACATGACTTCGACTTCTCGAATCAAACATTTAATTTTCAAATCTAAGCTTCGCTTGCGAGGTTTCGTAGAAGTCGAGAACTTTCGATAGCTCATGATTGTTATTCAAAACAAATAAAACTGAGAACTAACGTTTTTTCCATTTTGTAATCTGCTATCACAAGAAGGTCATTTCGTCGCATCGCAGAGTCGACATGTGTGAGGGTAAAGACTTGTAAGAAAAATAATGTACACGTGATCACAGAATATACTGATTTAATAATCATATAATAACATGTTTTATAGTAAGGTTTCCTTAAAAACTGCAATTCATTCTAAATAATTTATGTCAACTTGGATGTTATGCATAGCCTTAATAAAAAAAAGGGTGTGTATACTTAAATACGCGCGTAAGAACCTATACTTTATTTTTATTAATTTTTTTTTTTTTAATTTAAATATTAGTCAATTTGAAAAAAAATCGATTAAACAACATCCTCAAACACGCATATTGGACATCCCTTTTCTTGACATCGTATAAATTCGGTAATTCTCGGTACGGTTCGGAAAGTTCACCTGCGGCTATATTCAGACTCAGTCGTATTGTAATGAGCGATTTAGTAGGCAACTTCATTCTGTTAATTTTGTGTCACGGTGCGCGCGCATCGTAAAATTTCACTCTCATCAATTTTTCATAACGTGCTCTAAAGAACCCGCAAAACAAACTCGGCAACCTAATATTTCCACAACTTACTTACTTATTTTTAAGCTGAAAATTGTATCTAATGTTTCAACAAACACGAGAAAAGTGTAGTGTAATACCGAAGTGAGATTATAATATCGAGGGCACAATGTTAGGTACTAAAACCACCAATCGCCTCCGGTGTCACGTTCTAGGCAGACCGAATTCTTTTCACGGATGAGTCGTTACGGCGCGGGTCCTTGATTACAAATCCGTTACAGCCCCTCGATCTATTCCGTATTCAGACATGAAATTTTAGCTTACATTCTGGTGGCGCTCGATATAACGTGCATACCAGGGGCTCCCAAACTTTTTTTGTCCACTGCCCACTTTGAGAATAAATTATTGTTTAGCGCCCCCATTTTTTCACCTATTAAAAAACCACTTGTTTTTATTGTCTTTGTAGGCAGACGAGCATACGGCCCACCTGATGGTAAGTGGTCACCGTCGCTCATAGGCGTCAGCAATGCCAGGAGCAGAGCCAAGCCTATTTTTTTTCTGTGTCTCTTTCCGCCCCCCTTTAGGCCTGCAGCGCCCACAGGGGGGCGTTATCGCCCACTTTGGGAAAGGCTGGTGTATACAAATGTGTAATGTGTATATGTAACGCGTCTAGCAATAATACGAAGTATTTCAACATCTAAATCTGTGCGTCGGTTTTTTTGTCATAGATGTCATAGGTGCACGAGATATCATTTCTGTGCGTGTTTGAAATGACGAGATTTATAATTCCGAGAAATTGTCGAAAGGCCGAGAATACGACACCAATGTAATCATCTGCCGAAATCTAAAATTGTTTGTACGATCCAAAAGGCGAACTCATTTGCCTAACGTTCGTTTTTCACGAGATATGAATTTATTTATTTGTCTATATCCACAAGCACAATGCGTACTCACTCTTTTTGAAACGGTAAATAATATTTTGACAATGCAATTTAAATAGTCTGCTTTTATTTAACTTTATCATATAAGCTGAGTAGCTGAAATGCGTTGCAATCTTCATTTGACTACGGGTTGAAATTGGGATGTCTATGGTTTTTATATTTACGCAGCTGGTTCTGAGGAAATTCTTCCGCAACTAAGGTATAACATCGTCCTTGCGGCGATAATCCTCATGCTGAGGGTCGTGGCCTCATGAGGCTTTCTTGGGAAAATACACATGGTGGGGTTCCGCGTCCGTCCACGGAAGTGCTTTTGGAATAAATTTTGTTCTTCGGGGCTGCTGAAGTCTTTTTTGGGTATACAAAGAGATATATATATAATTAAATAGAATAGATATAGAATGGAATTATTCTTCTGTACATGTGTATGTGACTGAGCTCTTCTCCGCGGCTTCTAAACAGCTGAACTGATTTTGAGGAGTTTTTCGTATGTATTAAAGTTCATTCCAGAATGGTTTAGATTCACAATTTGGTCCACTACAAAATGTATTATTTAATGAAAAAAAAAACATAGGAATAGTTTGAAGTTCTCGATTTTAAGACTTGTGTATGTTGGATCCGCTGGTCTAAATGTAAGAAAGCAAAGAGAAAACAGTTAAGTACCGTTGTCTCTTCCTCTACGGCTTTTGAAAGTCGTAATTTGAGCTACTTTTACGACTTCATATCACGTTTTTTTATTTATTTTTTATTACCTATATTATTATTTCCTACATTTCGAATACTTTTACTGTTTTCATAGACATTTGAATAAAGTGCTAAGTAATGATATCACAAGCTTACTACAATAATGTTCTTTTTTTATGTGTTTATGTGCTTTTTTTTTATGTGATTGTCGAAGCTATAAAAAAAAAAATAAAAAAAAAAAAAAAAAAATCAGCTACAAAGTTAATACCGCCTCTCACCTCGAGACATGTGCTCTAAAATCTCATTTTTCAGTACGCAGGCAGCGGCTTGGCTCTGCCCCTGGCATTGCTGAGGTCCATGGGCGACGGTAACCACTCACCATCAGGTGGTGGGCCGTATACTCGTAACAAGGGAAATAAAAAAAAACGCCTGCCCCTCCATTCAAGCAGAAACGCATTACTGCTTCACGGCAGAAATACATAAGGGGTGGTATCTACCCGTGCGGACTCTGAAGACGTCCTACCAGCAGTACAATTGTTTTATTAGTTTTAATTAAAAAATAAAATAAAAATTGTTAATAATCAGACAAACGAGATGGAAAATGAATCTAATACGAAGTAAATATAATCAATTTAAGTCTTAAAGTATCAGTAAACAGAGTCGAATTTCGAAAACTGACAGAACCCTTGTATTTATTTATACGCTATTTTATTTTCAAGCAACTTAAAACCGTTTTTACAAACAATTAATCAGACCTAACCACCGTTACAAGCAACTGCAATCATACCTCAAAAACGAACCTTTCCGATCTTGAAAAGACGGTCCAGAAAATTCGATTTAATCCCCAGTACAGGAACAATTGGAACATGTTTTCCTGTTTGAGCTCGGAACGAGAGTAATTTCATAGATGTTTGCCCTCCAAAAGCCTTCCAGACTATGTCATTACCTTTGAAGTAACGCTCGTAAAATTCAAGGGCGAACTGTGTACACCTAGGAGTTTATATTAATGATTCGATACTAAAAACCAATATTTTCTTATGTTACGTTATCATGTTTTCGATTCAGATAGAGGATTATTCAGTCCTAGTTAAACTGAAAACAGTATTCTAGTTTTTCTTTCTATGCCACGTTCTTTAGTCTTTCTAAATATAACCATGAGAAACAGACTTATGTGAGTTCCTACGGGTTGAAGCTATAGTCCAGTCGCGAAACAACACTGGTGGTAGGACCTTTTGTGAGGACGCACGGGGAGGTACCACCACCCCCTCTATTTCTGCTGTGAAGCAGTAATGCGTTTCGGTTTGAAGGGTGGGGCAGCCGCTGTAACTATACTTGAGACCTTAGAACTTATATCTCGAGGTGGGTGGCGCATTTACGTGCTAGATGTCTATTGGCTCCAGTAACCACTTAACGCCAGGTGGGCTGTGAGCTCGTCCACCCATCCAAGCAATAAAAAAAAGCAATCCAATTCCGTGTGAAAGGTAGACCAGGGGTTAATTATAATATAGCTGAGATTTTAATTTCCCTTGAGGCTGGCCGCGACATTATTGTATCTATGGGAACAGTCAGTCAGCGTCAACAATCAGTCGTAGGCTAAAGATAACAAACAAAACATAATTAGAAAAAAAAAATCGTTGAACGGAAAACTTCTCAGTAACCGTTGATAAGCACACATTGATAACAATAACGTTGGGAGCCTTGACATTAGAACCTTGTTTATCTGGCGTCAAGATTCATGTTTAATTAGTTCGAACGGAACATTCGGAGCGATCGCACAATGTTCAAACTTTTACTATTTCTGACTCTTTTAACTATCGTAGCGTGTTGCCACCACGGGCGTTCCCATAAATGTCGTCACGAGAAGCCCAGCAAGTGCCGTCATGGTGGTAAACTCGGCTGCAAAGGGGGCAGGTGGACAGAACGCCCCGGCTTCAAGAAATACGGAAAGGATATAAACGAACAACTAATCGAAGACCTGAGCAGGGACCTGAAGCGAATCGACGACCGTCTTCGCAGGCTGTGCAACGATTATGAAAACGCGGGCACTCGTGAACTGTTCGGGACCTACAGTTACGCGCTGTTCATACCTCTCCCTGGAGTTACCGCTGATGATATCATCGTCAAAAGCAAATACAGATACGTGTACATAACCGCGCGCCGACCACCGCCAGCGAAGCCCTACACGGAGATCAAGAGGCTGCCTAAACTGGTCGACGCGAGTCAAGGTCACTGGGAATACGAGGACAACGAACTAACAGTCCGTTTTAAATATGTAAACTCTGATACGAATGACGGCGATCTCTACAAATGCGGCTTTGATTACAAAGACTCTTGGATCACGGTACCAGAGAGCGATGATAAGTATGAACCGAATATCGATGTAAGGTATGCACTACAGAATGCTGAAGTGAACAACAAAATCAATGATTATTTCAAAAATACCACTACACCACAACCTGACCTCGACACAAACCATCTGGACACTAAGGATCAAGTGAAAACAGAAGACTCATAAAATACCTATATAACATAAGTCATTGTGTTTATATGACCCAGTTTTAGGCACTGTGTATTGTTCATGTTGTCATGTCATTCAATAAACGTTTTGATTTTTCCTATGCAAATAAATAAAATAGAAATGTTGGTTTGTAATATTAAAATAACAACTTTCGACTAAGCAAATATGAAGTATATACAATATATATAATAAATGCAACTTCTCTTTGTTTTATTTTGTCGGTTTGATTGTTCCGGATAAACTCCAAAACGTCTGGACCAATTTTGACGGGATTTTCACTGACTGCTAATATACTACAAGGAGTAATTCAGTTGCCTTGCACGTGTCGTACGAAAGAGAAACCGGGTCACGGATGACCACACTCTTCGATTCACGCCGGTTCACCCATCCAGCGGGGTATCACAAGAGTACAAGTTGTAGGCGCCGTCTTGGTGGGCTTCGGATAGCCCGCCGATTTTGGGGTCCCGCATCCAGTGGGGGCAGGGTGGTGGGGAGACAGAAACGCGTCACCTTGCCTCAAGTCTGCATCGAATAATTTCTGCCAATCCTGATTGGTTCAAATCCGACGTGTCCCATCTACATTACTGACCCCAACACGTAGGTGAAAATCCGGCGATTTCCTCTCAACCCGAAAAAGTTTTTATGTCAAGAATACCCCGCCAATTCAAATAAGGCGTTCTTATATCACACTAGCGGCCCGCTCCGGCTCCGCTCGGGTCTTTAACAAAAATTTCAATTATATTTGACGTTGTTTTATTTTTTAAATAAAAGAACACTTATTGCGGTATAACTACAATAGTTAGACATATGCTGTCGTGACACTTTTTGTAAATAATAATGTGCTCTACAAAGTCGTAGCTACATTATTTTATTCTATCATCAATCATTTTCGCAGGGCAGGCGATGTAAAGAATATTTTAGGTTTTTTTTTACACCTTGGGTTACATTATTGGAGTTTTAGTAAAGATCCCTAATTTTTTTCAAAAAATATTATAGCCTATGTCACTCGGCAATAGTGTAGCTTTCAAACAGTGAAAGATTTTTTCAAATCGGTTCAGTAGTTTCGGAGCCTATCAATACAAACAAACAAACAAATCTTTACTCTTTATAATAGAAGTATAGATTAGGGACATTGAACGAAATAGGTTTGTAAACATATTGTACCTCCTGGTTGGCGCGCTCCAGTTGTTGGAACAATCAAGAGCTATGAGTTAAGTTACGGTAATTTAATTAAGAGACTTAATCTGAATTAACGGGGTAGTCTTGACGTGAAGACTTTAAGGGAACCGGTGAATCGAACTAATAATTATTTAATTCTGTACTTGGGCCGAATCATTTGCGCCATACCTGCAGAATCTATACAAGGCTATTGTTTTTCCGAACTTTGTATCATTATCCGAATTTTACTTTTACATTATGAAAAGCATTCGCGAATGCATGAGACTTTCCTAATTTTTGCGGTAATGTCTCAAAGATATTTTTTTATAGTTTAACCCTTCAAAAACAAAAGTGCAAAACAAAAGTGACTTTTTATTTTGCAGTTACTGGTCTAATTCAAAGGTAAAAGGCATCCTAATTTACCTCCGCTTGGTCCGTTTTAGCGAGAATAATACGCACCATCATATTGACATTTTCCTTGTTCCCTGGTTGATTATTACCATAGTCAGCTTCAGTAATTGAGGGTTCCTTTCCACATTTTTTTCCCTAAAGTATACAGATACCAATTACCATACGACCATCCAATTTCAGATCAAATTCTTTATTGTGTCAGCTGTAATAGCGACTACCTACTCCGTTTTTTTTATATTTTATTGCTTAGATGGGTGAACGAGCTCACAGCCCACCTGCTGTTAAGTGGTTACTGGAGCCCATAGACATCTACAACGTAAATGCGCCACCCACCTTGAGATATAAGTTCAAAGATCTCAGTATAGTTACAACGGCTGCCCACCCTTCAAACCGAAACGCATTACTGCTTCACGGCAGAAACAGGCAGGATGGTGGCGCCTACCCGCGCGGACTCACAAGAGGTCCTACCACCAATAATTAAGCAAATTATAATTTTGCGGGTTTAATTTCTATTACACGATGTTATTCCTTCACCGTGGAAGTCAATCCTAAACATTTGTTAAGTACGTATTTCATTAGACAAATTGGTACCCGCCTGCGGGATTCGAACACCGGTGCATCGCTCAACACGTATGCACCGGACGCCTTATCCTTTAGGCCACGACAACTTCAAACGACAACCACGTTTCAAACTAAACCGTATATTTCATGACACGTATAGAAGCTAGAATAAAAATAGCAACATTTAATATAAGTAATGTTAATATAGTTAATTATAAGAAAAAAATATTGGTTGTCTGTAGACGATTTACGGACGATAGTTTTATGTGATAACGTCATAAAGAAACACGGATGAAAAATTGCATACTTTTATGAATTAAATTGATTTATTATCACTGAATTATCATTATTTTTAATAATACAAAGAGGCTCATTGAAAAAATGAATTTTTTTTCGATAAATTAATGCTTGGACCGATCGTGCCTCTCTGTCGCTTGTCCCGCGCTCTCGCTTGCACGCGACGGAACGTGACACTTTTTCGTGCGTGCAGCCAGTGCTCATTGATTTATAAGACGTTATTTCGTCAAAAGAAGGTAGACAGAATAATATTCAAATGTCGACTCATAACAACTCCTTCACCACGAATATTGTAAAGTATTCGCGAAACATCGGTAATATTATAATGAAAATAACAAAGGCAAGATTAAAAGTAGCTACAACTATATATGTATATGACTAGCAACAAAAAAAGAAAATACTTTAACAATAATTATGCTTGATAAATCGTTAATCAGTCTCGGTATAAAACTTAATAACCGTCCTTATTATGATACCTACTACAAACAGCCACATTAATATAATTTAAAAATTGTTTAATTTTTCTAAATTAACTAGTTAGATAAATATTGTTGACTGTAACATGAGAGTGATAGCGTTTGGAAGCCTTGACATTAGACCCCTGTTTATCTGTCGTTAAGATTCATGTTCAATCAGTTCGAACGGAACGTTCGGAGCGATCGCACAATGTTCAAACTCTTACTATTCCTGACTCTTTTAACTATCGTAGCGTGCTGCCACCACGGGCGTTCCCATAAATGTCGTCACGAGAAGCCCAGCAAGTGCCGTCATGGTGGTAAGTTCGGCTGCAAAGGGGGAAGGCAGCCAGAACGCCCCGACTACGACAAGTACGGAGAGAATCAAAACAAAGAACTCATCGATGACCTGAGCAGGGACCTGAAGCAGATCGACGATCACCTGCGAAAGCTGTGCAATGAAAATGAAAACTCCGAAACCCGTGAAATGTTCGGGATCCAGAGCTACAATATCTTCGTACCGCTGACCGGAGTGAGCGCTGACAACATCGTCGTCAAAAGCAGATACAGATACGTGTATATAATCGCACGGAGAAATCCGCCGGCGAAGCCTTACACCGAAATCCGGAGGCTGTCGAAATTAGTTGATGTTTCTAGAGGATACTGGATGTACGACGGCCAGGAACTAATAATCCGTTTCAAATACGTCAATGCCGATACCGAAGAATCCTTTGACTGCGGAACTGATTACAATAATTCGTTAGTCACGATACCTAAGTCTGACGTAGACTACGTGTTAGACCTCGACGTGAGGTATGCGCTACAGAACAGCAATGTACAGAAGATAATAAGAGACCACTTCGAGAACTCGACCTCGCCGCGACCTATGCCGGAGTCTAATCAATTGGACGCAGCAGATCACAACGAACCAGAAGTCTTCTAGAAAAATACGTTTCTGACATGTTTCGTGTGCCACATTGTTTTGAATCAATACGTAATAAATAAAATTAATGTTTAATTGTGTTTATTCTCTATATCGACGCTTAAAAGGCAAACGTGACTAAGCGACAATAACTGCTTTGTACATAAATGATAAGCAATAACCATATTCGATGGGCAAAAAATATATATTTCTAGGTCTATTAAAATCATTTCAATCCTACAGCTAGATTCGTTAAAATATTTTTTTTTCAGGTATTTCAACTTTAAATTAGTCTACTGTAAAGTTCACGCATTGTCGCTTAGTCACGTTTGCCTTTCAAGCGTTGATATGTATTTTTCTTACAATCAAAGCGGAGCCAGGTCGGGTTTTACTAATAAATATTATTTTAAATTAGTTTTCTTTTACTTGTCATGTTGTTATTGCAATTTTTTTGAGTAAAGAGACAAATAAACTCAAAGACCTCCGTATAAGACTGACACTGGCTTGAGACATGATTTGACGTCAATTATGTTCAAACATTATTCATTTTATTTATTCAGTTTTTCTTAGATGGGTGGACGAGCTCACAGCCCACCTGGTGTAAAGTGGTGACTAGAGCTCATAGACATCTACAATGTAAATGCCGCCACCCACCTTTAGATATGAGTTCTAAGGTCTCAGTATAGTTACAACGGCTGCCCCCACCCTTCAAGCCGAAACGAATTACTGCTTCGCGGCAGAAACGGGCAGGGTGATGGTACCTACCCGTGCAGACTCACAAGAGGTCCTACCACCAGTAAAATTAGTACCAAAAGTTAAAAGAAATAAGAATGTGGCAGAGATTAGAATGAATTTACAAGGGAGAAGGAAATAGAATTGATTAAACAGCTATTACGGGTAATGGAAGAGGTACCTACTTATAATAATAATAATAATATTTATTCAAGCCTCTTAAAATACAAACACGTACAAAAATACTTAACACTAGTATAATAATATACATGGCTTTTTTATGAGGTATACAATAACAATATTCCCTGACTTTTATGCTAGGAAAAACCTGTGTTACAAAAGTCAGTGGTTCAGTGCTAGGTCACCAGATAAAGAAAGTTAACCAGGAAGAACGATCTGTAAGAATATAGTACGTACGTGTGTGTGTTTATGATTATGTATTTATTATTATTTCCACATTATGAACTGTATTATGAACTGTGGCGTATAACCTTGCCTGTATACCGTAACGAATAGCAGATTTTATCTAAATATTTTTTATAATGTTTTTTCAAACTTTCCTACGATCGTAAAGAATGCCGAACTCTTACCAAAACCATAGAATTTAACAATTAAAATTTAAATTCGTATAGCGCCATCTAGATCTAATTTACGTAAGTGAAGTAGCCTTGCTAACCGAGACATAGATGTCGCTTCATTTAACTTGATATTTTTACTTTGTAACTGAGAGAGGTCGCCACTGACCAATTTATTTTTAAATTTACACTTTTACAGTAGATAGGCAGCGGCTTGGCTCTGCCTCTGGCATTGCTGAAGTCCATGGGCGGCGGTAACCACTCACCATCAGATGGGCCGTATGCACGTATGCCTATAGAGGCAATAAAAAATAAAAATAAAATCACAAACACTCGACTTTGTAGTTAGCAAAAGTAATATAGCAATGAAGGATAACTTTTTTTAAATATAATAGTATGAAGTCCCCACACGAAAAAAATATCGATAGTATTGAATAATCACTTTTTAGCAGACTAAGCTAAGCTTTTCTGCCACGTACTATCCGGCTTTGGAATGAGCTCCCCTCCACGGTGCTTCCCGAGCGCTATGTCATGTCCTTCCTCAAACGAGGCTTGTGGAGAGTTTTAAACGGTAGGCAGCGACTTGGCTCTGCTCCTGGCATTGCTGAAGTCGATGAACGATGGTAACCACTCACCATCAGGTGGGCCGTAAGAAGATATACCTCTGTGGGTCGCGATTCAGATCTAATGGTAGGTTCTGCGAAGCACTGCTCTTGCTAGGGCTAATTTTGGAAGATTCTCTCAAGCTGAGTCCGTAATCTCACCCACCTGTCCACGTGACGCTGGGATAGCCCCTTAGGCTACCAGCAATGGGTAGGAATAGGTAAGAATAAGAAGGAATTGGTAAGGTAGATTAGTTAAGAAAAAAATCAAGTTTGCCTTTATAACGGGTGTGGGCGAGGCAACTTCACACAGTCAAATCTGTGAAAGCATTTTCATCGGCGAACAAGAGTGATAAAAAGTATACACAATATTGATATTTTAAAATTCAAAGGAATGAGATACATTTAAGAAAAATACCGAAACACATATTTAAAACTTTAATGTAAACTTACTTAATTAGGATCAATATATTGTAATATATAATACAACAACAACTACAAAGGAAGATTAGATGACGTGAAGATTCACTTCGGACAACTGCGAAGTGTAACTTCAATTGAGTCGACTATTATCAAAGGCGGCAATCTGACTTTTGGACAATGATTGGTAAATCAGAAAAACGAATTATTGACTTTGTATTCCATGGGCAGTCACAAAACTCTTCGGAACGACATCTTAGATAAATAACAGGTTAACTATTAACCTTTATTTAATGCAGGTTTTGAACCGTATTCTTTGAAGGAGACGATTATATTCAAATAAATCTGTATTGACATATCAATAAAAATTTTTTGTCCAAATGTACAGATTGCCGCCTTTGATAATAGACGACTCAATTACAATACTGAAAAACGTCAAAACATTTGCTAGTTACAGTTCTTGGCGCATTTTGAGCTATCCAAAGTTGAGTAAGACCGCCATTACTTATCCTCCGCAGCGCAATATACAATCGTTTTTTATCGTTGTAGATTGACGGTCGGACGTGTAGGGCATCAGGCGTAAAGCCACCGGAGCCCTCAGCCGGGGGCGCTGGTGCCCATCAGAGGTGGTACCTATTCCGCATTCGCGCACCATCACATTACGCCATTGTTTTTTTATTGCTTAGATGGGTGGACGAGCTCACAGCCCACCTGGTGTTAAGTGGTTACTGGAGCCCATAGACATCTACAACGTACGCCACCCACCTTGAGATATAAGTTCTAAGGTCTCAGTATAGTTACAATGGCTGCCCCTTCTTTCAAACCGAAACGCATTACTGCTTCACGGCAGAAGTAGGTAGGGTGGTGGTACCTACCCATGCGTACTCACAAGAGGTCCCACTATCAGTAATTACAAGAGTTTGTTACCACGTATTAAGAACACATTCACTTAGAAGAATTGGTCAATTTCAACTCTAGCATTGTCGTGTAATGCGATGTGAGCACACATGAAATTATAATTAGAACACGCACGCTCTACGTATTTTTATGGCACGAAATGTAATATAAATAAATATAAAAATGCGCGCGGGCTGCTCAAAGAAACAATCGTCTTAAAATATTTACAAAATAAGAAGTATTCACTGTAACATCTCGTTTGAACTTTTCTTCGAAGCTTAATCTAGTACTCATAGTTCTTGTTTTCCTACAAAATGACTTTACTTTTAGTTAACAATAATATATCAAGCTATTTAAAGTCGAAACGATACTCTCGCGAAAATACGAACATTCGAGATTATTATTTAAATATTATGTTATTGTGGAATATATTTTTAAAAACATTTATCTTATTACATTATTTACAGTACGCACTACATTAATAAGTCTTTTTTTTATGTATCAAACTGATTTTTATTTTCAACAAAAAAATCTATATTTTTTTTGTATATAAATGCCAACAAGAGCGCTTCATTTATACAAAGCGGTTTCATTGTATAAAAAATATTACAAAGAACCTTTATACAATCTCAACGAAAGAAAAACCTGCATTAATACGCTAAGTGCAGATTTTAATGCAATTAATTTCTGAAGTGAAACTTCTAATGCGACTTCCAACAAGGTTGCGTTAAACATTTAACGCTACCATGGAATAGAAAGAGACAGAGCGAGAGTGAATGCGTGGACTGGAACGCACGCGCATAGTATACCTGATACAGGCCAGCGCGACCGTTAGCAACGAATAGTGTCCAATATTTTAATGAAGAAGTATTTAAAAAAATATGTATATAAATTTATTTTTCTATCTATAATTTAAAATATAATGTTGAAGATATCGCATTTCTTATACACATCATTCCCTATTACAATAGCAATCTGATTTAAGGATGAAAAATGAAGAAAACCGCAATCACTACACTTCGAAAAAGAAGTTTCACTTCATTCACGTGGACCAAGTTCCACGCGCACGGTTTTTTATTTAGACACAGTGCTACGTACTGCCGGTACATAGATACCACAGGCCATCTTAATTTTAGAAGTTCCCGCGTCAAACTTACATCATGTTTACAAACGAATACAGCCTAAATACAACAACTGTTAAATATATTTGTGGCATAATTATGGCACAATTAAATGTTAAAGTTACTTAATTTAAAATATGTATATATATAAAAAGTATTTGGCAACTATTTGGTCCGTTCAGCCAAACTATGAAGATTTAAGATACTTTTAATAAATATCGCTAGTTGAGATTATTTACATATTAAACATACATCAAAACGTTCGGTACGTTTGTTTGTACGTAAGAGAACGTCGTCCTTATCGACTTCAACACTATGAAGATAGAAGTAAGTAGGATCGTCCTGTATAGAGGACAAGTTGAATAATCAGTGGGCAGCGGTTTGGTTCTGCCCTTGGCATTACTGTAGTCCATAGTCGACGGTAACCGCTCACCATCAGGTGGGCCGTATGCTCGTTTGCCTACAAGGGCAATAGAAATAAAATAAACAAATAAGAGTCCAACTGCAAACAGCGAGTTATTTTTGAAAGTTAACATCTTGCAGTACAGTCGTACATAAAATTGCTGCCAATGTAGGCAGACGAGCATCCGACCCACCTGATGGTAAATGCTTACCGTCGCTCATGGACGTCAGCCATGTCAGGGGCACAACCAAGTCGCTGCCTACGATAAAGTGTACCTACCATAAAGCATGTAAATAGTAAAATTTAGTAGTAGCAATATTTTTAAATATCAAATGTCAGTGGTTAAAGTGTGATTACAATCAACTTTTCAAATATTAAATAAATGTACATTCTAATTAATTTTCCAAAACTTTGATTAATACAATTACGAATTACTTTAACTAAGTTTCTTGTGAATCTAATATAATTGTCTAATTTATACACACATATAAACTAGCGGACCCGTCAGACTTTGTCCTGCAAACACAAAATGAATGAAATGAATGAATGAATGATTGCATACCAAAAAAAATCATTCAAGTGTATCCAGCCGTTTAGTTGCAGTATGTATAAATAACCTAGATATCGATTGCAGCGCCATCTGTCGGGCTGGTTTGTGAATCTAAGCCATCCAGGGCCATCCAAACGTATACAAAAAAATCATTCAAATCGGTCCAGCCGTTTAGGAGTTCAGTGACGTACACACGTATAGTAGAATTATATATATAAAGATACATAACCAGGTATATAACACGTAATACATCTGTGTGCTTAGTGCGAGTTTTTTAACTTCTCAATCACGTAAATTTAACTCAAATTTGTATGGAGTTGGAACAGCGCCCCTAGAGGCGCTAATGGTAGGGGCTCTATTCCAAAATTCTATAAGTTAAAAAACTCGCACTAAGCACACAGGCGTCTTTATGATTATTATTTTTATTGTTTAGGTGGGTAGACGAGCTCAGAGCCCACCTGGTTTTAAGTGGTTACTGGAGCCCATAGACATCTACAACGTAAATGCGCCACCCATCTTGAGATATAAGTTCTAAGGTATCTGTATAGTTACAACAGCTACCCCACCCTTCAAACGAAACGCATTACTGCTTCACGGCAGAAATAGGCAGGGCGGTGGAACCTACCCGCGCGGACTCACAAGAGGTCCTACCACCAGTAAAATTATATATATAACTTATCGTATTTGTCTACTCTGAAATATCGCTACTTCAACAAATATTCACATACTAGTTTAAGAAATAGTCATCGGATGATGACACGTCGTCTGTTTTGTTTGTTATTATATTTGACAGAGGCTAATTCTAAATCAGCATCAGCTACCACACGTTTTCATCAATGAGCCGCCATTAAATACAATTAACAAGATGGCGGCGCTATATAACTAGAGACACTGAGGCGTAATTAAAATTATTTTTCATTAAAATCGATATTTTCCTACGAAAAGCATAATGTATTCGAAAAATTTGAAATAATGTAATGAGAATTAAAAAAAAAAACAGTAATTTCGTGTCTGCGAATCCGGAAACAGAATATCAATGTCAAGGCGTTCTTACTTTGACATTTGTATTAGTACTTGTAAAGTTATGCATATACAGTTCACGACTGCGGCCTTATTAAAATAATATATAGGTCTTAATAAACTAATATTTACAATTTCATCAATCTTAAATAACTCCCAAACGTTTTTTTTTTTTTTCGGAATATAAAGATCATCAACTCTGATAAATCATTATTTTAAATCGATTTTGTTTTATTATCGACTAGCTGAGTCCCGCGATGTTACCCGCGGTTATTGTCGTACCGCGGGTTACGCCGCGGGGCGAAGCTAATCTAAAAAAAATAGCCTAAGTTACTCCTTATATTATCAGCTTAGTGAGTCTCGTCAAAATCAGTCCAGCTGCTCCAGTGATTAGCCAGAACAAACAGACAGATAAAAATTGTAAAAATGTTATTTTTATTGTATGTATCGTATTCATATGCATGTAAAAAGCGGTTATTTCAATATTACAAACGGACACTCAAAATTTTTATTTATATATAAGTAATACTAGAAACACTAGTATTATATATTAGTATTATACTCGTAGTAATTCTAGATTACAAATATGCAATGATAGCTTCTAGGCGTTTTACTCATTGTTCCGTCAAAGTATTTATTAAAGTGAAACATTTATTACATCGTCTCAAACTTTTTCGTCTGTGTGTTGCATGTCGCGTGACGGTCGGCCGCGGAGTGGGGATAAAGTGAAAGGCGCTCGTCAGAGCAGCCAAGGCCAATATGGCGGCGCCTATAGTTCGCAGCAGCTGACCGTGTAGTGTATAGACTATTACTTATTTGTGACAATGCTCAACGCTATTTGGTTTTTTTTGTCAGTGTTTAGTATAAATGTTGTTTATCACTAAAACAATAAAAAGTTCCACTTTTACCGTGATTTCATAAAACCGCACAATCCTTTTTCGCCCGTAGATCGAAAACACTAGAATTAACGAGAAATTCGTCATCAAATTCAAACGTAGCAATTGAACTACCAAATAAAAAGCACTATTGAACTTGTAAATGTACTTGACACAGTTCAGACGTCGAAGAGCAGCGCAATGTTGTGCCGCTCGGCCGAACGCTAGTAATGTTCGCCGTGCGTGTGCCGGTACGCGAGCGCGTTCGCGTGCGTTCGCGAGTACGTGCCGTACGCGTTATCCTCCGGACGACGAACTCCGTACATCGAATCGCGGCGTTCTGTGACAGCGGCGCCTGTAAACCATTTCGACACTTCAGTTTTTGTTTTAGTATAGATAAATTAATAACGAAGTTTTTTTTATTTTTTTAGTGCTTAGATGGTTGGACGGGCTCACAGCCCACCTGGTGTTAAGCGGTTACTGGTACCCATAGACATCTACAACGCAAATGCCGCCACCTACCTTGATATCTAAGCTCTAAGGTCTCTATAAGTCTCTAATGTTTTAAGGTCATGTCATAAAAAAATGTAATTTCAAAACCAATTCGACTACCCAAAACCTGAATATTCAGCTTAGTACGTATACTGTGTATCATACTGTTACGCCGGTAGGAGTAACGCCATCTATCGTGGAATAGTCGAACGAATATCGAAGGATCTAGTAGCACCTAGAATGCTCGAGAAGTACAACGCCATGTTTGTCAGATAGCGGAAACAATACTAGAGATGTGTGGAATATTCTCGATAATTCTAGGGATGTGGTATCGACTATAAGAGCGTTGCAGAGATGGCACGCAGTCAGGCAGTAATCGGAACTACTCGAAGCGAAACAGCGAACGGATCACCTGAAGCGAAGCGAATTGAGAGTTTTAAAGCGTTTGTTGAGTGTTTTAAGTGTTGAATACAGTTTTTAGTTGTACTCCGGTAGAATTTTATTTATCCCGAACCACAGCGCGTAACAGTACTCTTCGAGGCGGAAGGAAGATGAGCAAAAACAAACCTGCGGGTCCGGGTCTGATTCCGTTGGCGGCGCCGTAAGGGGGATCCCGCTGTGCGTTCTGCGCGTTCTGGTTGTGCGTGTGTGCGTGAGGGGCGGGGGCGCGCAGCGGCAGCGGGGCGGGGGGCGCCGCGGCCGCGCTCGCCACGCCGCTCGTCGCCGAACTGCCTTTACTGTACACCGACTGCGACCTGGAACGCACGTACAACATTACAACAACTACCATCACTATATATATACACTATATAAACACTATATTATATATGTCGGCGCAACGTCACTATATTATATTTAACTAAATTTAAAGTATTTCTTGAATGTTACGAATGTCAACAACTGTTTAAGATGGTATTCAAGAGAATTCATGACTAAGCTACCCTCACTGTCCACGAAAAATACGAGTGACTATTGTCGCACAAAACATTCCGGCTCGAGCAGCCGAACGAGGCGGAGCTCACTGTTATTATCCTTGTACCCTTGAAATCAAATAAATGGAATTCATTTGAAAAGTGAGCCTTAATTACTGTCACTTTGGAAGGTAATAATAATGATGAAGAGAATGACGTCAGCATCGCATTATTTTATATAAACACCATTGAACCAGTCACTCCGTCATATATAAAAGGAGGTTCTCAATTAGAAATAATCTGATTAATAATTACAAAAAGTTTTAAAGTTTATATATCATTACTGCTTCACGGCAGAAATAGGCAGGGCGGTGGTACCTACCCGTGCGGACTCACAAGAGATCCTACCACCAGTGAATTCGACGAGTATGAAACAACTTAAAAATTAGTCTTAAAATCATCTAGAATTAATAAATAAATAAAACTTATTTTAGAGTTGTTGTCAATATATACCTGTGCAAAGCATGTCTAGCGGGCGGCGGTGATCGGCAGTACAGAGACTTAGTTCCAGAATACAAAGGCTCCGCCGTGTCTGGTCGAGGAGCTGCAGCGCAATACGACGGCCGGTAATGATGATGGGCAGAAGGGAACACGGGTTTGTCCAGCTCGTCCAGATCTCGTGGTGTTGAGGCCCGCGAGGAGGACGTGCGGCGTTTTCGGCTGCCCCACTCGTGAAGAAGCGCACTGGCTACTCCCCCACCGAGACCCCCCACCCAGCACACCCAGTGGCTCTCCCACCGTGACAGGACAAACGATGGTCCCAGTGACCGCGCCGGATTCAATGATGGCATCTGTAACATAATCATATTTTGCTAAAACACTGATAGTTATTCCACTGGAACGTATTGTGAGCTAGCACGGGTAGATACCACAATCCCGTCTATTTCTGCTGCGAAGTAGTCAGTCGCTCTGGCTTAGCGTGGCCCCGGTCACCGTCCTCCTCGAACCCGTCGCTTGCGACGAAGGGCTCGACGAGCGAACTAACCCATAGACACAGCCCACTGAGTTTCTCGCCAGATCTTCTCAGTGGGTCGCGTTTCCGATCCGGTGGTAGATTCTGCGAAGCACTGCTCTTGCTAGGGTCAGTGTTAGCAACTCTCCGGTTTGAGAACCGTGAGCTCACCTACAAACGTTAGGGTGAAGCTGAAATAGCCTGTCAAGGCTATCAGCATAGGTAGGAAACAAAAAAAAAAGGTGAGATATCTGTTACATAACAATGCTCAGCTCTACGAGTGGACTCATTCACCAATAAATGCAAATAACAACAACAATGAGACTTGGATGAAGAGTCCATGTGGATGGGATATCGGAAAACCCTTAATACCCATAGTCTATTCGTCTTTCTGTCTAAAACTTCGAACAAGTAATAGTAAGTAATAGAACATTTACTGCATCCCATAAAGTGTTTAGCGAAAATAATATTGGTTTTGTAGCTTTAGATCTTACAATGGAAGAAAATACATTCAAAGTTAAGTAATGAGTTAAATTGTCCGTTTCTTTGATTTAATACATTGCGAAATGTTTACGATGAAAACTATTCGTTGGTTAATGACATACATTGCTGACGTCCATGAGCGACGGTGACCACTTACCATCAGGTGGGCCGTATGCTCGTCTGCCTACAAAGGCAATAAAAATAAAATAAAAAACCTAACATTTTCTTACTACACAAATAATTATCGATTAATGCAATTTCAATATTAATAAATACATATTCTTTTCGTGAGTATCAACGGCAACAACTTATAATAGATACGAACGATAAAGCGGGGAACAAATGATCCTCATCAAAAAACACTTAAACACAACAACTACTGGAACTATCACGAAATTGAAATTGAAATTTAATTAATATGCACAAATTAAAATTGAGAAATTCTAAATACAAGCATTTGTCAATATCAACTCAGTTTAGTGTCTAACACAAACAAACTACAATCTAGACCATTAAAACTATTTTATACATTTACGAATTACATTTCAAATCAAATCAAACATTTTTTATTCAACATAAATGAAAGTACACACTTGTTGAACGTCAAAAAGAACCACCGCCAATTCACAAGAACTAGCCTCCGTCCTGAGAAGAACTGGCAAGAAACTCAGCGGGTGTCTTTTTTTTAAATATTAGATTATTTTTTTTAAATATTCATTTTTACAAGATGTATTATAACGTTACACTTACTGCAATATTGAAAAGCCCGGAGCGAGCAACTCATTCCCACTTTGTGCAATCTTCTAGATAATCATTCGACTTTATAGTAAGCTGTATTGCACAGATGTTCTGTAATAGTTTTCTTAAACCAATATATATGTAGGTTCTGAAAACCTTGTGGGATTTTGTTGTACAGGCGCACAGACAAACACCCGAATGAATTTCGTATCTTATGTAACATTCTCTTCGGCACATCAAGCTTGTGTTTGTTCCTAGTACTTCTATTATGTAAGTCAGACTTTTTAGGGAACTCCTCAATATGTTTACGAACATACATCAAATTTTCATTTTATTTTGCAATCAAAATAAGACGAGGAGTACATGAATCTGTATTTATGTCGCGCGACAGATGCTCTGTCAGCTGCCCTACCACAATGGCAGGTAGCTGACGTACAATAAGCAGGAAGCGAGATGAAAGGACGCGCACGTATTGTTCTCTGGTTTTATGTGTCTTGCGTGTTCCTTTATAGCGAATAGATAAGCCTTCGAAGGACTTCGATTGATGTTTTTTGTTTGTTTGTTTGTTATATTCGTCTGTAAATCGACATACATTGAAATTTGCAGGTTGATAAAAAAAAATCTTATATTGATATAGCTATTGGTTACAAGCAAATCTATGGACAATTTTTATCTACTCGCTGTTTATTTAAATATGCGGGTATCTTGACTAAAATACGTTATCAATTTTTTTCCTACCTAAGCTGATGGTCTAGAGAGACCGTATCAGCGTAACCTTAACTAGTAAGTGAGCTCACGGAGCTCAAACCTGTCGACGTTGCTAACACTAACCCTAACAAGAGCCGGGCCTCGTAGAATCTACCACCGGATCGGAAACGCGATCCACTGAGAAGATCCGGCGAGAAACTCATGGGGCTGTGTCTTTGGGGTCAAATTAAACGGCAGGTTTCAATAGTCTAAAATTGCATAATATTTGTAACCAGACTTTTTCTTTTTGTTTTTTATGATATGCCGATGTTTATCTTGATGGACCTTTTAGGTAACGCACCATTGTTCTTGCTAAGTAGACGGACGGTCCGGGTTAAGGAATTATTTAAGTATTTTAATTATTGAAAATGCGATATTTGCCATTGAATCTAATATACAGCTACATAATCCCTTGTAGTTTTCAGTTATTAAAAACTATTAATTGGATATGTGCATGCGACCTCGTAATAGTATTGCTAATGTGACGGATTAGCAATAGTTACGAGTTATTAGTTCTCCTCCTATATTCCTACCTCCTATCATAGTCGTCGTGGCCTAAAGAAATAAGACGTCCGGTGCATTCGATCTGGCAATGCAACGGTGTTCGAATCCCGCTGGTGGGTACCAATTTTTTTAATGTACTTAACAAATGTTCACGATTGACTTCCACGGTGAAGGAATAACATCGTATAATAAAAATCGAGCCAGCACAATTATAATTTGCGTAATTACGGTAGGACCCCTTGTGAATAAACTCTAAATAGACAAAATAACACAAATCACATAACTTCACTTCTCGCGTTCCCGCCAAGTCCAACTACAGTTCTAGATTTACAATTAAACGCACCGAAACGAAGCTCGCAGCACAGTAGGCCGCTCCCAGGAGGGCGGGGGCGGCTCCGGTCCACCGTCGCTCCATCGCGGCAAAATACGCCGCAGCCACCAGCGCCGACAGCACGAGCTCCGTGCCGAGTCGCTCCCACGCCGCGCCACCGCCCGGCAGCGACGCTGATAGCCCTCCACCGTAGCCCGGCACGCTTACACTGCAATATAAATTCAATATGTTATTAAGTAGTAAGTTATTCTGAAGTCGTCGTGGCCTAAAGGATAAGACGTCCGGGATGTTCGAATCCCGCAGGCGGGCACCAATTTTTCTAATGAAATACGTATTCAACAAAATTAAATGTTCACAAATGACTTCCACGGTGAAGGAACAACATCGTTTAATAAAAATCAAACTCGCAAAATGATTATTGTTATTATTCACATAAGGTACAATTTAATGTCATAAACACCACGTGTTGCTGAGGCTTAAGTATAAGTGAAATATTTTTCGTAGTAAACGCAATACAGTGAAATCCAATTGTTCTTATTTTGTTAATTTTTGGTATTAGCATAGCCAGACACGTGATATTTAAAAACAAAAACCTTAGCCACAGCAACTTGTGGCCGGATCTGCTAGTATGTTATATAAATAACAAATAAAAGTTCTCTTTTGAAGTAATAGAAATAATAAACTCAATCAAGACCTACATGCTACACTTAAATGGCACAACGTAACTGCATTGAGCCGTTCTCAATAGCTATTGTCGAGTTGTGATGTGGTTGAACCAATTTGTTACACAACACACAGCGTATTATAGCAAAGAGCGACTGTACGTTTATACAAACAACAGTGTAACTTCAACTTGTGCTCTGTAGAAGTAGGTACAGGTTTTTACACTTGATCAAACTACTTTGAGTTTTTTGAAGCTATACTTCTTTAGGCGCGTTATGAAAAATGGATGAGAGTGAAATTTTACGATGCGCGCGCACCGTGACACAAAATTAACAGAAACGAAGTTGCCCACTAAATCGCTCATTACAATACGACCGACGTAACTTGGCGAGTCTGAATATAGCCGCAGGTGAACTTTCCGAGCCGTACCGAGAATTACCGAATTTATACGATGTCAAGAAAAGGGATGATCAATATGCGTGTTTGAGGATGTTGTTTAACCGATTTTTTCTTCAAATTGATTAAAATTTAAATAAAAAAAAAAGAAATTAATTTAATAAAAATAAAGTATAACTTCTTACGCGCGTACATAAGTACACGCACCCTTTTTTTTCTTCTGTTTGTAGCTTAATAACATATACGATAGAGCGTAACAAAAGAAAGAGTTGAAATATATATTTTTCATTGACAGCTTTAACAGTACACAAAATTGCGATAAAATAACAGGTCATTCAGTTATATCAGAAAAAAATCTCATCATAATTCTACAACGGCCGTAAAACATTCGTGGTTAGCAGGAGTTTTTACCAACATCAAAATCAGATTTATCAGCTAGGCGAAACAAATCCATTAAGACATTGTGACACAAACAGATATGAACACGCTTGAAAAATAAGAGGAAAAAAGCAAGTCTAAGGGGCAGTCGGATAAAAAGATAATTGCACTGCGTAAAGTAATGTACATTCATGCCAGCCACAAAGCTTCTCCGACTTATTCTGGTCAGAGCGTTACTAGAGTATGACCGATTCGTCTAGTGACTAGTGACCGCGCTATCTATACTCCTGATGGCGTCGACGGTGACTTGCTCATGTAAGAGTCAGTCGACGCCCTAGGCAAGTCCTTACGGTTCCTCCCGATCAACTCTGGTTAACAACAGCGCAGGTTATCATGAAAAGCTCGACGCTAAGTTTCAGCCCATTGAATCATCCCGGTTTCTCGCGAGATCTTTTCAGATGAGAGCTCGAAGTAGCTGTTCTTGAACTGTTAGACCCTCCTCTGAGTGGCACTGCAACAGCTGCTTTTTTTTTCCTACCTATGGTGATAGATTGAGAGGCTATTTCAGCTTCACCCTAATATGTAGGTGAGCTCACGGGGCTCAAACCGGAAGTGTTGTTAACACGCGCCTTAGCAAGAGCAATGCCTCGCAGAATCTACCACCGGATCGGAAACACGACCCACTTAGAAGATCTGGAAAGAAACTCAGTGGGCTTGATAACAGCTGTTAGCATACTTTCCCCTTCTGGCCCTTGAATTAGCCCAGCGGCAAGGAATCTGGTCCAGTTTCAGAGTTTTGAACCATTTTAATGGTAGTGGTAGTAGTGGTAGTAGTAGTAGTAGTAAAAACGTATTTAGCCTTTTAAGCTTGAACTTTTTATAGATAAATGAGCTTATTACTAACAATAACTGTAGGCAGTTCTTGTAAACAGTAAATAAAATGTTGATAAGATTTTATTTTCAGAATTCATTTGGCCGGCAAACGAAATTCCTTTTTTTTTTTCTTAAACACACTTTATCATCAGCACCCGCATTATACCAAGTCTCATTTATCACGAGAATTCATTCACAATTGAACCGTTTTAATTAAAACGAAAGAATGTAACGTCTCTGAAACGGTGGAGGATGTCAAAGAATATCGAAATAGATGGATCCGACCTTTTTATTTTAATTATTTTTTGTTTTGGCAAGTTTTTTTTTTCTATACTAGTTTTATTTTTTTTGAATGCACAGGATTGGTACGTAACATCTACAATATAGATGATGAATGTATAGAAAAAAACTATCTTCATGTGTACGTAGATTCTACATGCATATGTTGAGGAGTGTCTTTATACCTTTGATTGCATTATGTCCAGATTCGCAAGGGTAGGTACCACCTCCCTGCTTATTTCTGCCGTGAAGCAATAATGCGTTTCGGTTTGAAGGGTGGGGCAGCCGTTTTTTTTTTTATTGCCTTTGTAGGCAGACGAGCATACGGCCCACCTGATGGTGAGTGGTTACAGCAATGCCAAGGGCAGAGCCAATCCGCTGCCTACCGCTTAACCTACTTGAGACCTTAGAACTCATATCTCAAGGTGGGTGGCGCATTTGGATGGCTGGCTCCAGTAACCACTTAACACCAGGTGGGCTGTGAACTCATCCACCCGTCTAAGACATAAAAAATAAAAAAAAATTCGGTCGGATGAGATAAAACTCGTCCGAAGCAGGTCAGGCTGGAGTCAAAAGGATGCGTACCCAACTCGTCCACCGATAACAGTAACTAAAAACCCAATTATGAAATCTTACAACGAGAAGCACGTAAACAATACCAGTAAAGTCCAATGGGTATGGCTTTGATGTTATTTTATGTGCTTATAATCTATTAAAACCAATTGATTAAAGAGAATACTTATAATGTTTTATTTATATACAGAGGAGGGCCGTTCGGATTGTCGATAATCCCATTCTCACGGATCGTTTGGAACCTCTGGGTCTGCGGAGGGACTTCGGTTCCCTCTGTATTTTGTACCGTATGTTCCACGGGGAGTGCTCTGAGGAATTGTTCGAGATGATACCGGCATCTCGTTTTTACCATCGCACCGCCCGCCACCGGAGTAGAGTTCATCCATACTACCTGGAGCCACAGCGGTCATCCACAGTGCGTTTCCAGAGGTATTTTTTGCCACGTACCATCCGGCTATGAGCTCCCCTCCACGGTGTTTCCCGAGCGCTATGACATGTCCTTCTTCAAACGAGGCTTGTGGAGAGTATTAAACGGTAGGCAGCGGCTTGGCTCTGCCCCTGGCATTGCTGAAGTCCATGGGCGACGGTAACCACTCACCATCAGGTGGGCCGTATTCTCGTCTGCCTACAAGGGCAATAAAAAAAAAAAAACTTAAAATATTTACTTAATACTTAAAAGGTTTTGATGCTGGCAATATTTTTCCCGCAAAAATCAAAAACCTTGTTTTTTCAGTAGAGTTACTTTTTATAAACTACTTATTGTAAACTGTAGTGGCGCTCACGTGGAAGAAAATAAATGCATATTTATTAATGCACTGAGTATTTTTTCTCTAATCTATTGTCCGCTTTGGGCCTGACATGGGCATTCCCCTTTCGCTCCCATTTTCAACGATCCGGTGCAAAGGAAATTATTTGCTTTCGCCTTTTTTGAAGCGATGACTCGACAAATACGTCAAGTTGTCCCTTTTTAATTTAATCAACAGCTAATTACGAGAGTTGAGTGAAACATAAAAAGCTCGTGTTGACGTAGACCAGTATTTTGTCTGTACAAATATTTTAAGTACTCCACTCTTAGTCTCACTATATACTCAACTTTCGATGCAGATACACAACGCGAATGCTCACGAGTGTTCACTGAGAAGCTTCTCGGCGTTTTAATGATGTTTTTAATTAAATTTGTTTTTAACTTTACACAGGCAGCCAAACTACGTTTTATTACCAACAAGTACTCGTATATAGTATACAGATTTTTGTGGTGCTTATAAACACACAATTGCAGTTAATGACAGCAAAATGGTGTTAGTTATTTAATGCCTAGCGTTTGTTTACCTAGCCTATAATTAGAGTAGGTAAACCAAAGCTTCCGTTTCCTGAAACATGTCTTGTCGGATCCCCTGGATCCATTCTCAACGCTTTTAAGCTCTTCAAGCAGAGGTCACCGTCCTCGTGGAAATTGTCGATAACGACGAGCGAACTAAACCATAGACACAGCTCACTGAGTTTCTCGCCGGATCTTCTCAGTGGGTCGCGATTCCGATCCGATGGTAAACTCTCCGAAGTACTGCCCTTGGTAGGGCCAGAGTTAGCACATTCTCTCAGGTTGAGCCCTTTGAGCTCAACTACCAGTCACAGCGTAGTTGGAATAGCCCCATAAGCTATCAGTGAATTAATATGGAAAATTAACCCACAGACACAGCCCACTGAGTTTCTTGCCGGATCTTCTCAGTGGGTCGCAAAACCGATCAGGTGGTAGATTCTGCGAAGCACTGCTCTTGTTAGGGCTAGTATTAGCAACGTCCTCAGGTTAGAGCCCCGTGAGGTCAACTCCTCGTTCGTCAACGCTAACATAGTCCCAAAAGCTACCAGCATAGGTAGGAAAAAAACAATCGGGAAAATAAAATTAAAAATTTGAATATAATTACGACCGTAATATCGGGACGTGGATAGACATAAAAATATTTAAGTAAATAATCAGTACTAGAGTAGTCTATAAAAGTGAACCTGCTTATTCTTCAAAATGAGTCGGCAATTTTAATGAAATGACCGAAGATTAAAAACGTTCGTTAATCTGCTTGTGTGTCTAGAAAATCATTAAATCTTTGTTTAATATGCGACCAGCCTCTTAGAAAACTTACAACGGATACAGGGCATTGCTGTCTATCCAGGCGGAGTCACAAGGCCGCCTAACACCATTAATTTCCCAATATATTTTTTGCTGATTTCATTTTTATTACACAGTGTTATTCCTTCATTGTGGAATGCGTACGTGGACATTTGTTAAGTACGTATTTAATTAGAAAAAATTGTACCAGCCTGCGGGATTCGAACATTTTTTTTTTTTTTTTTTTTTTTTTTT